>CM064329.1:77907050-78429550 GCA_032595735.1 Pelochelys cantorii
TACATCTGACTCCACTTAATGTATAATTTTTAAAATTTTATTTTATTGTATTTATTCAGATTTTTAGTTTTGTTTCATATTCAGGACCACTTCACCCATTGCACCAGTGAAACTTATGATACCCAAATTGCTGTCAAATTCACAATAAAAAATAAAGAGGAAATTATATATTCTGAAAGGGGTTAGACTATCAGCATTTGGTCTTCAAAAACTCTTTAAGTCAGTAAAATAAATTCAATAGCTTTATTAAAAGAAGAAAAGAAAAAGCTGATTTATTGTGGTCTCTGGTCATTCCACTTATGTTGTCAATCTTAAAGTCTGATGGAAACTGAAACAGCTGCCATTCGATCTATCTAGGTGGGAGAGGACTTCCTTATGGGTACAGGTTGAACTTCTCTAGTCTGGAACTCTCGGTTGATGCCGAATCAGAGGATTTGCTGAACCACGGCAGATCAATACAGTCTAGCAACATTACTGACACTTCCACAGCTCACTGGGCTCTTAGAAGACATTTAGGGGTAAATTAAAGCTAAATAACAGCACAGAACACTGAGAGCCAGGACTAGCAGCTGTAAACAAACTTTATGGGACCACCATTGGCTACACCTATGATAAGTGAACTAAACTAAAGTGGCTAACTAAAATCATGCCAGACCATGGATGCTGCAGACCAGAGAGTGCTGGAGTAGAGAGGTTTAACCAGTAGTAGTAATGAACTGACTCAGGTTTAAGAAGAAGTGACCTTGCTATATCCTAAAATACAGAATGTGTGAATAATCTTGCAATTTGAGAGTAGAATGTGTTCTGATGCTACTTTGGCAGGACACCCATGTTTTTTTGGTGAGAACTTTTTTTCTGACACACTGAAGTTTTATTGTTGTAACTTTATTAGCAAGTAAAAATCAGCCATTCAGTTGTCTGTCTGGCTCAGTTTCAGATTTCAACATTTAGTTAATTCTTGGTTGTTAATTATTTGTAATGCCATTTTAAACATAACACGGAATCACCCAGCTTAACTGTTGAGCACTGAGACAGTTCATAAGAATGCAGAGCTAATATTTTGAGTTTGGCCTTGCTCTAGTAACTGTTGAATCAAATATGAGTTATCATATGACCAGCTATTGGCACTGCTCCTGTTATCTTATCTGCTTGGGCAGGCCCTTACATCCATGTAAGCTCCCTTGTTACCAATGGGACTCTATACAGATTCAGGGCTCTGCTTGCATAGGTAAAATTGCAGGATCAGAGTCTTACACTGTGACCTTCTGTCGATATTAGAATCTATAGAATCTACAGAAAATGAAGTCTGCAACAGTTTTCTGACTTGTTCAGGGGCTGAGTCTTTCTGACAAAAATAAAACTTTGACAAATTACAAAACAGCTTTTTTTGTGTGTGTGAAAGTATAGCTGTTCACTGATTGGCTGAAGCATACTTGAAAGTTGTTCCCTCAGCCAATTGTAATGTAGCTATCCAAAATGGTATATTAAATAAATTTCCACTGTATTGTACCAAGTTCCATTAGAGAAAATGGTGATGTATATATCCATCACTTGATATATCAGCAATCCCTCTAGTAGAACATTGTCTTAGGATCAATGTCTCTCAATAGACTTTGACATTTACTTTCAATAGATGTCTAGGATCTCTGCCTCGGTATTTATCTAACAATGGGGGATCATTCTCTTGTGACAGTGTTCTTAATCCATCAAGGTAACCTCTTTTACTGTACTGGGTTACGTGAAAAAGATGTACAGTAATGAACAGAGCAAAAGAAAGAAGCAAGCTGCTAAATAAAATAAGATGATTTAGGAATGTATCCTTGGACCACATGAGTAAGTGAAGTCTAGTAAAACTAGCTAATATTTCCAAACAGTATTCATTCTGTAGGTGGAACTCAGTTAACATTCTGTATGACTGGGGTAAAGGAGAATGGTATGCTATGTAAGATATAGTTCATTATGCATTCCAAAGATACCAGAGAAATTGCATTGTGAATGGGACTTGCTAAACCCATAGAACAGGTGTATGCAGCACTTCTCACGAGCTCAGCCCTACTATCTTGTAGTGCATGGGAGAGGGAATCCATACATCTTCAACTACAGTCATTAATTCCACTGTCAGTGTAAGATACTCAGGGCACCTCTATATTTATGAGAAGATTGAAGCTCTGGAGGTCGATCTTTTAGCATTCGATTTAGCAGGTCTAGTATAAACCCGTAAAATGAACGCTGAGGGCAGCCCTCACTGGTGTCTGGTATTCCTCCTTCTGCAGGAGTAAGGGAAGCCGACAGGAGAGTTTACTCCGGTTGGCCTCCTGCTGTGTAGACACCATCATGGCTTGGCATAAGGTAAGCCAACTCCAGCTATGCATTTTGCATAGCTGGGGTTGAATGCCTTAAGCCGACCTTCTTGGTATAGTATAAACCAGACCCCAGATTCCTGCTTGTGGGCCCTAGACCTGGAGCTAATTTAGGGGTGCCATCCTTCACAGCTTCATTAGAGGGAAAAGAGCTACCTACACAGTCTTAACCTTTCTAGCACTGCCTTACTACTTCTTACCCCAAACATCTTTAGACACAGGGAGCATTCATTCCTATCCATAGCTTGTTCCTCCAAGCATGGTCATGTCCCTTTGTATAATGTCTTGCCATGAGTTGGCATTTGGACTCTAGAGCTAACTGACCTTGGTGGTATTTGAATTATTTTCTTTGGCGTCCTGTCATTTGTCTTCCATAGTGTCCCCACCATATCTTTTTGATTGCAGACAACCCCACACCCTTTATCTGTCCATTTCCTCATTAGTCTTACAATCATTCCACTTTACACCTCCCATCCTCTGAAAAATCTTGTCTCTACTGCCTCCACCCTTCTGAGGTCTTTTAATTTAATGCAACTGCTTCCAGACAATAGAATAATATGGCTAGTGAACTGATAACACTTTGGTACCAACAGTATTTTTATCAGTCCATAATTTCATCAACTTCTGAGCAACACTTGTAGCTAAATACATCTCCTTGAACCTCATTCTTCATGAAACTATCAACGTTGATCAATCTTTCCTAGTACACATAAGATTTTACCTGTAAAATCTTGTGTACGTAAACAGCCTCAGTGGTGAGTCGTAATTTGTCTCTAAATAATGGTTTCATTCACAGGTCATTAACATATCAGTTTTGATGGGAGAATTGTATTCTATAGAGTTTCCTATACCACGCTCAGAGAATCTGAGAGCTTTCCACTAATGCATTAAGCAACGTGACTAGCATTTCTCATGTGGCGAAAAATAACACTACTGCTGCCTCTTGTCCTTGAGCCGCTTTTTCTTGAACATCTAGTAGTTCATGATGTGCAGTAGGCGTGCTCAGTATCTCTTCTGAAAACAGCAATTTCAGTTTTTAAGTGAAAGTTGGTAAGTTTAGCCTTCTCAAACTTGCTGTTACAGCTGCAGGCCCAAGCAGAGAGAAAGGGAATTGCACAGGTCTGTGCCTGAGGCTCGGATTAAAAGCAGCATTTCAAGATTCAGCAATAGGGTCCAGTAAACAAAAAATATGATTTATTAGCACTTACAGATGAATGACTATTAAACTGGAATATGATACAAAATGAGTCAGCACCATCAGTGTTAACAAACCAAGCAGAGAGATTTCTAACTTGAATGAGAAAACGCTTCTAATAATACAAAATATTTCTGTAAAATTAATGTGTATTAGGGATGGGTGGGAGGGAAATGAGGGTTCCAACATTTTTGTATTTTGTCAGATCTTTCAACAGCTTGCTATGCCTCTGACTATTTCTTTGAGAAACTAGCATGCTCTTACAGCTCATTCTTGGCTTCAGATTTACAAGCACACTGCACTGCGCAATTTCCAGTAATCAGTTACAGTGCATGCAATTTCAAGTGCAGTGGCAGGTTTATAAAGGTAAGTGGCAATGCAGACTCGTGTATGTGAGGGCAGGGTTGAACCCAGAGTGTCTGAAGTATATTTGTTTTTCCACAAGGGATGCTGGATCACCTCTGTGGGATAAGATAAACTTCCAGGTTGCAATAACAGCTGGGATGATATTGAGGGTGCACCAATAGGATTACTCTCATACAAAGCATTATAATATCAATGTCAAGTAAAAAACACACACTATTCTCACTTTGAACTTATCTTTTGGTGAGCTCAGAAAAAGAATCAAGGCCTAATCAACTGGATCACAGCCAGAGAACATCTGCTTTGATGAGGTGCTTAATAAATGCTATTTTATTAAATATTGCTATATCTAATGAAATTAAATTGTGTAGCATCTACTTGTTTCCGCCTAAGACCTGGGAGCAGCTTGACAAAGTGAACAATCTTCAGGCTGTTTATCGTCCAAGAATTTAATTGAGCACATTTATATATAGAAATGCACAGACAAAATAGTGAGGATGTTCCACAACCATGTTCATGCCATTAGAATAAGGTGAGGTGTCACCCCTCTGCTTTGTCACTTGCTTAGATATGTGTATTTGATTTTAAATACTAACAGAGCTGCCAAATCCATTATGTATCTGTACTCTATGAAGGAGAAAAAATAGGAAATAATAGTGCAATTTTAATGTGTAGAAATTAAGCATTCAGAGTTCAGATATTCCAAAAGTGAAAGTTAAGTATTTGCCTTAAAATAATTTTTATATCAATTAGCTATTTGTCTAATATACCTTATTTTTACATACCCTTATGTACAATACATCTACAGCGGGACAGATTGCCTCTATTAATATATTCTTGGTATGAGACAGGTGGAGGGCTGTCAGGGAGTCCCACATTTTCAAGCTGCTGCAGTCCTAATCAGCACAGCCTAGAGTTGACTCTAATTTACAATAGTTGACTGTTATGACCACAGGGCCATTTGCCAGCTGAGCATTGTGTTATGAGAGCAAAACTCCATTCAGTCCCATATCTGCCTCAACATGCCTGCTATGCCATATAAGGAAGGTGGAACAGGAGCTGGCTCTACTGACTTTACACCAGTAGAGAATTCTCCTGTCAGGGATCTATGCTACAGTCAGATTAAGTCACTGGACTGCAAGTGAGGCAGGGTGAAAGGGAACTAAGAATTTGGCCCTCCAGGTACTTGCCACACTATAAACTTGTTTGTCACTGACTATTGCTCAGCCTCAGTTAATGGTTAATTTATAACCTTTTCTCCTACCCATGGGGAAACCCAGAGGCACAGGATAAAAGGAGGTAATTTCCATGTAGTTCTTATGTTCCTGCTACCCTCATGCAATAGGTCACAAAACTTCTCCACGAACCCTGTCGTCCTAAGAGATCAATGGAGGATGACTTTTTTTTTTTTGAAAACCAGCTTAGACGCACCAGTGATTGGTCTAAACACAAATCTGGACAGTACAGATTATTCTAATCCCGAGAAGACTTTTTTTTATCTAATTACTAACTTCATTAGGCCAACTCCTAAAGAGTCTCAGTTTCAATGGGAATTTGCCTAAGTTTCCTTCATACTCATACTCCCTGTGACATTTTAATGAAAAGTACATATTTGCCCAGCCTGCTCTTCTAAACAACACGATTGTTTTAAACGTTTTCCTGCTCAAAACTAACTGCAAAAAGGGTTCATACTATAGATTTCCAATTTGTACAGATTTTTAAAAACGTGAGTTTAATTCACTAGTTTAAGAATTAAACCTATATATTGAAAGATCCGTTTCCACCCCAACCACATGAATTTAAGATCATGCTAATTTATCGTTCTTATGCATCTGACTTTATTCAATCATTGGATCCATTTATTCTGGAATCAAGCCATTTGTATTCTAGCTTTGACTTCTTATACTGAGAAACTTTCTGCTCTAAGCAGTTATGTATGGAGTGAGCCATAGAATGATGGATCTCATCTTCTATGATGCTGTTGGAGAGCGACTAAGCCAATCCCTGATCAGCAAATCCGATTACAGATGTCGCATAAAAATCTGTGGTGTTGTATATTCTTTTTGGATCCTATGTTTTTCTTGTAATATCTGGAATGGATACTTTGACTCACGAAAGGTTTGAGAGCCTGTATGATAGTTTGCCACCAGAACAATCTGTCCTGAGCTATGATTTCCAGGTCAGTGGGAGATATGCTTCATGACTTTAAGATATCTTTATAATGCGTATTCTGACCACCAACAGAGTACTTTCCATGAGCAAGCTGGCCATAGAAGACCATCTTTGGTATCCATATATCATCCATCTTCATAACATGACCAATCCAGTGAAACTGTTCATAAGCATTGCGTCCATGTCCATGAAACCACACTGCTTAAGGAGCTTTGTGTTAGGAATTTTGTCACACCAATTCATATGGACAATCTTCCTGAGGCAGTGCATATGGAATTGTTCAAGTTTCAAAATGCAATGGTGATATATGGTCCATGGTCCAAGCCATACAGCGGGATATTCAAGACAACTGCCTGATAAATTGTTACCTGCATATGAAGTTTAACACCATGGTCATTCCATAAGTTCTTAGTCAAACTTCCTAAGGCAGCACTGGCTTTAGCTAATACAACAGATACATCATTATCAGTGTTTTTGCTGGTGGACAATATGGTTCCAAGGTAGCAAAACTTATCAACAGCCTTAAGGACAGTATTAGCTGCAATGATCACTGGAGAGAGTGAGTGGAAGTAGCAAAATGATCAAAAAGCTCCTGTGCATCCTCGACTGAAGGAGCCAACAATGTACGGTCATCAGCAAACAGGAGGGCATGGATAGTTGTGGTGAACACTTTGGTGTGAGCCTAAAGTTTTTGGAGGTTGAAAATACTACCGTCCATTCAGAACTGAATAGGTATGCCCAGCGTGCAATCTTTGAAGGCATCTAATAGCATAATTGAAAAGTAGATGCTGAACAGGAGAGGAGCTAGGACGCATCCTTGCTTTGTACCATTTGATACCTCAAAAGGTGTTGATATCTCCATTGTTAAGGACATGACCCAGCCTACCATCATGAAAGGACCTAACTATATTGATAAAATTTTCAGGACAGCCTATTTGCCCAAGTACCTTTCAAATCCCATTTCTGTTGACCATGTTGGATGTCTTGGTCAGGTCAATGAGATCCTGATGTTGCTCACTACATTTTTCTTGGATCTGCCTGGCTGTGAATATCATATCAGTAGTACCTTGACCAGCATGAAGTCCACACTGACTTTCAGGACTGATGCCATTTGTGAACACATGTAATGATAGCTAGTTGTAGAGGATGCAGGCCAGGATCTTACTAACCAGAGACAGCAGTGAGATGCCCCAGTGGTCATCACAGCATGCACGGGCACCTTTTCTGTTTTATATGTATACAATCAGGGCATCTCTGAAGTCCTGAGGGACTTGCTCTTTCTCCCAAATGGTGATAAATAAACAGGTGAGACAATGTGTCAGCTAGTCACCACCAGCTCTATGATTCTCTGTTGGGATTACATCACTCCCCAGTGCCTTTCCAGATTTCATCTGCTTGGCAGCTTTTTGTACCTCAGCAAGAGTTGGCAGTATAACCTGATTAGCCACCTAAGCAGCTATCGAATATTTCAATCACAGGCTATTAAAAAGATGATCACTATTAATAAAGAAGAGAGACACCAGTAACCTAAATAAGATATTTGTTATAACAAATGAAAATTTCTGAGTAATATAATTTTGGTATTGATGGGGGTACAGGCTGTGAAATCTTGACTCACTTTATACTCACATGGATGTCATTGGGATTTTTGCTGCGGAGGGACTACAGGAGTTATTAAAACTCATAGTGGCATGGATTTTTACTGTACTTTACAATGCAAGACATGTTGTCTACCTGAAGAGTTTATACTTTAAGGGGGTCTGATCCTGCACACACTTATACATGTCACTGGTATAGTTCTTCTAGCAACTTCTATTTCCCTGTTGCCAGATTTAAGTAATTGGCAATCCGTCAAAAAGGAGTTCAGTTGCCATCAACAGAAAGGACACATCTCCTCAAAGAAAAAAACATTCAATACACCATCATAATAGACAATGATTAATATAATGCTCCCCCCATATGCTCTGGCTGACTCTTTCAGATTAAAGCTAGAGAGGCACTAGAATAGGCAGTGTATTTATTGAGCTTTCATATTCATCATGGTCTCATGTCCCTCAAGGGATTATAGAAACTATGATGAGGTGCAACATACCATGCTAGTACCTCCCGTTGGCCACCTTGTGGATCAGCTCCACAGGTTGGTATGTCAACACTCAGCTGTGTCTTTTCAGCTGTCACTTCTGCTTCTAGGCCTGTGACATTCCAAAGAACACGGTGTCCTCTTCAGAACACAGCTCTCTGCCTGTGCCACACTTTGTGCTCCACCCTTCTGGGGGATAGTACCATAGTCCTGCAGTCCAGCCAGGTCCCCCCTTGGGGGGACCTGGACCTGTCCACTACTCTGGGTGCCAGCCCAGGGATCCTGTAGATAGTGGCCATATGCTGCATGCCATCCAGCCTCTCAGTTTATTTTTCTGGACCAATTTCCTGCAGCCCCAGAACCTTCTCTGCGCTTATCTCACTCATTGGATCCTCCCCAGCACTGCTCTGTCCAAGAAGCCACTATTTTTCCTTCTGCAAAGCAGCCAGTCCTCCCTCCTTGAGCTCTGGGGACCAACTGAAGCTACTGCCCCTGCAGCCCTTCTTATAAGGACCTGCCCAATCCTCATTGGCTGACCTTTAATTGGTTGCCTCCTACACTATCTTCCTAGAACTCTATATCCTTTATGAGCCAGTGATGGCAGTTGCTCCATCCCAAAGAGAAAAGGTGTGAAGCAGAAATATTCTCAGTGTGTGGGTTCTGCCAAGAGGGACTTTACAATGACATTAGATGCGTAACTTACAGCATTTACAACCATTTTTATGGAAATGAGGCATAGGAAGATGTCCTAGAACATATAAAATGTGGGTTGGAAGGAGACAATAAAGCAGTGGTGATGAATAAGTGTATCACTGAATTTTCAGAATTTCTGCTTGATTCTTTTGGCATATGTGGTTTTTGAAAACACTTTAAGTATTGCAAGGTTTCCTCCCTCCCCCAATCTGGTGCCTTCACTAATCCTGGGAGCAGATGTCATACATCAATTGTTCTCCTTTATTCATGATGAGAAATGAATTAAGATTAAGATGAAAGTGGCTTATCATTAGAATCCCTATGCTTCCTGACCTTCTTAGAGCTACTGAAAGTTGACTTTTTCTAAAATGGAACAATTCCAGCAATTATTTTTTCCTCCTGCTAAACTTTGAGGATTAGGTGAAGGAACTAAATATGATATTAAAGGTTGCCTAGAGGCAAAGCTCAGCTCTATGGGAAAAAGCTGAAAATTCATTACATAATGGTTTTAACTCAGAACTCATTCCTCCTGGAATCTTTAAAGTTGATTGCTGAAGGATAAATGTTTTATTTGCTCTGCTTTTACTTTAGTTGACTTTTTATTTCTAGAGGGAACAGTTGTCCATATAGACAGATCTTGAGCCAAGCAATATTTATGTGGCAGGCTAGCTATATAATGAGAAGATTTCTTTTCTTTATTATGTAACCTGATACTGAATTCTGCCAGTTTGCCATTTTATAGTGTCTTGCTTGGGGGACATTTATTTAAAGGTCCGCCTATCCTTTGAACTTAACTTGAATATTTATTTGGCTGGATATTTATACTTTTTAATGTTCCCACTTTTGTTAGCGTTGCAGACTCCAGGGCATAATTCTAATTTATGGATTTATGGATTATGTCTGACTTCTGAGTGTAGCTCATCATTTGCAATGGTGTTACACCTGCAATGAATTTCACCCACTGGGGCCTGATTCTGGCATAACAATGTAACCCTACATAATTCAAGTTACTTCTAATTTCATGAGAGAAGACTCCCTTTTCCTCCATAATATGGTATGTGAATCTAATAAGAGAAAACATAGAAAACAACTCTAAACCAAGTTCTGAGGCATGCTATATTCAGTTTTGTTATTTTTAAGTCCAATATCTTGCAAACCATCAGGGCTAGAAATTAATGTGTATACCTTAAAACAGCTGGAAACCCTTCTTTTGTAATGATACCTGTCACAGTCCTGCTACAGCTCCCCTTGGCTGGACATTCACCAGGTTGTTAAATTTACCAGAACACCATTTGTGTGGGCTTTCTGGGTTTAAAGTTTAATTCTTCAGGGGAATGTAATAATGAAAGCAAACGGACTTTCTAGAGGATGCTGCACACAATGAGTCTTGCGTGCAAGACACACACAGACCTAGACAAAATAAGGAACACACCTATACACATTTCCCTGCCTCTCATTCCTCACCACTCTGGAGAGCCTTTTGGACTTGGGCATAGTCCTTTGGTGGGTGTATCCAGTATCCTTCCCTGCAGCTGGTGTCTTGTCTTCAGAATCATGGAGGCCCCCATCCTGTCTCTCTAGCTCAGCTGCTAATGAAAGCATGCTCCTTGCTTCTGAGCCAATCTTCCTGTGTCTTGCTCTGAGTTCCTCACATTCATATGACCCACAAAGAGGTTTCTTTGTTCTCCTGCTGGGGTTTTTCCCATTCTCCCTCCCTACAGAGAAGTTGGAGGGACTAGCTTCTACCAGCTTCAGCCAATCCACTGTCCCAAGATTTTTCCATCTGCATAGGTGCCTATTAAGGTTTAACAATCAGCTATTGTGTCTGGTCTGTCAGAGACTTACTACGATCCCTGTCAACAAATGGTGCATTCCACATTGAAGCCTTCCATCATTCACCAGCCCCCCTAACAAGAACTTCATAGTATCAACCAAAATTCATTTTATAGAAAAACAGATTTGCAAAATCACCACAGTAACCTATAACAGGTTTGTTTTTGGTGACCCTGCAGTTCTTATTCATCTTTATTCATGGATGGTTGGTATAATAGGCAGGGGAAGGCATTGCCTTCACAAACCAGCTGTTTGGCCCCACCTGTACTCCGCTCCCAGAATGCCTACTGTAGGTGTACTGGGGGTGGATGTTGCTGCCCCTGAGTGCCCTCCCTCCCTGTGCTCTGGGGCTGGGGAGGCTGAGGCTGCATGCTGCCCCACCTCTCTAAAGGGCTGTGGGGGGCAGCTTGACTCCCATGGGGGGGGGAGGCGTGAGGCCTGGTTAGAAGGAGCAGGGTTGGGGGGTTTGCCTCCCCCAGTCCAACCTTAACCCACCACTCATGTCTTTACTAACATTACAGTTACAGGATTGGGTTGGGTATTTGTTGAATGCAGTCGGTTCATAAATTATCAGACCACTTTTCCCTCCTCCCTCAGCAAGATGAGTTGCTGCAGTTTATGTCCCTCCCTGCAGCAAGATGTTTCTGTCACTCAGCTACTTTGCTTTTGTTACTAGAGACCAACTTTCAAATAGATTTCAGCCTTAAAAATGATGGCCTTAATTTTGCAATGAGAATCCACCTCATTCTAGAGTGTCTGACACTCACTCAATAAAACTGAGCAATACAAGTATTTTTAATAAACTTAAATTCCTTTAAGTCATTTAAATGCTCCATGTGCAAGAGAGAAAAATGTAGAGATACAGTAAGACTAATTTTACTTCAGAAGAAAGTTAAAGATTAATTTTATGTAGATTATAATCATTGTCTACTTATTGTTTAAAGAATTTTTCATTCTAATGGTCATCTCTAAGGCTGACCTTAGAGCTTCAACAACAAAATCTTTTAAAAACCACTGTACAATATCTCTAAAATATGGCATAAACAAAACAATACATGATGGAATTGGGTAGTCTTTGCTACCCTTTGATTAGAATGGTCTTCATAATTTAGGCCTTGGGTTGACTCACACATGCAAAAATGACAATACCAATAATAAAAAAAAGTCATAGCGCCTAGAAGCCTCCCAATATAGACCAGTACTCATTAGACAAGTGTTGTATGAACAAAGAACACCCCCGCTGCCCCAGTCCCTCACTTTACTATCTAAGATGAGACAGATGGCTACAGACAGATAGGAAAGCATAAGGACAATGTTGGTCAGCCTGGTAGACAGTGGTGTCTACACATTAGCAGCCTAACAATTGTCGGGGCTTTTGTAGACATCACGGAAAGAAGGGGTTTGAAGAAGAATATTGAATTAGTTTTGCGGATGTCTTCAAAGAGTGAGGGGCAGTATGGAAGAAAATAGAAAGAGAATTCATAGGGTTAGGATAGAAATCATGAAGAACCTTGAAAGTGTTGACAAGCAGTTTCCATTTGACATGACAATGAAGAGGGTTTCAGTGAAGGAATGCGAACAGAGGGATGACATGGTCAAAGCAATGTGTAGGAAAACAATCTTCATACCAGTATTCTGAATGGATACCAGAGGGACAAGACTGCCTTTGTCAAGGCCAAATAAAAAGGATATTGCAGTAATTGAGACATGAGATCACGAGAGCCTGGAGGAGAATTTGAGCTATGTGGATGGGTAGGAAAGACTTTATTTTAGAGATGTTAGACACGAGAAGTCTGAAAAACTTAGACATAGACTGGATGTAAGGCTATAGAGGGGGCTGAATCGAAAATGACACCCAGATAAAAGAGGTCTGAGAGACAGGCAGATTGGTGATGTTGTCCCTAGTGATCAAGAAAGTAGGTTGCAGGGATGGTTCTTGGGAGATTAAGTGCTCTGTTTTATCCATGTGGAGCTTGAGCTGATGGCTAGACATTCATGCATGTAATTAGTTATTCATAGATTGGGGCCTGGTCTGACAAAATTTAGCTCAGCATGTCTCAGTTATATATCCAGAACAAGACCCAGGATTTTGTGATGGAGATTATATCCATCAGAGGTATAACCTGATCAGAAAGGCAGTTAGAGATACTACAGAATGTACATCTGCACACCCATACTCACACCATCCCTTACAGAACATTATGGAATGTTAGCCATCATCTTCCTCATCACCGTCACCTACTCCATCCTCACCCATGGCCCTCCTTCTGACACCTAGCCAAGGATTACATTTCCTTCTCCTATCACCTTTAGGCTAGGACACTACTTTTAGGATGTGTTACACTGATGCTGCTATGTTTGAGGCACATCCAGTAGGGGATTTTTCCTTTTTTCTTATTTGTATTTCCTCTCTTTACTAATACTGGAATTTTTTTTTAGGTTACTATGACAATGATCTCAACTTACTGTCTGATATGTCAGTTTTTTGCCCTTCAGAGGTTAGGTATCTGTTCAGGTAGCTCAGATACCTGTTTTACACATCAGTTCATTGCCATGACACTTCTGTGGTTGGATCATGTACCTGTGGTCAAAATTGCCCCTTAAATACTCTATTTTGAGTTTGCCATTGGTTTGTGCAACGTTCATAGGCCTCAGGCCTTATGCTATATGCTGAAGCTAATGCCTTATAAGATACAGGCCTGTGGCTTCCTTGCATTACTATTGAATGTAACACAAAGCAGAATATAATAAAGGGAAGCCAGGCCATTGGGCTACAATGGCTAGATTTTAAATTCTTTGGAGCAGCAGACATCTTCTTGTTCTGTGTTTGTACAGCACCTAGAACAGTGGGGTCTTGGTCCATGACTGGAGCTCCTCGATAATGCTAGTAATAAGTATATTGGCATGTGCCACCTACTATGACCCTAGTCAGATAATGATGGATTAATGCACTGGTGCAGAGCTCATTGCAATATCAGGATATGTCTAGACTGCAAGCTTTTTTGCACAAGAAGCTTTTGTCGGAAGAGATCTTCCGCAAGAACTTCTTGAGCAAGAGAGCGTCCACACTGCAAAAGCGCATCCAAAAAGTGATGAGCTTTTGTGAAAGAGAGCATCCAGACTGCCTGGATGCAGTGATTGCTATGAACAGAATGGCTACCAGGGCACCTGTGCTTTTTCCTCTTCCCTCTTCTTGCCCAAAAAACCCCCCTTCCCCATCCACACGCCTTTTTGCGCAAGAGCTCTTGTGCAAAAAGGTGTTCTTCCTTGTAGAATCAGGATTACCATTTGCACAAAAACCCCTCTGATCTTTCGATTTACTTGAGCAAAAACGTGCTTGAGGTGTGGATGGTTTTCTGCAAAAACGTGCTTGAGGTGTGGATGCTTTTCCGCAAAAACTGTTTTTCTGCAAAAACTCTGTAGTGTAGACATAGCCCCAGGGAGCCTAGCAGGAAACCAAGGTAAGTAGGGATCTGTGTTTTGAGTAATACAGGATATAGAAGGAAACTCTTTTCTAAGATACTGCACATTAGCTTGTTCTCTTCTTTCTCCGTTGTGTCATTTTAGTCCTTGACACTTGTTTTCAATTTGTTAATAGCAGGGCTAACATGAGGCGTGTGCAGTTGAATCATCCACACATGATCCTGCGCTTTATTATTGGCTCTGCCTGCCCAGGTGATGAGTCTTACCTGAGGCACGTCCCAAAGATGCGGGCTGCAAATGGAGGCAGCAGCCTGCCACCTGGTCTGGCCCCTAGCTGATGGGAGAAGAGGAGGAGGTTGCCATGGGTGTCCATGATGAGGGTGCCCCTGATGAGGGCCCTCATCTCCCCATGCTGCAGGCCTGGAAGCTTTTTGCACCGCTGGGGGAGCAGCTGCCATTGTCCCGTGCAGGCAAAGCCAGAGCCCCGTGTTTAGTGTGTGGCCATTGGTGGTCCGGGCCGCAGTGCCCCATTTGAACTAGTCCCCACAAACAATCACGCCGACCCTGATTAGTAGTACTAAATAATGATTTCTGCTTGAATGTCAGCAGCAACACAAAATAAAACACACCTGAAAGAAATTTAACAAAAGTAAGTTTTACAGACAGAAGTTACCATGTATCCAGGTGACCGATTTTTTCTAGCATTTTTCAGCAGCAAGCTGTCTTCCAGCAGAAGTTAATACTTCCAAATACCGTAAAAGACAATTTAACATTTTTAAAAAATGCTTTTATATAAAACAGCTTTTTGGTACTTACTGTGTTGTAATTTAATGATCTTGATGTTAATAAATGATTGCAATACAGTATAATAACTTAGATTTGTGTGTGACATTAGTACATTTTCATTTAAAGTAAGAATAGCCATTATAATCACAGACAGGGTACTTGAACTGAGGATCATCACTTTGCTAAAATAAAATAAAGTTGGTATTTTTAATAGAAAACATCATATGGATATATGAGGAGCAGTGCACTTTTGAAAATATTTTCAAGAAGTCTATTTTGGATTTTAGGTGGTACAAGCCTATGTTTAATTTTTTTTGAGACAATAAGGCATCTGAATCCATAAAACTGATCAGTGTTTTGCTGTACATGAAAAGAGACAACCAGTGAATCAAATAAATGTCTACAACCACAAATCTTAATTATAAATGCAAGTAAATAACCACAGCATAAAGTTATAACTCATTCTAGAAGCTCCACAAATGTCATAAATTGTAGAAGTGCAATCCGAGTGTTTTCTGAGGATCCTTTATGTTTGCAATAATCTCAGGTGTACAAATTAAATAGGGCTTCCATTTAGGACACAGCCTTACAAGCAAAAGGCTATATCTCAACATGATGGCTTTGAAAGGATCTTCAGAGTTTATTTCTGCACTTCCCATCCAGTCAGCCAACTTGTTGAAATTGACAAGAAATAGTGAAAAGCTGATTGGGGGAAGCAGAGAATGTTTCAAATACTTTTTAGAAGATTAATCTGAAAATCAAAGTTTGATACTAAATCTGAAATCGTAGGTGCATCAGCCTGATTTATGCCATAAGGTTCCAAGAGCATGGGAAATTGGAAAAGGAATCATAACAAGCTAGTCCTTTTCAGTCAGAGTTTTCTGGCACTCATGCAGATGGGCATTTCTCCTTATTACAGTTCCCATCATGGTTCAATTAGCTACTAGGATCTTCTTCACATGTTAGCTGCAGAGCTATCATCTTTATTTGAAACAACAATATTTGTCGTCATTCCATAGGTTGAATGTAACTTGGGTCTGTGAGTTGCAATACAGTTCAGTGGTATACATTCATTCCTACCTTGTTGAATTAGCAGGGATTCATAAAAGCAACTAAGGATAATAAGGCTGGTGAAGCTCAAAGAGTCTCTGCCTCATTCTTCCACACAGAGGATCTTGAGGGACACCAACTTTTCAAGTAGCAAAAATAAGGCACAATTAGAGACAAAAGACCAGCTAGGTCTTAAGTTCCTTCAGACGAGATTCACAAAAGTAATTATGCACTTAAGTCCAAATTTAAACTTCTCTCTATAGGTGACTAAACTCACTTCATGCCTAAATTTTCAGGGAAAATGATCCTGGGATGCTTACATATCTACCTGAGGGCACTGTTGCCTCCTTGTAGATATCTTAACCCCATCTCTCACCTGAAGGCAATTTACAGACCAGGAGAACATAAGCAAGTGAATACTTGTCTGGTTGGTGTGCTCAAAGGCTGCCTACTAAATTGGGTCCATTCAAAGTTTCTCTGGAGGAGGAAGAGGTGCCCACCTTATAATTTTTACCCCTCTGGTTAGAGCATTTGCCTGTTATGTGGGAGATCCAGGATCAGTTCCACTGTGGATAATTAGAGTCACTGGAGCCAAGGGTGTGGTTGCCCTAACCACTGGGAGACAATGTCACTCTCTCCCTCTGGTCTAATGACTAAATTATTCATCTACAGGGGAACAGTTTTAACATTTGAGGGTTTGGGGGTGTGTGTATCTCATATCAGAATATCCCATAGTTCCATGGTTAAAGCATGCTTCTGGGAGGGAAGAGACTCCTGTTCAGATCCTCTCCACGTCTACCAAACTGAGGAAGTGAGTCTTGGATGCTTGCTTCTTCAGTGATTGCTCTTCCTCCATGGCTAGAAGTTATGAAGATGTGTGGTGGTCCTGTCACTCTCATCTTCTCGTCCTCTAGTCATTTCCTGTGGAGTGAGGCAGGCATCGAAGTGATTCTCAGGAGAAGTTTTCTTGCTTTTGGTTCACAAGCAGAGGTAAGTTCTTAGGTGCTTAGGTTTCATTCCTCTTGTTGGCATATGTGATTTGTTACTTTAGGTAGGTCCCAAGCTAGTATAATGGATTTTGTGAACCATATTCTAAGACACCTATCTCTTCCCAGACATTTTATAGAGAGCCATAATGTCTAAATCAGGCTTTGTGAACTACAGTGTTTCCGTGGGTTTTCTAGGCACCTGTAAGTTAAGTGAGGTATCACCACATCAAAACCTCCTTTGTGAATCTAGCCATAAATGGCTAAGCTGCTAATAAACATGTGCAGTCTTATTATGATCAGTAACTATACCAGACATGGATTGGAGGGTGACAAATGTTGTAGCTCGCGTAAAGAAGATGCTCGATCTTGGAAATAACAGATCAGTAGCCCTTATTATAGTGACATTTAATTATTTTAAAACAAATGTTAGCGAAAGCATAGAACACTCACAGTAGATAAAAATATCTGAGAAACAAACCAGCATAAAAATGATACCTCAATATCTTATGTTAATTCTACGAGTGGCTAAGTAGTGGTAAAAGGAGAAATGAATAGATATATTTATTAGATTTTTCAAAACGGCTTTTTCAACTTTCCACCCTAGAGATTGTAAAAACAAACAAACAAAACAAAAAATAACAACAACAACAAACCCCACATAGGTCTGGGGCAAGAGGTGAAGAGACTCCATCTTGTCCCCTATGCTGTTTAACATCTACATGAAGCTGCTGGGAGAGGTCATAAGGAGTTTTGGAGGACGGTGCCATCATATGCAGATGACACCGAACTCTATTTTCCTGTGACATCAGAACCAGGTGTGGCGGTGACTGATCCAAACCGGTGTCTGGAGGCAGTGATGGTTTGGATGAAGTCAAACAAGCTGAAGTTGAATCCAGATAAGTCTGAGGTCCTGTGGATCAGGAGACCATCTGTTCGTGAATGTGGCATGGCACCTGTTCTAGACGGGGTTACTTTCCCCCTGAAAGAACAGGTACACAGCTTGGGAGTCCTTCTGGACCCTTTTTTAACATTTGAGGACCAGATTTCTTTGGTGGTGAGGAGTGCTTTTAGGCAACTTCATCTGATCCGCCAGCTGTGACCCTTCCTGAACAAGCATGACTTAGCCACAGTGATCCATGCTTTTGTTACATCCTGACCGGATTACTGTAATGCGCTTTATGTGGGGGCAGCCTCTAAAGAGACTTTGGAAACTTCAACTGGTCCAGAATGCGGCTGCTCGAGTTTTGACTAATACTCATTATACAGAATCCATTATGTCAGTACTCCAGCAGCTGCACTGGCTTCCAGTATGTTTCCGGGCACAATTTAAAGTTTTGGTTATGACTTATAAAAGCCCTAAATGGGTTGGGCCCAGGGTATGTGAAGGACTGTCTTGTCCCATATGAACCTGCCCAGGGATTGAGGTCAGCTGGGGAGGCTCTGCTTAATGTTCCCCACTTATGGAGATAAGATTAACAGCAATGCAGAACAAGGCCTTCTCAGCTTTTGCTCCCAGGCTGTGGAATTCTCTTCCTTGGGATATTCGCATGGCGCCAACGCTAGCATTGTTTTGGCATCAGGCTAAAGCCACCCTTTTTACTCGTGTTTTTATTGGTGTTTGAGTCTATGTGTGTATGTTTCTCTTCTGGATATTTTTTAGCAGGTTTTATGTCCCTCTGGGGTCTCGTATTTTAAATTTATATATATATATTTGTATTGTGTTTAAAATACAAGCCGCCTCGAATATTTTAAATAGAGAGGCAGGGTAAAATATTTCAATAAATAAATAAATAAAAGAGACAAGCAGATACATTGCTGGCTATAGCCAAGGAACACTCAGCAGAAGTCAAGGAGCAAATCTCTTCTTTGCTTTCCTGCAATTGCAGCCTGTGGAAATGGACTTCTATTTCCTATCCCATCATCATTTTTAATTCACGTATTTGGTTTTAAGATTATTATTGTTGTACCACATTTTGGAAGTGATGCTATAATGATAATTGTGTAGACATGTGAGATAGGAACTAGAAGTGCTGAAGTTCTTTGGTTTCTATTCACAAGAAATTTATGAAAATCTTTTGGTGAATTTTATATTAAAGAAAAAAAAGTCAGAATTACATGTTTGCATAGTTTCCATGGAAATCTATAACTTGTCCCAGGCTTGCTTAAAATTTCATCAAGGCTCAAAAACTTGCAAACCTCAGCAAATCTTTAAAAATTGGGCTAAAGATTCAGGTGCATAATGTAAAGAGAAGCTAGACAATTTAAATTATCACATGATTTTATGAGATGGGTTTTGCTTAGCTGCACTGGGAACAAGATTACAAACCCCATTATTGATTTCCTTGCCTAATTAAGAGTTTCTTATCACTTAATATTGAATCAACATTAAACAGAAAAATGAAAACAGTATTGGAATCCAATGTCCATGCACTGTAGCCTTGAAGTTTCACTCCATTGTCCCATTCCACACTGGAATTATAAATAATTCTACTCAAACACAACAGCTGATGTTGTCACATGGTAACATGTCCCCATTGTACCTGGGAGAAGGATTATGCTCTTCATTTGTAGATATAAAGCTCTGATCATGGTTTTTATATGATACATGGTGATGTAGTACATGGTGTGTATATTACAGAGTGGATGCACATTTAATACTAACTGTACATATGGGCATTAGAAGAATGCATCATTCCGATTTTAAAAGCTATGCTAATCCTGGATTTTGTTCACGTCTATATCCCCTGAAAACATAACACCAGTGCCAGTCCTCTCAATGTCTCTTTCCCTAATCCTAATGTTTCTGAAAAATCTGGCTCCTTCTTTTGTTTGGCTCTGTTATTCATGAGCATGTGGTTGCTTCTATATCCTTTAGGCATCTCTGAAAAACCTGGGGAGAATCCAGGAACACACTGGTTCCTCTGCAGCCAAGAAGAGAAACTAATTTGGTGCCAAATGTGTATACATTCCTGGCTTCGTAGATGATGTAGTGAGGAGTGACCTTCTGTACCAGTGGTTCTACTCCCCTGACACAGAAATGGACAGTATCTGTAGATTGATTCAGGTTATTTAACAACATATTGACAATCCTACAATCAAAAAATTAATTCAAAGAAAAGTGGGATTAGTGACAGATGTTCCTTTCAGGGCTGCCTAGGTCATTATAGCCACTGGGGGAAGAGCTCTTGTGTTGCAGCTTCCCAAAAACTGTGCAACATCGGGCACCTCTACAAAAAGAATTTAAGGGAGAAGAAAATGTCTGTGCTTTTAAAATAAAATTGAAATCTGACCACCAGATGATTCTTCCTTCTTAAATTTGGTCTGGTCTTAAATGCCTAATATAAATGTATTAAAGTATATTTCTGTATAAATACCTTGGTCTTGGTACACTTTCTTGGACTTCAAGAGCTATACCACCACATTCAGTGGATGGTTCAAGGGCAAAAAACCCCACCCATCCATTCATCATTAATTGTTTATCCTCCAAGCTGGAACACAGACAATTTGATGTGAAGTCAAAAAAAGAAACTTATTTAAACATGTGCAGTAGATGCAAAGAAGCATTACTACAAGTTTCTGTGCATGGCATTAACTTCTCAATTGCAGGAAATATGAATTATTACTTTTGTTTATATGCTTTCTCGATGTAGATATGTGCCTGAACAGTTTGCATTCATTTAGGGTGGCCACTGTAATGCTCCCCAGGCCTTATGAAAATTAACTTAGGAATATGAATATGCATAACTCAAAGATGCTTTATGCAAAACAGGTCATATAACATATAAATTTTATAGTTACAATCTGATGGATTTGTATAGCCTATTTTGTGCATATATCATTCTTGTATGTGAAGTTAGAAATATAAAGTGTGCATGTGTTTATAGTTCTACATGAATTAATGAGGTTCATTATGATGCCCTAGAAACTTAATGACTCATCATCTCAACAAACAGTAAACAGCCTTGTCTGTCCTGTAAGTCCAAATGGTGGTTGGTCTTAGGAACACAAGTGACCATCCCACCTGATACTAGAATCAATTTTGAACCTGGTGTTTTTCCATGGGAAGGTCAGCTGCCAAACAAAAGACTCCTGCACTGGGGGAAAGTCCATTTAAGTAATAGGAAGCTATCAGCCCTATGTCTTCCATTGGCCTTTGAAACAGTCTGACCTAGCTTAAAAAGATACTTAAAGAACTCTGAAGTAGGGGTGTAAACATTTAACTGGTTACTGATTAATAGGGGTGGGAGTGGGGGCTGAGGCCGGGCTGAAGTGCTCCCTCCCCCGCCCCAGTGCAGGCAGGGGCTACTCCAGTCTGGCCCTGTCCATGGGCCCCCACAGGGCCGGAGCAGCCTACTGCCCCCGCCAGCTGCTTCAGACCTCACTGGTTAAGAACTGGTAAGCATTACCTGTTATTGGTGATGCTTACCAGTTAACCTTTCACATGTCTACTCTGAAGGGCTGGAGACCCAAGTCAGTGTAAAAAAACCCCCAACAACTCTGATTTGAAGCTTATACCTGAAATAGGAATAGTTGTTTAGGGTAAGAATTTGCACGTAACAAGTTTCTTAGTGGATTAGAACTAGTTATGCATTGTCTATTCATTTTAATTTTGTAACTTACTATGATCTCTCTGGTTTTACCTGTAACCACTTAAATCCTACTTTTTGTATTTAATAAAAACACTTTTGGTTATTATCAAGCCCAGTGTAACTAATTGTTACCTGAGAGGGGGGAACAACAGCCATGCATATCTGCCTTTCATTGGGAGAGGGTGAACATCCTCTAGAGCTTTCCCTATGTAAAACTTTTATACAGAGAAATATGGATTTATTTGGTGTTTTGATCCCTTTTGGGAGTTGGGCGCTGAGCCCTAGAATTGTGTCCTCCCAGAGCAGAAATGGTTCAGTATCTATATTGCTCTGCAGGGGGCAGTAACCCCAACTCTGTGTCTTGTATGGGGGAGACCAGAGGATCTGGCCGTAGAGTGCAAGAAGGAGAGTGTCAGTGGCATGATCAGCACACTGGAGAACAGCCCCAAGAGGACTTCTGTGATCACACCCTTCACAGTTACTTTTCCACCTTTCACATTAGAATTATTTCATTGAGTTTACTACATAGAAACACTCTGTCATATTTAGAGAGTTCTGTCTCTCTAATCTTAAGGAGATGATGCTGTTAGGTGGTGAAGATTAATGGGAATTATGGGGGAGGGGGTTTAATACATCCCAGGATTTAGCCATAACTGTTTAAATAAAATACATATGGTTGTCTGAAGTTATATTCTGTAACTCATCTCATTTTCTGCCAATCAGATCTTTCTGAACTTATGATTCAGTACTTTGAAAGACCCTGGTTAGAAATCAACTTCTCAATAATACCACAGAATCTTTAATTTCTGTTAAAATGAGTTATAACTATGTAAAGCTAAATTCTCTTATCTGAAGCAGAAGGCATATTATTATAATCTTTAATAGAAATAAGTAAAATAATGAATAAACTCTTGTCTGAGAGGAGCTTCATCTTATTTGGAGTTGTATAGGCACAGTGGCTCATCTCTGTTTTATGGTTACCTTTCAAACTATAAAAGATGATACCTTTATCAGGTATAAACATATTATACCATTAGCTACTCTCCTATTCTGATAAGAGCAGCATCCACGTTTGCCAGTTTTGCATTTTGGGGTTGGTGGTGCAGGAGTACAAAAAATAAACACTTATTTCAATTGCAAGTAAGTTGACCTCATATATAACTAAAATGGCTTTTGCAATCATTACATTTTGCAGGAAACCAATATATTTTCCAAAACAAAAGGTAATTTAAAATAGACTTTTTACATGGCAATGCAGTTCAAAAATAGTTGAGAGTTGTTAAGGTTTATTGTTATTCCAGACATCATAATGGTAGCCATATTAGTATAATAGAGATGTCATTGTCTTGTCTTACAGGGAGCCACTGCAGTCACCCATATCACAAATCTGTTAATTACAGCCATCAGGAAATAGGCCTTGACATAAAAGACCATTGGTGATATTGCCAAAACCCATGCAAGTGTCTCCGAGTAGGCTTTGAAATAATAAGTTCAGTTTCAAAGGCAATATTAGGCCTCCATGACTGCAGATTAAAATATCTCCAAGAAGTCTTTGACATGACAGTCTATAATCAGACCCTGTAGAGCCATTAACTATATTGTATCAATAATCTGTGGATGTAAAGAGTTGGCAAAGCCCTGGAAACAAATTTTTATTTAGAAAACATTTCTGCTTATCTGAAATGCATTTTTTTCTTGCATTCCTCTTCCTCTTAAGCGAACCTCATAGAAAACTGAAAACATTCTATTTAAATCCCGTTTTGTATCTGTTTTCTAGATGTGTTCTCCCACATTCTTTATGGCTTACAGTATTTGCAATGGAAACCTGAGTTTTGTTTCTTTAGCGCCTTATTTCTCACCTAATTCTTTGTGATATTGCAACAAACTGTTACAAAGTTCTACAGATGACATATTCTGCATATGCAAGAATAAGGCACAGCTATGTGGTTTATATTAGATCCTTAACACCAGATTCGAATGTCTGTTGTCCATATAGTGGTCAAATGCCCATCTTGTGCTGGTTCACAAAGCCGCTACTATCTCTTCATTATTCCTCCCAAATAATGTCAAATTGTATGCAATGAGTAGTTGTGTTTGTAATTCCATTAGTGAGCTCTCTAAGTATAACCGAGAGCTCTGAAACCAAATGTTACGTTTCTTTAAGGGACCATTTAAAATTAATTTTGATTCCTAAGCTAATTAACATATTTACTTGTATATTCTCATAATATATATTCTATACTCAAGAAGTACAGCAGTTTTGGAAAAGGTGTTCTGTATTTTTCATATAATGGGACTGAATACTTGCATTATGTACACTGTACAAGCCATCATTTGAATCTCCTTACTTAAGATTGCCTCCATAATATGTAGTAAGTTAATCATGGCTCAAATAAACATTTCAACATCAGCACTTTTTAGTATCAGGATGTGGCCAATTGCTACCTGATTATTCTACTTGTTTGTTTCCCTTTTCACTATTTCATCTCTTCATTTGCATTGTCTTAGGCAATTTACACTACATTTACACTACGATCTAGGGGGTGTGATTCCCAACTCCCATCCCATGTAACAGTAGCATAGCTGTGGTAGCACAGACAGTAGTGAAATGGCTTAGCCTTTGCCAAGTAAATACTCACATGGTTCATAAGGATTTGCACATTGCATGGCTAAGTTGCGATACTGCTGCCAATGCTACTGCAGCTACACTACTAATGTACGTTCATGCTAGCGCTTATTGAGCTAATTTGAGTATGTGTACATGAGCCTGGAATCACAACCCTAACTTGTAGCATTCGTGTAGCCTTATTTAGATTGTAGGCTTATTGGACCACATTTTTTTGTGTTAGTGGAAACAAATAATAAATTGTAAGAGCAATAAAAATGTATGGTGGTGTAACTGAGATCAGAATCTGATCAGAATGTTATTTTTGGTGGCTGCGTGTGTGTGTGTTCACTTAATGATGAAAGTGTTTCTGGAGTCATTAGACAATTCCTCCCTGCTATGTAACTCATTTTATTTGTGATAGCAAGATAGCAGCAGTCTCACTACTTCAGATAAGAATTTGCAATCAGTACCTAAAAACTCATTATTGTGCAATTGTTCCCTCATGGTTTCCTTGTTTGCATATTGTAATTATGGACAGCATTAATTGTTCAAGCTACTTTTGCTAATTATATTTGTATTCCTATATTTCAAATGTCTATTACATATTTTCCATTTATGGAGTAAAGTCTTGTTTTATTGTGGTGTCTCAATGGGTTCGTTATTTTTTACTGCTACACAATATATACATAACATACCGGGCATGAATATGTGATTGTATAAAGAGCATGAGCTGAATAAATATTATTAGTTCCAGTGTTAGGGGAAACAGATTTAAAATTAAGATAACAGATAAAGAAAATTATGTTATTATTAAAAGAGAATTTTAAAACTTTATCTTATTGGTATTCGCGGGATCCTATGCAGGTCAAAAGTCTGCTAGCCACTGCAAGCTCAGAGTCTTCCTTTTTATTAAATGCAGAATGCAGTGTGTTTACTATGTTAAGAAAGTGACAATAGACAAATATGTTTCAGTTTCCTGATCACATGCACTTAGAACCTGATCCAAACCTGAAATGCTCTCATTGGCTTCAGTGGCTTTAGATCATGCTCTGACATAGCTCTGAAATGATTAGGTTACAAGCAACTCCACAGACTGTGACGCCAGAAAGAAAAAAGTCACTAGAATTAAAAAGAAGGTGGTGAAGTTTGTGGCTTAGGTGTGTGGTCTTTTTTTGGTCCTGTAAAATATGGGAGTCATAAATTTTAGACCTCTATCCCATTCAGCTCAGTGCATTTCTACAGAAAAAAGACTAGCTCTTGTGTTTTTCTTTTATGGCACTCAAACACCACATTAGTGAAAAACCATAAGAGTAGCAAGAATTTTTAGTTTTTCCTTTCTCTACCCTCTAACTCAGAAATACTATGAGACATTTTTTGTCACTGATTTGGTTTATAATATATCTCATTGTATATAAGAGATTGGCTAAATTCTCTCTAGCAATTTCTCTAAAATTTTCCTTTCCCCGTTTTATTAGATTTTCTTTTAGTTGCAATGCTTTTCCTGCTACTGCTTAGGTAATGGTTCGTATTATTCAACTTGCTTCCCATTCAACACATATATTTTTCTATGAACTGTCAAAATAATTAAATACTAAATATAAGTTGAGCACTTAAAATGACAAAAAATGCTGCTGATAAGAATAATGGAAGAAACAGAAAAGAAAAAAAAAAATCACAAGGGTAATTCAAACTGCTTCATCTGTAAATAATGAGAATTTAATGAGGCTCATATTCAGAAAGTCTCTCATTTCTTAGTGTACAAAACAATCATTTTTTACATTAATTGTCTTCCTGGTAGCATTCTTAACACACTGTTCAAAGAGAAAAGGTTATACTATATTTTGCACAGAATGTACATGCATCCAGGTTTCACATAAGATTTTTTTCCCTTTTGTAAAAAAAAGTCAATTCAGCTGTGGAGTTAGACAAGGATGGTTTTCATGTTAAAAACCCAAAACAAGAAGGATAGACAAAATCCTCCCTCTTATTTACTGAGTGGTGGACTCATGAGAGACTTGTGTAGAAACTTTGATGTTAAAATATATCCTTGCCTTTAAACCAAAGAGGTGATTTAGGCAAGAACAAGAGAGGCGTGAAAGACCAGCAGCAAGAAAAAGAGAGAAACTGTTCAATATCGTGTGCAGTGTCTGCTCTGGAATGAGGGTGCAGAGAAAAATTCACCAAGCAAACTATTGCAGCAAACAAATTGTTTCAAAGCTCATAAGATTTACACCACTTCATTGCAAACCTGAACATGTAAAGAAAACTTATAATAGAGAATAGGTATAGAAAGAATTTTTAAACAAGTCCTCTTTAGGATTTGTTTACTTCTCTGAGGCTATGTCTACACTACACTGTTCTTCCGGAAAAACTACGCAAATTGTCAACCGCAGTTTGTGTAGCTTTTTCTGCTTCATTTTTCAGAAGAGGCTTTTCCGACATTTGGCCCATCTACACTGGGCCAAATGTTGGAAAAAAGCCCTATTTTGGAACATCCCTTCTTCCTTGTAAAACAAGGTTTACGGGGATGCCGAAAAAGTGCATCTGCTCGTCCGAAAAAATTTCGGAAGAGCAGACACATTCCCTGGACATGGCAGAGTTTCTCTGCAGTGTACACATAGCCTGAGAAAGATTAGAGTCAGGGTCACTGTCATGGAGCATACTCACCTCAATGGCAGCCCCCCTGCCAGAACTCAGCATTGCAGGGAGCATTCCACTTGAGCGTCCTCTGTAGGTCATCTTCTTTATGAATTCAGCTCTCCAGCTGAGAAGGGTTTAGGTTTTACACAAGTTCACTCCAGCATCCAAAGTATCTCAGCTAATCAGCCCTTCCTCTGACCTCTGTCTTCATTTCTCTGTCCTGTGTCTATTGAGGAGTCTTTTCTCCAGTTCTGGTACTGAGTGCTGACCTCTCAAACTGAGTCTTCCTCAGGTATCTGTTTTCCTGTAATTGTGGTCTCAGATGATTCCTTCCCTCACACTGAGATCTCTCCAGGTGTCCATTAGTTCTGCCCCTCTTTCTGAAAAGCAACTAATTAATTACATTACAGTTATAGGTGTCACAGGACTTCTCATTGTTCTTCCAGATTCAGACTAACACAGCTACCCCTCTGATACTTATTACAGTTATAATAATTGTCAATACCCAGGTTTAAATCCTTTCAAGCCTGTGATGGGGTTTCACAGGCAATGAAATAAACGATAAAGTTCAGCATCAGAGCTCAGTACCATTGTCTTGGACTAAACCAAAGATATGGCATGTCTGAACTGAACTTAAGTGCACTGTGTAAAGTGATGATCCTTCCAGACCATCAAAAAAGACCTTGGAACAACTGAAGAAGAATCCAGTTCAAATTATCCCTCCACATGCTAGGACAGAGAGATGGGAATTGGTCAAGTGAACTCTTTCCATATCACTATGACTGACAGTCAGCCAGCCAGCCAAAATGAAGGCCATTCCACTTGGAACTGATAGTGAATGTTCTTTGTTCCCTGTGACAGTAAGGGTCCAAACACTCAAAGGGGAGAAGACAAGGTTTAAAATGTAAACATAAATGGTTACATCAATGGACTGTATAATATGTCATTAAGAGAGACATATGCAATGCAACTCGGTGACTGGGTGACACAATGGCAGATGAATTTTAATTCTGATAAATGCAAAGTGACGCATATTGGAAAACATAATCCCAACTATATGTACAAAATGATGGGAACTAAATTAGCTGTTACCACTTGAGAGAGATTTTAGAGTCATTGTGGATAGTTCTCTGAAAACATCCACTCAATGTGCAGCAGCAGTCTAAAAAGCAAACAGAATGTTAGGAATCATTAAAAAAGGGATAGAGAATAAGACAGAGAATATCTTATTGCCTCTATATAAATCCAAGATACGCTCATATCTTGAATACTGCGTGCAGATGTGGTCATCTCATCTTAAAAAAAAATGTTGCCATTGGAAAAAGTTCAGAAAAGGCAACAAAAATGATTAGTGGTTTGGAATGGCTGCCATGTAAGAAGAGATAAATAAAACTAGCACTTTTCATCTTAGAATAGAGGAGACTAAGGGTACGTCTAGACTACAGAGCTTTTCCGGGAAAAGTGGACGCATTTTGTCAGCATTACTGTAAACCTCATTTAATGAGCAAGAAGTAATGTTCCAAAAGAGGGTTTTTTCCTGATATTTGGCCCCGTGTAGATGGACCATATGTCGGAAAAGCCTCTTTCGGAAGAAAAGCAGGAAAAGATAAGCAAATTGCGATTCACAATTTGCATATCTTTTTCCAACTTTTCTCTGTAGTGTAGAGATAGCCTAGAGAGATATGCTAGAGGTCTATAATATCATGACTGGTGTATAAAAGGTAAATAAGTAAAAGTTATTTACTTGTTCCCACAACACAAGAATTAGGGGTCACCAAATGAAAATAACGGGTAGCAGGTTTAAAACAAATAAGGAAGTATTTCTTTACTCAGTTCATGGTCAACCTGTGGAACTCCTTGCCAGAGGATGTTGTGAAGGCCAGGACTTTAACAGGTTTCAAAAAAGAACTAGATAAATTCATGGAAGATAGGTCCATCAATGGCTATTAGCCGGGACGGATAGGAACGGTGTCCCTAGCCTCCGTCAGAAGCTGGGAATGGGTGACACGAGGGATCATTTTATGATTAGTTATTATGTTCATTCCCTGTGGGGCATCTGGCATTGGTTATTGTTGGAAGAAAGGATATTGGGTTGGATGGACCTTTGGTCTGACCCAGTATAGCTGCTTTTATGTTCAGACCATAGTTACAAATTTATTTATTTGTGTATATAGAAAGCCATGTTCATAAGCTTTACTTCCACTTCCCAGGAAAGCAGGGACCAGTCAGGCTGAGAGGGGCATTTTCCAAGACAGTTTCTACATGAAACCAGCTTCAAGTACCCATCCATTGCCATGCCTAGGAAAGAGCAATGATGGACCTTTACAGTTAATGGAAAGACATTTAGACAAACTGTGGATTATTCCCTCAATCTGACTAACCATGAGAAACCATCCCAGGAAACTTAAAAACAAATCAAAGGGGAAAAAAGGATAAAAGCCTTTAAAAAAATGAGGCTTGAAATGAAAGTGTTCATCCAAAAACTGTGAACCATCCTCTGGCAGGAAACTTGAGTGAAATACTGGATCTCTCCCTACCGTTATGGGCCATGCTGGGAAATTGTGCAAAGGCAATAGGTAGTTTGCATTAGAAAAGGGATTTTTATCGAATATAAAGAAGTGTAAAAGCCTGAGGCTATGCCTTAATGTTTCTTTTCTGTGTAACTCATCTATGTTTGCTCTCCCTTACCATTTCATCTTTGAATCTCTGTTTTTTTTTCTATTAAATAAACTTTTGTTTATTTGTACCCTAAGCAGGCTCCTGGTGTGCAAACTGTGTGAAAGGTATGTGCTCCAGTGCAAACTGACAGCTGGAGGGCTGGTTATGTGCCTTCAGGGGTAAGTAATAAGAAGTGGGGTAATCTGAGAATTAAGAATTCAGGGAGGATGGATTTGAGGAGACTCAGGATTGGAAGGGCTGTCATGTCATCTTGCAAGGAGTCAATAGGCTTGAGAGAGCCAGCATGAGACCTGTGCTTGTGGACAATCTAACCCCTTACTGGTCTGGGAGATCCCCCAAACATTATATCAACAACATCACCAAGTGCCTGATCAGACAGACTGGGAAGGAAAGGAAGGAAGAATTTGTAGGTAGTTGTAGAACTGCTTGAATAATGGGAGAAAACAGATTTCTGGATATCAGTGTAGTCAGGCAGAGAATCCTCCTCCCATACTGGAGTGTGAAAGAGCACTGCACTTTCCCTGGTGGGCAGAGATAAAGCTACTTCCACACCTCTCACTGGAAGTACCCAAGACAGGAAGTATAAAAGGAGAGCCCTGGAGTCAAGTTGTGGCTGGACCTCTGGAGGGAGCAGATGTTTCTTCCAGGGAGCTGAATCTTCTACAGGATCCTGGAACAGCCACTGAGTGGAGCTGCAACCTGTTGTTGGAGGTGACAGAAGACCCTGGTAAGGGACTGAAGCCTCCTGACTGCATAGTGATGAGACAAAGCAACTAAGTGGGGTAGGAAGTAGTCTGTGGGAACCAGACTTCAAACTAGCTGGGCTGCTGGGAAACAAAGCAGTGTAGTATAGTGGTTTCCCTGTTGACCCAGTGGTAAGACTGTCTGCCACCATTAGGGACCTGGGCTGAGATCCAGTGGAGTAGGGTGGGCCTGGGTTTCCTAACCCCCTGAATGCCATTCAACATCTGGGGTGGCTGAAAACTAATGCTAGGCCAAGAGGCATGCACCAGAGACTGTTAATTGCTAAAGACTGCTTGTGCTCTGTCCTTCTCAGAGGGTCAGAGGTCCCCTATAGACTACCAATTCCTATATGTATGTAGTGAGGCCTTCCTTCCCACTCGAAAGTGAGGGACCCTACAATTAATAAGAAGCTTAACTTTGATTCACTCCTTGTCTGTGGGATCATATATTAATTATTGCCATGGTCAGAAGGGAACTCTTTGATCTAGTCTGACCTTCTGTATAAGACAGGCCATAGAACTTCCCCTAAAATAATTCCCAGAGCGTATTCTTCAGGAAAACTTCCAATCTTGACTTGAAAACGGCTTGTGATGAAGAATCTACCACAATGCTTGGTAAAATGATTAATTACCCTCAATGTTAAAATTTATACTTTATGACCAGTCTGAATTTCCCTAATTTCAACTACCAGCCACTAGATTGTCTTATAGCTTTCTCTGCTACATTGAGGAGTCCATTATCAGATATTTTTTCCCATCCATGTACTTATAAACTAATCAAATCACCCCTTTTCCTTATTCTTGTTGAGAATCACTATAAGGCAGGTTTTCTAGTTCTTTAATCATTATCATAACTCTTTCCAATATACCAAGGTACTTCATGAATTGTGGACACCAGACATGTATAAGGTATTCCAGCAGTGGCTGCTCCATGGCTAAATACAAAAGTAAAATAACCTCTCTACATCCATTCAAGATTCTCCAGGGATCACATTGGTCCTTTGAGCCATAGTGTTGCACTGGAAGCTCACATTCAACTGATTATCTACATGACTCCCACATTTTTTTTCAGAGTCACTGCTTCCCAGGATAGAGTCTGCTCTCATGTAAATATGGCCTGCATTCTTTGTTCCAAGATGATTGTGTACATTTAGCTGTATTAAAATACATAGTTTTCTTGCACTCAATTTTCCAATGATCCAGACCAGCTCCTTACTAGCGATCTGTCCTCTTCATTATGTATCATTCCCCCAATCTTTGTGTGATTTGCAAACTTTTTCTGTGATGGCTTTCTGCTTTCTTCCAGGTCTTTAATAAAAATGTTAAACATTGAAGGGCCAAGAACCGATGCCTGAGGGTTCCTACTAGATACATACTCAGTAGATGGTAATTTACCATTTAAAATAGCATTTTGAGACCTACTTGTTAGCCAGTTTTTAATCCCATTTACATTGTGGCACGTTCATTTGATACGTTTCTAACATTTTAATCAAAATTCCATGGTATACCTTACAAACTCCTTACAGAGGTTTAAGCATATTACATCAACAGTATTCATTCACCAAACTTGTAATCTTATAAAAATATATCAAGTTAGTTTGATAAGATTTATTTTCCATAAACCCATATTCAGTGGTCTTTATTATATTATGGTTATTTCATTTTTAACTGAGTCTTGTAGCAGCTGATCCATTATTTTGGCTGGGATTGATGTCAGACTGACCAACCTATAATTAAGTCATTGTGCTAACCCCTTTTTAAATACCTGGAAACACATGGGAACAAATGATTACATAAATAATTTGTAAGCACCTTGAGGAAAACAGGGCATTAGAAATAGCCACAGTATATTCATCAAGAATAAAATCATGCCAAACCAATTTAAAAAGAGCATAAATACATTCCCTTGCCTGTCTTTTGCCTGAGAAAGACACATAAGTACAACTGCTCAGCTGATCTCATTTTCCTTGATTCAGTTGTGTGGAAATGATTCTAGGCCTCAGTATGATCATTTTGATTTCTTGGAACCTCTAAAGTTTAAGCATCTTCTCTACATAAACATGTTTTGTATGATAATGATCTGCCTTGTACTATCATTTACCTTCTACAGCCAACACTTCTCTTCTTATCTTTGGTCCTTGTAATCTTAGTCCTACAAACTGTGTGTGTGAGAGAGAGACAGAAAGAGATTGAGAGAGGTGTGTTAGGAGAAATAAGGTAGACCAAAGCAAGAAATTGAAGGCTTATTACTTTACCTTTGCTAGAAGGGGCAGGTTTATTACTACTTGTAATAAATGATTGGTTATTTCAATAAAAGGTTTTAGGCTAAGCTAGATTACTTATATTTGTAATGGGATATGAAGCCTTTTATTTCAAGTTTCCTTGTTTAGTCTGACTAGATTAGTAGTGATCAAATGTTATTGCCTTTATGAACTTCTAGTCTGCATAACACAGGCCCCAAAATGTCAACCAGTGACTTTTGCATCTTGCCAAAAAACTTGTGCAGAAGCAATTACTTGCTGTTCAATAACCTTTTTCTAAATGAGTGGAAGATCTGAGTTAGCTGAAAATTACTAGTTGTTTATTATTAGTTGTCTTTATTTAGATTCACAGTTCCTAGCTGAATGCTGATCGCATCACCAAAAGGAGCATTACAATTAATACATTTAGTTGGAGTTTCAAGACCAAGGTAGTTTGTGATAGTGGTAAGACAAAGGACCGCAGAATCACAAAAAATGAGCTGCATTCTGAACTCCTGAAGTGGTCCCTCCAAGTCAGCCTGAAGCACATTAGACAGTTGGGAATAAAACTGGATGCAGACCCAAGACAAAGCAGAAACAACACAGTGTTTATCACCAAAGGGATTGTGGTGTAAGACCTACAATGGGCAAAAAGTAAGCCTAAAAGCTTACAAAAAGCCTTCAAGCTGTCAGGTTGGAAAAAGAATAGCTCAGGGACTTTTGAAAGCCAGGGCTTCCATTTATACTCATTGTATAGCCCTATCCAAAAGGTTTGGACACCATTGTTCCCAAGGGAAATTCGAAAACAAATCTGTTTCTTGCGTTAAAAACAGCTATCGAGGAGCATTTGCTGTAAATATCAAATCCCTTTGCTTTGGCACTATGCTGCTCTCTAGGATTCTCTAACTATTCTCCCCCTCCACATTTTGTAATGATATCTTGATCGCTGGCCATGAGTGGATGCAGAAGCCTGCAGGGGGCATACAAAAGAACTCCAAAAAGGAAATCTCCAAATTTTATTGCGGGGCTTGGCGGGAAAGGCAATATGAACTCTACAAAACAATAAACAAAGAGGCAACTTTAAAAACGCTATCATGGGGTTTATGTTCTTCAAAAGTGACTGTTTTTCTTACCAATATATTGATTTCAGGCTTCTGAAGCAACAGGGTGTGATTGTTGTTTTGGCATCTATTATGGCAGATGCCTGAGCTTGGGCCATGCTCCCTCCCACCACAGAATATTCCTATGTTTGGAGCCATGATTGGGTGATACAGAGACAGTTATGCCACTTGCTGATTCCTTTCCACAAAGAGATGAGTCAGGTGGCTCTTTAGGCCAGGTCTCTGCCCATGTGCAGTGCTAGAGTGACACAAATGGGAAGGGCGTAGAAGACAATTTGTCTAGACATATTGCAGAGGGTTGATTCACTGAAGAACAATATCTAATATAGAGATAGAGAGACTGAAACTTTTTATACCCGTAGACAGGCCCACTGATGGGGGGTGGGGAGGGCAAGGGAGGCAACTGCCTCTAGCCCATCATTTGAAAAGGACCCACGACTTCTGGCTGCTGTGACTGTGGCAGTGTCTGGAGCCCCAGGCCCTTTACATTGCCATCGGAGTGCCCAGCTGCATGCTCTGGGCAGCTTTGAGGGCTGTCTGGGGACAGGAATACAGCATGGCATACTCTGGGCTGCACTGAGGGCTGGCTGCCACAGCCCTGCCCCTTCTGCTCAAGGCCATACCCCTTCTGGAAGCATCGAGTTAGCCCCACCCACCTTGCTCAGGGGCCCAGCAAGTCTGTCGGATGCTCTGCCTGGGGGTCCTAATATTGAAAACCTAAATCAGACTTACCCAGGCAAATTCAATATACCTGACAGCCTACTGTCTAACCTCATTTTTAGGCTGGTGTAATTGCATTGAAACCAGTTCAAAGGGAAGAGATAAGTGAGGGCTAAGCTCCTCCCCTGCACAAAGCAGCAGAAAGGGTCAGACACAGACCATATGTGGCAGAGCTGCTCCTCAGCATAAACTTGTGTACATTTTCCCTGCCAATGCCTTATGTACCTCTTTGTTTTCAATATCTATGTACCTTCCCTGCTATGCCTTTAAGATACAATCCAGTCCAAAGGCTTTTGCTCAGATGAGGTTGTTTTGCTCATGCACCATGATCTAGCCAGTATCTGTCTCTTTCATCTATACTCAAAGCTAGAAGTAACTCCAGTTATTTGAAATCAATGAATTTACCTCCAGATTAAGGAAGTAGTGAATCAGGGCCAGTGCTCTGCTTGAGAAAGGGCCTCATGACTTTGCCTATGATGAAAAGTGACACACACACACAGTGTGCAGTGGTATATCTGAAAGCCCACATTACAATAATAGCCTTAGTGAGATATTATGATTAAAATCAATGCTACAATCTCATTTACTGTAGGCCTCTTCCAACACCAATTATTCAACGATGTCATTGGTTTATGTTCCATATAACATAGGCAGTGGTGTGTGAACTATAGGGGCATCATTTCAGGTATACGAACAGTTACCAGTGAGAGGGCTCATTTCAAGGTTCATTAGGAATATATTTTTATTGTTGCAAATTAGTCAGTCTCCTCCTTTGCAACATTAGCTGAAGCTTTGAATTAGCCAGCAATATGCAGCTGGAAAGTCAAAGAGAAAATTTTATTACAGTTACTGGTTCAGAGAAATATTACTTTGCCTTCACCTTCACCCCTTTTCTTTTCCCATTCAGATCCCAGATTTTGTGTACCTAATAACTAATGCCCCTTTCAACTTGAGCCTGGATGAAAGAGGCGAATGCTGATTAAATCACCGGATCAGCAAAACAACTTTATCTTAGCAAAAGAACTGTACATAGAGACATGCCTTGAGGGTGGGATGCTCTAGGCCCATGTTGCATACATTGCTCTACCAGCTTATGCTCCTTCTGTGGTTCCCCAGTTCAGAGTACAGACCAGACTATGACCCTTTGGGGGCAACTAGTGCCACTAACAGAGATAGCAAGAGCAGTGGCTTCCTTCCACAGCCATGCTATCAGCTGGACTCTGTGGCCGGGATACATATGTTGAAGAAAGCTCACACATTTTGTGCATGCAGAGGGAAAACTCTTCCCCTTGCATGCACATTCAAGCCATAAATATAGGTCTGAATTTTTTGAACTGTGTGAAATAACTTAGAACAGCAAATAATCTGTATTAAACACCTTACTACCTTCAAATCCCTGAGAGAAAACCTCATGAGATGTTGTGCAAGGTCCTGATGTGGTGGTTATTAGACTGAACAATGAGAGACCCAAAAGACTGCTTAAAAATGTGGAAAAAGAGAAAAACTCAGAGACTGCAAAGAAAATCAATATCAGGACAAGACTGCTATGTCTGCAGCTTCTAATTTGGATCATTTCCATTCAGTTAAGAGTGTAGGGTGAGTTGAAGTTTTTCCTATAATATGTGGATTTTTCTTGTATTCTCTACTCCCTGTTCCATATAAAGTAACTCTTCATATACATTGTTTACAGCCAAGACCTAAGATACAACCATATCAGGTCCAATCCCTCAGACAGAGACAAACACTGACAAAATATTTATCAAGCATTCTTAAAACTAAAATATCCACCTGGGAAAGTGAAGAAACAAATTGACAGAGCCAGACGAGTACCCAGAGGTCACCTACGACAGGACAGGCCCAGCAGACAAAACACCACCACCACTGGTTATCACCTACATCCCCCAGCTAAAACCCCTCTGGCGTATTTTTGACAATTACAACCTATCCTGAAAAATTATCCCTCACTCTTACAGAAGTTGGGAGACAAGCCTGTTCTTGCCTACAGACACCCTCCACCCATCCCAACCTGAAGCAATTACTCAACAGCAGCCTGTAACAGGTTCAGTCCTGTCAGCAAGTGCCCCTTAGCAGCTACAAGGGGGCTCACAACAATTACCTTGCCCACTCGGGGTGAGATACAGTCCAATTGGCACCCCTGGTCTGGCATTCTTCCATGCTGCCACAGGCTACCCTCCTGTTGCAGGATCTAGCCTTGATTCATTTAAAAGGTCCGGCTCCCACTCAGAGCTGGCCCAGGTGCTGATGCTCCCAGCCAGCCCAGAGTTCTGGCCAGATTGAACTCCAGGAAGGAACTAACTACCTTCACTCAGCAGCTCCTTATATACCAGGATGCTGAACACTGATTGGCTGCAGGGCCGGCTGCCCTTCTGCCTAGCTTGGAGACCCTCTCCACTGTCCCCGCTGCTGGCCAGGGTGCTGAACGGCCTCCAGTGGAAGATGGGGCCCTGTCTGCCCCATCACACTCCTCCCCCATCAGAGAGGTTTGGGCAGGGTATCCCCGCAGTCCATCTCTGCAACTGCCCTGGAGAAGAAGTCTGCATTCCTATGGTGAGAGCCTGGTCAGTGCTCCACTGTGAAGGCATACAGCTGCAGTGCGAGATACCACCATGTAATTCAGGGGTTTGTGTTCTTCATCTCTTGCAGCCATTTTAATGGTGCATGGTTCGTGATGAGGTGAAATGGGGCTCCCAATAGATAGTAATGCAACGCTACCACTGCCCAGCAGATAGCTAGACATTCTCATTCCACTGTTGAATATTTGGTTTCCCGTGGGTGCAGTTTTTTGCTGAGGTACAGGACAGGGTGTTCCACTCCCTGGAAATTCTGGGACAACACTGCCTCCAAACCTACTGTCGAAGCGTCCTTATGCAAGATGAATGGTTGGGAGAAGTCAGGGCATCAGAGAACTGGTGGTTGTCCCAGAATGTCTTTTATGCTTTGAAACACCCTTTGGCATTCAGGGGTCCACTTTACCACATTAGGTGTGGAGGCTTTGGTAAGATCAGATAACGGAGCAGCCAGGGTGGTAAAGTGGGGAATAAAGCAGCAGTAATAGCTCACCAGTCCCAAAAAGGCCCACACCTGCTTTTTAGTCATAGAAACAGGAGTCTTGTCCAGGATGTCCGTTTTGTCTTGGAGGGGTTGTACTTTCCCATTTCCTACTAGATACCCTAAATATTTGGTCTGCTGCATACCCAATTTGCATTTCTTGGGGTTTGCAGTAAGTCCTGCTTCTTGCAATGCCTGTAGAACTGTTGCCATGTGGGTCAAGTGTGATTTCCAGTCTTCAGTAAAGATGACTATGTCATCTAGATAGGCTGCTGAGAATTGCCCACAATGTTGCAGCACTTGATCCATTAGGTGCTGGAAAGTGGCTGGCGCCCCATGCAGCCCAAAGAGCATAGTTATGAACTGGAAGAGTCCTAGTGGGGTGGAAAAAGCCGTCTTCTCTCGGGAGACCTCTGTGAGCGGGATCTGCCAGTAGCCCTTTGTTAAGTCTAACGTTGTGATGTATTGGGCTTTTCCAAGCTGGTCCAGGAGTTCATCCACACACGGCATCGGATATGCGTCAAACTGGGAGATTGTACTGACAGCTCTAAAGTTGACGCAGAAATGGATGGTGCCATTGGGTTTTGGAACAAGGACTACCAGACTGCACCAAGGGCTTTGGGACTCTTCAATAACCCCCAAACTTAACATGGCCTGAACTTCCTCTTCTAGGGCCCCTCTGAGTTTTTCGGGAATTTGATAGTTCTTGTGCTGGGGTTCAGCTAACTGAGCTATCCAGATCTGGTAGGCAACCGGGGTGGGGTTGTCTTGGGAGTGAGGAGAAGAGATCTCTAAAGTGTTCCAGCAGATTCCTGGCCTGCCATTGCAACCGCAGAGGTAGGCAATCTGAAATGGGTACATCTGCTGGGCATGTTGGGGGCTGTACCTCTGGGCCTAAATCTTCTGTAGTGTCTTGGGGGTCTGTGAGCAGGGCTTCTGGTGCTCTCTAGGGTTTTAATAAATTCACATGGAAAATTTGTTTCTCCTTCTTATCGGGACAATGAATCTCATAATCCACGTCTCCCACCTGGCGTATTACCTCATATGGGTCCTGCCATTTGGCTAAAAGTTTTCTCTCTGAGCTAGGTAGCAGCAGCAAGACCCTGTCTCCTGGCTGATAGCGTCTTTCGCTGACCTCTTTATTATAATGGCGTGCGTGGGTTTGTTGGGCTTTCTTTAGGTTTTCTTGGGCAAATTTGGTTACCCAGCCCAATCGCTCCCGCATGTCTACGATGTATTGGATTACGTTCCGGAACTAGGAGGCTTGTTCTTCCCATATCTCCTTGAGCAGATACAAAATACCTCTCACCTGTTGCCCATATAACTGTTCAAAGAGCAAGAAGCCCGTTGAGGCTTGCGGCACCTCTCGTACAGCAAACATTAAGTATGGCAGCAGTCGGTCCCAGTTGTGGGGTCTGTACTTACGAATTTCCTTAGCATGCTTTTTAAAGTCTGATTAAACCTCTCAACGAGGCCATCTGTTTGAGGGTGGTAAATGAAGGTACGAAGGGGCTTTACTTTGAGGAGAGCCCAGACCTCCTTTAATAGGTGGGACATAAAATTGGTCCCCTGGTCAGTTAGAATTTCTGTAGGAAGGCCTACCCGTGAAAAAAGGTGTACTAGCTTGGGGACTACGGTGGAGGCCCTTATTGAGTGTAGGGGAATGGCCTCGGGGTATAGCGTAGCATAGTCTACAATGACCAGGATATGCTGGTGGCCCCAGGAGCTTTTCTCCAGGGGGCCCAAAATATCGACTCCTATTCAGTCAAAGGGGTTGCTTACCAGGGGCAGGAGTACTAGGGGAGCCCACGCTGTCCCCTTTGGGGCAACCAATTGACAATCCAGACAGGAGGCACAAAAATCTTCCTTATAGACCCCTGGCGAAAAGGACCGGGCCAGGAGGTGGGCTAAGGTCTTTTCTCGACCTAGGTGGCCTGCAGAGGGGATTGAGTATGCCAAGTGTAACACAGCCCTCTGGGCCTCTCGAGGTACCATGAGTTGGTATCTGCCCTCCCCAGTAGTGGGTTCCTTGTCTACTCAATAAAGTAGGTCCTTTTGGAGTTCGAAGTGGGGAAACTGGGAGGCCGGGGTCTCCTGGGTAATGACCCCATCAGTAACCATGATCTGAGAGTATGCCTCCCTCAGAGTTTCATCATCATTTTGCCCTTGGATAAAATCATATGAGCTAGTTAAATATTGTAAATCCATCTCCGGGAGCAGGCCCTCTTGCGAGGGATGTCCAGGGTCTGCTGGGGTATCCTCTTCTTCAGAGGAGGCATCTCCTGCCTGCGACAGTTCCTCAGCTGAGTCAATCTCCCCCTCCAGGTGGGTCTGGAGCCAAGCCTTACCCTCCTTCCATCGGGCCCGACGGGACTTCCTTGGCTTCTCTGGGGATGGAGGTCCTTCACACAGGTCAGAATCCACTGTGGGAAACAGTTCCTGCAACGACTGTGGGGTTGGTTCCTCAGGAGGGGAAGTCTTGTCTGGTAAGGGGAACAATGTGGGGAACTGTTGCCAGTCCTGGCCAATTATGATGTGCTAGGGAAGGCGCTTGGCTATGCCCACCCTCATTTTCACCTCACAATCCTTCACCTTCACTTGGACCCAGGCAATAGGCTAGAGGTGCACATCCCCATGTATGCACATCACCTTTAGAGGTCTATCATATTGGAGGGTACTAAGGTCCAGCACTGACTCCCTAACCAGGGTCTGGGAGCACCCTGAGCTGTTAACCACAGTACCTTGTGACCCTCTATGGTGATTGGTGCCACATAGGCCTTATGCCTGGTGGGATTAGTACGCTCAGCTGCGAGCAGAAAATCCTCAGAGCTCTGGACTGCTGCAGACAGTGAATCGGGGTGCTTGCCAGCGTACCCAAGTTTGCATTGCTGTTGGCAGGATATCTAAATACTGCTCTAACACTATTGAGTCCATAATCTCAGAGGCTGAACAGGCCCCAGGGCGTAGCCACTGGGAGACCCAGTCCTTGAGGCGCTGGGCAATCATTTGGGGCTGGACTCCAGCCAGAAAAGATTCTGCACCGAACTGCCGTTGGTAGGTCTCAGGGCAAACTCCAAGATGGTCTAGGATGGCTGCTTTTATGGCCCCATAATCAGCTGCGGCTGCATCATCCAGGGCCCGGTAGGTGGCCTGGGCCTCCCCAGAGAGAAAGGGTGCCAGGCGTGTGGCCCACATACACCTTTCCCAGACTGCAGCTGTGGCTACATGCTCAAAGGTAACCAGGTAGGCTTCTGGGTCATCGTGCAGGCTAAGCTTGGCTAGCGGTACCCCAAGTCCTGAATTGAGCGGACTACTGGGCACAGGGGATGCCAACTGCTGGAGCACAGCCTCCTGGATCTGGTGCTTCTGCTGCTGCCTCTGCTGATGTACCTGCAGTACCTCCAGGAGTACTCTCTGCTGTTGCAGGGCTGCTTGCTGGGCCTCCTGTTGTGCTTTCAACAGGGCCTTCTGTGCCTCAGCAGTGCTATGCTGCTGCTGGGCCAGCAACCTCACCAAGTCCTCCATTACCCCTTGTTTGCAGGGGCAGTTTGGAGAGATCCCACTCCTGGTACCAGTGTAACAGGTTCAGTCCTGTCAGTGAGCACCCCTTAGCAGCTGCCAGGGGGCTCACAACAATGACCTCGCCTATGCGGGGTGAGATACAGTCCAATTGGTGGTCAACGTCCAGGGTTCCCCCCTGGCCCGGGGTTCTTCCACACCACCACAGGCTAGCCTCCTGTTGCAGGATCTAGCCTTGGTTCATTGAAAAGGTCCAGCTCCCACTTGGAGCTGGCCCAGGTGCTGATGCTCCCAGCCAGCCCAGAGTTCTGGCCAGGTTGAGTTCCAGGAAGAAACTAACTGACCTTCGCTCAGCAGCTCCTTATATACCAGGATGCCGAACACTGATTGGCTGCAGGGCCAGCTACCCTTCTGCCCTGCTTGGAGGCCCTCTCCACTGTCTCTGCTGCTGGCCAGGGTGCTGAACGGCCTCCAGTGGAAGATGGGGCTCTGTCTGCCCCATCACACAGCCACACACCACATCACTGAAATACTTACCTAGTAACCTATCCCCCTATCCCATCAATAAATCCAGTATATTGGACAGACTGGACTGGCGAAATGGACACAAATCAGACATCAAGAAAGGTAACATATAGAAACCAGTAGGAGAACACTTTAACCTCCCTGAACACTTAGTAATGGATTTAAAAGCACCCATCCTTCTAAAAAAAAAAAAAAAAAAAAAAATAGAAAACCCATCAAAAACAGATTACAAAGAAACAGCAGAACTGCAAGTCATTCATGAATGTAATGAAATCAAATTAGGACTGAATAAAGATTTAGAATGGTTATCTTACCACAAAGGTAATTTTCCCTCTCTTGGTATTCACACTTCCCCATCAGCTGCTGTAAGTGAACCACATCCACCCTTACTAAATTGGCCTCGTTAACACTGGTCCTATACTTGATAAGTAACTCTCTTTTTTTGTTATACTAGTATATATATCCCTGCTTCTGTTTCCACTCCAATTCATCTGATGAAGTGGGTTCTACCCACAAAAGCTTATGCCCTAATAAATCTGTTAGTTTCTAAGGTCCACAGGACTCCTCATTGTTTTTCACATATACCGTGTAGGTAATATTGGCTTCCAAACAGATCTAAATCAGAAAGAAGTTTCCTTAAAATGACACATATTTCTGCATTCTACTAGGGAGTAATGTGGATTCATTAATATGAGTTCTTTAAATATGAACATTGGATGACATCATTGTTTAAACAATTGCTGCAGGCATGTACTGAGTTGCTGAAGCTGGTTTAAGTTAGGCACATATTTAAGTGCCACCACTTAGATTATTTAGTATACTCTACAAGAGATTTGATATACTTTAGAAGTGGAGAAAGCACAAAATGGAGAAGACCTATGTAAACATTAAGTCATATGTGCAGGCAGAACTGTTTCTGTTTTCTCTGCTCAAGTGTTAATAAATAATGGCACATTTTATTTCTTACTCAAGAGTTTTACAAATTGCCATTGCAAGCTGTTTCATTCACATATGGAGTATACTATATGGGGCTTACTTGGTAATCAAATAACCCACAATCAGTTGTTAGTCACTATTATTTTACCACTGTGACTTATTATAGCTGTGTCACCAAACACTGACCAGTCTAAGGATGTTATTTAGTCACTAAGACAAAGTTCTAGCTGCTTATTTAATTGACACCTTAAAGAATAAATTTTGTATATCTGTCTGCAGCACATAAAAGGGCAAACTTATATTTCATTTCACACTGTTGCCTTTGGATTTATAGGCTTTCTTTGTTGTCCTTGGGGAACCACTTTGAATGTATTCTGCTACAGTTATAATGGTTAAAGAGAAATCAGCAGTTACATGGGAGGTGATCAAATAGTAAATAAAATCACCATTTTGGGCCATTTTAACAGTATGTCTTTATGGATGTTTAGAATTGTATTTGAATAAAGGCTTTAAGCTTGAGCTAAGATTTTAAAAAAATACACTTGCAAAGGAGCATGAAAAATACTCACCTCCTTTGCAGTCATCCACCATGGGGGTGATAGGAAGTATAAAATTTTACTTGCCTATGCTCTTATTTCTGGCAAAAATGATTTCCACCATATCATTCTGTTCCGCAGCATAATAGGACTAATTTATAATCTGTACTTCAGTAGTGAAGGGTTCTATATCTTTCCCCATCCTCCATCCAGCTCAACATTTATATTTGCTGTCTTTTCACATAGGTATGCATACCCTCCCCTCTTTTTTTCTTTATCTATGGTAGTGACGGCATTTTAAAAAAAGCTTAAGCAAAATTAGAGCACATAAAAAGGCACTGGACTGACAGTAGTTGAAACCAAAGTCCCCCTATTTAGCTACAGGACATAATGTATACTGCATACAAATGATACTGTGCTCTTTGATGGTGCGTTTCATCCAGAGGCCTCCCAGTGCTTTACCAAGAAAGGTAAGTCATTGTCCTCATTTTTACAGCTGGGGAAACTGAGGCACCAAAATGAAATGCTTCACCACAGAGAAGTTGCACAGAGCCATGCAAAGAATCCAGGTTTTCTGACACAGAGTCCAATACGCCGTTCTTCATAAGCATTTTGCTTTTCCCTAAATTGTAATGTGTTCCATACCTGTGACCTAGAGGGACTGTCTCCTGGAGTCAGATAATAATGCAATGTTCCAGTGACCCCCTTCCTAGCAAGTAATAAAGGCAACTTTTACATTAGGCACTGAATTTAAAATAAGAGGTCACTTCACTCAGGCAACTGGACAAATTTCAGTTGGTAACAACATTTTCTCCATGTGAAATTAGTTGCATTCAAACCAGTGATTTAGTAATCAAAGATGCCCTAGCAAATTTCCTGCTCCAATGAGTCATTCCGTCCCAAACTTTACTTCTTAACAGCTTCATTGTCACACACACTCTTCATTGTCACAGAACAGGATCTTAGTCTAGGCCTCTGAGGCTACGTCTACACTGCACATTTATTTCAGAATAACCTATTCTGAAATAGTTATTCCAAAATAGCTTATTTCAAAATAGCAACTCTACACTGCAGGGAAGCCTCAAAATTAGTCTGAGGCAGGCTTCCCTCATGCAGATGTACTATCTTGATTTAGAGCCCCAGGAGGAATAACTTAGAATGACCCTGGTGAGGAGCTATTTCGAAATAGCAGAAGTGGAGTGTCTCTACATGCCTTATTTCAAAATAGCTATTTCAGAATAGGTGTTATTCTTCATAGAATGAGGTTTACAGAAGTCGGAATAAGCTGTCTGTTATTTCAAAATTATTTCGAAATAACGGAATTGCTGTGTAGACGCTTGCATAGTTATTTTGGAATAATGGCTGTTATACCAAAATAACTTTGCTATGTAGACACACCCTGTATCAGTGAATCTTCATGGGAAAAAAAACCCTGTATATGTCCTTTAGGACAAGTGAATTTTTTTTTGTTGATTATACATTGCACATTCAGTCATTCAGGAACCTAGGTCCATGCAGATTTCCCCTTGCCAAGGGTTCAGAAGTAGCAATATATATTTCTGAAAGTGTTTTCCAGTACATCAATATGTCACTGTTGTTCCCCTTGTCCTTAAACCTGTTTCTTTCCTCAGTCACACAGTTCACACTGTCACTTGTGTGCTACTGGGGTGGGTATCCAGCTGCATACTCAGTGCATCAAGGGTAAAATGGAACAATTTTTTAAATTGTTTCAGAAAAGAAAAGGATTTATGTAAAAATAATGAAAGTAATCTAATTAAATTCATTGCATAACACTTATGGATGTTAAAACATTACAGACCCACTCATTCAGTGACAAAACCAAATTAAAGTTTTCTCACCATGTTATATCTGAGACACCTGTTCTGATTACTGATAATAGGAAGCAAATGCCCTGGATACTTTACGTTTTGAACATAATTATGTTTTCTTACCTGAGTTTGTTTTTTGCCCTGCCTCTTTTGAAATCTGTTAAGACATACCTCCTTCCTTATGTCCTTTATTAGTATTCTACATAAAGTACAGTCTTCATTACTGTAGATAAGCGAAGATTTATCTTCATATACAGCAGCTGTCACCTGGGAATTTTAGAATGATCTAGTTTAGAGATTCTGGGAAGCAGCTTGCTAGATTCTCATCTTCACTTGTTTTTGTCATTGGCAATACATCTGCACTGAGCTACACTCCATTTCTGTTCTTTTGTATATGATGCTTTTAGGCAATGGAATGCAAAAGACACATGTTTCTAAGGGGGGTAGAAATATGAATAAAAATCTGTTTTGATAGATGATCCAGTTTATTCTTCACACATCCCCGTTTTATTGATTTATGAACCAGAAAGACTCATCCAAATTTACATTGCATGCATTTTCTCTGCTTTCAGAGGAATTTCCTTCCCTCCCACAAGATTTAACAAAGCAATTTTGTCTTTGTATCCAACAGTCTCTATGGCAGTCAAGTAACCATCAATTAATCAATTTTTCTGCAAAACTATTTTTTTTTACTTTAAACAAACATCACTGCACATTCTTGACACAATTAAACAATTTCTCTGTTATGCTTTCTATCTATCCTGCATGCTAGGGAGCAGGGAGAAGCTACTGCAGAAATCATGGCACATGTGCTTGTGCATAAAATTAAATATTTCTCCCTTAATCCTATCAGCAGCAGCTGTTAGGTACCGTGGCTTATTGCACATGGCCTATATAATGAGACAGATTCAGACAGTTCAGGCTCCTTTGCTGAATGCAGAATAGAGCCCTTCTCTCCAAGGACACTAAGACTTACTACTGTTGAAAAAGAGTCCTCCTCAAGCAAATGAATAGATTCAGCATACAAGTTTCAAGAAGAAAAACAGCATTAGAAACAATGTTTTTCAGCACCAGATAGATCATATACTAAGTGGGTTGGACCATGAAATGAAAACTATAAGCAGGGAGAAAAAACAGCTTTAGAAACAATGTTTTCTAGTACCAGATAGATCACGTACTGAGTGGGTTGGACCATGAAATGAAAAGTGTAAGCAGGAAAGCTCCATAGAAGTTAGGGTTAGGGTTAGGATCTTTTGTCATCAATAAAACTGTCCAAAAATGGGTTGTCAATCTTTTAATAATTAAACAACTTCTAAGTAACTCTAAAATTGTAAACAGATGTTTCTAATAGCTGATAATGATGTCCCAAAGGAAGTATAAAAGACATCTACGGACTGTGCAGAAGAACAGAACTTTTTGCATGCAAATGATATAGCTAATTGACCCGTGGTATTAAAAAGAGGTAATCCAGATCCAGTTCTATCTTAGTTTATTTCCCATTTCATTGCTCAGTAGACAGCAAAGTTAAGGACAATCCTCTCACATTCTCTGACACAGTAATGACAGCATTTCCAGTTTGAATGTTCAAAAATGATTAAAAGGACTTCTAAAACATCAATTAAAATTATCTAGTAAAAATCAGCTGAAAACATGTTTTATAAACTTGAACATTAGAAAGCAAAACAGCTACACTCACTGCAGCAATATGATTAATATTTTCCCCTTGTAATGGACAATGTTGGACTTCATTACAATGTTGGACTTTATATGAAAAACATTTGAGTTTTGCATATAAAAGCAGATTAGTCTAAATGGAAAGAATGCTTCTTTTGTGTTTCATGTCAAGCGTGGTGAAAATTAGTTTAAACCGGGTAACTGGGGGTACTTATGTTCATAGGGTCAAATCATCCTCTTTGTGTCCAGCCCAAACCCATGAGTTGTTCAAAAAGGACTGAGGGATGGAATTGTTCTCCAGGGCAATGGAGTACCAGTACAAGAACAACACACCTGTTACCATAGGGCTGCAGTAGCCTTTGCGGATGCTGCATTTCCTCTGTTAGGCACCAGTATGTGGATGAGCGTGGTTAGTGGATGGAGCAGGAGTCAGTTACTAGCAATCAGGGGCCAGGGTCAGAACTGGACTCATATGTCAGAAACTGGAGCTGAAGGTCAGAGACAGGTCACCTGGCATGATGAAGGCAGGGGCAAAGATGTGGCCAAGTCAAGAGTGGGGCTTGGGATAAGGTGGGAACATAGATAGGAACACGCAGGCAGCCACCAAGCTATTGATGCTTCTAGGCTTAAGAGCTGGTCTGCTGTCTCTTCTCACCACTCAGGCAGTGCAGTCAATGAGGCAACCTACTATAGGTCATCTGGGCTTGTTAGGTTGCCCAGAGACTGGCTGTGCTGCAGGCACTGTTGCCTATCAGTATCACCCCTCAAAGGTGCCTTATAGAGGCCACAGGGCCCAGTTTCTTGGGGAAGTTCCAGTGGAACAGGTCCAGGCCCTGGAGGTTCTTTACTGGTCCCTCAGACTGTCTGAACTATCGACTTCTTAGTCCACCAGGTAGTGGAGCCTTCCCTTAAATCATGAAGAGTTGAGGATTCAGTGGAGCAAATATTCCTTCTATCTGTGAACTACTAAGTAGGGTGTCAGCTTGGTTGGTTTGGGTATGGCTTCTCAGCGCAGAGCTTTACAAATGGGGGGAGAAATACAGGCAGCTCTGGCACCTGTAAACTGAAGGCCACTGTGTTTACTTAATCTGTAAGGGGCCTACATATTAGTAATCTAGTTTGGTGGGTGGGTGGCTCAGCTTAAGATTCTGGGCAGAGATCCATACCTGATCCCCTATATCTAGATTGGGGGCAGCCTGATGAGCTTGGTGCTGATGATATTTACAGTCTTCTTTGTTTCTTGAGCTCCTGGTGTACCCACTGTCGGCAGAAGGTTATATCCAATAAAAGATAATTCCTTGACTATCTTGTTAATGTCCTGAGACCAATAGAGCTACCACTGCAAACAGCTTCTTAAAAAAAAGTGTCAGTCAACCTATCGTGGAGGAGAAACTCCAAGCAACTGAGCTGGCCATTTGAGAATAATTCTTAGATTGACATATGGTCCATAGACTGATTGAACAACTAAAAATAGAATAATAAACATCAAAATTGTATTCAAGAAATTCATGGAAAGGTTACATTTGCAACAAATACCATTCACAATGAATACTTGGACAAGATGTTGGTTGAAAATGGTCTAATTTCTGACAGTAGCATTGTGGGAATCTAGAGTAATATTGTAAACCAGTATTACTTCTTCTTATGCTGATGAGACAGAAGGGATATGGGGAATGGATATTACTACCAGGGAGAGGAATAGAGAGAAGGAACATTTTGCTCTATATGGCAATAAATTCTGATAATGGAGAAAAAGTTCTGCAAGTTTCAACTCCCTGTTATTCTTAGGTATTCTTCTGTGGGAAAGTGTTTCCCTTATCTTGCTCCATGACAGCAACCAGGATTCAGCCTCCAGTATCAGTAGATCTCCAATAAGTCACTGAGGTGCCATCTACACAGCAGCACTATTTTTGAATACTTCAAATAAACCTGAACTGCAAAACTTGGATCTAAAGTTTCTGGAAATTTGGGGGTGATTGGAATACACCCACTTCATTTTGGTACATCCACACAGGAGATGGACTCAGTCATAGATTTCTAAGCCTGATCATCTGGTCTCACCTCCTGCATAACACTTCCCCAAAATAATTCCTGCTTGAACTAGAGCATATCTTTGTTGAAAAAGCAGGGGCTTATATGACATCATCATCAGTTTAAACACAGTACCTAAAATTGCAAGGCTCAAGGTAATACTGTAAGAATTACAGTATTGTCAACTCTGTAGACAACTATATATTAGTATGTGTAAGGTTGGGTGACTAAATCTGTCTCAGTGTTATAAGATGTTGTCTGCAGAAGGAGTTCCAATTCCTGAAGGAATTCCTGGCACCAAGAAATGAGCCTTGCCTTATTGTCTCCAGATTTGGAGGCCAAGGAACAGGCCTCTCCTGCTACCTTCTATTCAAAGACAATCCTACTCAGTGTTTGCCATCCATCCGTAGATTTTAAATTTGAGGTACTTTTTTGTTTCGTTTTGTTTTTAAAGACATATGAATTATTCTAGAGAACCTTAAATGTGTTTAGTGTACAGACACATACTCTATATGGGCTTAGCTCTGTATGCCTTTATCTCCTCTTGGTGTTAGCTTTAGGACATTTTTAATCCACTCAGTGTTATGCTCTTTTATTCTGATGTTGTTAACATGCTTTGGTTTACAATGGTCATCCTAGGGAGAAGCACCACATTTTGACATGTGTTACTTCGTCTCTGATTAATTTTCTAGGACCCTGACATCTGTCCAGTGCTGGTGTAGTTACATCATAGTAACGTAACAGCTGATCTGAACATGCAGAGGCAGGGTTGCAACATTCTACCCACATTTGAAAAGTGGACTCAAACTATCTTGCTTCCTACACATTTCACTATGATATCCTTCAATTGTTACTAGAGTAAAAATAAATTCTGCACAGATGGACCAATTGCACTTAAATATCTAGGGACACGATCCCTTAAAGTCAGTGGGAACTGAGAGCTCTAGGCATCTTAAAGGATTAGGCTCTGAATAACACATTTGTGACTGCAAAGTGAACGGGTTAATTCTGCTAGTGTGTTTCCCGCACAATGCTCATCACTAGAGCAGATTAATTTTGTGCCATTTTCTGTTTTGATTACAATCTTTGTCACACAAGTAAGGCAGCAGAATGTTAATGTCACATATTATCTCTGAAAGATAGTGGTATTCTCCATTGCTTTGACCTTTTCAGTGTTCTGCATTTCGATTTGATCTGGAAGTTGATGATTAATGATAATTACAATAATTACAACAAGAGGCTTGAAATATAAATTGTCATATGTTCAAAAGAAGCAGTACAAAATGGCTAATATATCTTTAACAATGTATCAGCTATTTTCTCTTCTTTTTCAGACATAATGCAATCAATGACATTTAGTTTAAAAAAATTACAGATGGGCCTGAACCAAAACCATAGATCTGAATACTCCTGATCTGTGGGAAATATTGGATCCAAATCTAAACTTTGCAGAATTGACTTATCTATAGCAAAAATATAGGTCAGGCTGAAGCAGGCAAAATAGAAGAGCTGTGATTTGGGAGCCATGTTTTTGGTATACAAAAAAAAATCAATTCTTCAAATCAATAACATACTCTTTTACTTCAACAGCTTTGCTTAACAAAGAGTGAGCATTCCACAAAACAAGCTTTGGCTTTGGATTCAGATAATTAACCATGATTCCCATTATACAGTTGGTGCCACTGGATAGTTACTTTTCTGCTCAACTTTGCTTTATTAGATTTAATTTTGGGGAACTAAACTTCCTGGAAATTAGATACCAGGTTGGGTGGATGGTTAACAGATGTCCTCATAGATCCGAGAAGAATAGGTAGGTAGCAGTATGCTATAATATGTTATTTGCAAATGAATCAATATGTAATTGTAACTTAGATACCCTCTTCATTCCAGTGCTTTTCATATACTAAACCTTGGCTGTCTCCAAGGATGCTAGACTTAGTACCCAACTGTATGTTAGTATTCAAATAACCTCCAGTCCAGCCACATCTCTGCAGATACAGAGACTTTATAAGCAACACAGTTGATTCTGCTACATAAGGACATAGCAGAATTTCAGTGGATTGCACATTCTCATATGACAGAAAACTTGGCTTTGCAAGTCAGTGCACTCGGGAGGTAGGTGGGAATGGGTCATGGTTTAGGATAAAGGCTGCTCCTTCTTTGTGGGAGTGTCCTCTGAGAGACTGTCATTGGGCTTCAAGCTTTTTAACTGCTTTTTGTGTCCTGGGGCAGAATTACTCCACTCCATTCCTCAGCCCATCCCCTCAGCCCTGCTACTGCCCCCAAAAGATTAGCCCTTCTTATCACTTCAGCCCAAGACATGCGTATTTTGTTGTTGTCTGACATTTCTAACAGCATTCTAATTAATCTTTCAGTGTCCTTGGCCAAAATTATCAACCTATAGAAGCATTTGTAAGACCTATTGCACCTTGATGTCTGATTCCTACCCTTTACTGCTGTGCACTTCTTGCATCAAGTGTTGCTGTAATAGGCAGTCCTTAGCTGCTGTGAACTAATGAAATCAGTGAAACTATGGTAACTTACAGCTACCCTGTAAATGTAAATTGTATTTTTACTGAGTTCTCTATTCCCCTTCCAACTTTTGAACTGTTTTAGTTTGCTATATTTTTTCTGTAGATACATTTCTTTTATAGATTCTGTACACAATGGTAAAAAATATAGTCCTGGCTTACTTGGTGTCCTGTAACTTCTATTTTCTCAATATTTCTTTCCTAGAGGCATTGTAATAAAGGTCAGATTGATTTTGCAATCATACCATCCAACAATGTGTTAAACAAATAAATACAGTATGCTGCATTCTTTGTTTTAGTCACTCCATCATCCTCAATAAACACATCCCTTTATTATACTCCTGTGTTTGACTTTTCTGTCTCTCAAAGTTGCAGTAAGTGGCTTATATTAAATGGGAGCAATGATAAATTAACTGGTAACTGTATTGCGTAGAACATAGTACTGAATTTAGCTCTTGGCAACCCCACTACCAAAATGATGTAGTTAAGCTGGAGGCAGTTCAGAGATAGTATATGTGAAGCGGTATATGTGTGGTGAGGGTTGAGCCACTGAGATTGACTTATTAATGTTTAACTCTTATATTAGGCTGTAGATTTTTCACAATGCTGTACAAACACTGAGAAAATATTAAGACAGAAAAACGTGCATATCTTAGCTAAGTGACAATGAAGGGCAAGGGCCATGAAAACAGTCTACCCATATTCAAAGAGTGTAAACACCAGGCAGTGTAAGGAATTTTTTTTTGGATGGTACAAGAAGGCATATAAATAGGAGTAGGATGAAAATTAAATAGGGAAAATGAAGTTTGATGGCAAGAAACACTATTCAAGAGATATTTCTTGGACCCCTCTGTATAAACCAGGAGTCTCCAACCTTTTCAATTTGAGGGCTGAAAACATTAGTACAAAAAATTCAAGAGACAAGTTGATACACTGAGGTGCTTAGGCAGTAGAAACCACTCACGAGTCCCCTTTTGTGTGTTCGTCTGGCATGATGGGGTCCCTGGTAGGTGTACAGCCAACATAGCAGTATTCTATTCCTATCTACCTGAAGCCCCTGGATAGGAGAGATGTTGGGAGTGGGACAGAGAGCAACTGGAGTTCTCTTTCTCCAGCTGGCCTATGGTTCCATGCCAACTGGTGGAAAATCACAGCATCTCCCAATCTTCTTTAACTTGTTCCAGGGCAGAGAATGAGGAAGTTGTAAGCAGTTATTGGCTCTCAGTTTTTTCTCCCACACATCCCCCTGGGCTGCCCGAAGTGGCTATGGGGTGGGTGGAGGAGAGTCATCCTATACTATGTAATCAACTAAGCTCAGGAGGAACGTACTGTCTCTGGACTTTCATTGCCCAGTGGGGAAATGGGTAATGGAGCTGTTAGAGCTACTTTCCTCCTTCCATTGTGATGCAGCCAGTTACCAAAGGAGAGCTTCTGAGAAGCTCCAGCAACTGGGAAGGAAGAACAGCTATTCAGAGCAGTCCTAGATCCCAGTCAGCTGTTCCTGGAGTAGCAGAATCAGCCATGGGAGTTAGTTGATGAGACTGAGGCCCCTAGCACCACATCTTAATTACAAGCCTGATATAAACATTTCAGGTTAAAAATCACATAGTGCCTCTCAGGGAGCAGGTGCTCATTTGTAATACACATTTTCTTTGTCACTCTTTTGTCTCTGAGAATCTTGATTTAGACCTTCAAGGGCTACTTGTGGCCCCTGAATATTTCAGGAAATCGTGACTCCTAGGGAATGCCCCTTATGTAATTTAACTTTGTTGGAGACTCTGTGGCAGGGAGAGATAGCGTCAAGGATTGGGATGTGTGTACTTCCTGGTAGTCCTTCTTAAGAGACGCCTATAGTCTGGAGAACCTCAGTAGAGTTTGTGAGGGAAACCTGGGCAGAACTGCCTCAGTGCTGTGGCATTCAGGGATCCTGAACAGGCCATTCCTCCCTGAACATTTACTATCATTTGTTTCTTGATTGTTGAACATACTGATTATTAATTTATTGGCTTCACGTTATAGGTCTAATTCCTAGTTCACGATCCTCCCTACCCTGTCCTAATAAGTGTTTCACCTCTTATCAAGACTCGTGTAGTTCTATATCTGCCCTGAACTTTGTTTATTTCCTAGAGATTTCTGGGGAGGCCCCAGAACCTAGTTAGAATTGAATTTAGGGATCATTTTCACCAAGTATAGTTTTAACGCCTGTAACACATTATCTTGGATGTAAGATTTACTACACTGTATCATGGTTATCAGGAATGTCATGTATAAATAGAAGGCTGGTTTAGATCAGGGCTTCTTAGCTTGTGTGATGTGACCTGCAGGCAGGCCGCAGAGGAGTGAGCAAAGGATAAGAAAGCAGTAAAACTCCTCAATTATAATGGCTCAATGAAAATAGTACCAGAGGGGGAAGTCCTGCTTGTTCCCTCTTCTGTGCTTCCAGGACCATCCAATCCTGATGCAGCTCCTCAGCCTTTCTTCATCCCTCCAAGACTGTGCTTAGCTGCCTGGGAGGGAGGTGCCACATCAGGTGGCTAAAGCCTCTGCAGCCTCATAAAGCCAAGCTTTCCATCCTCCGGAGCTGAGCACCGTGAAGCACAGGAGAAGGGAGAAGCCCTCTATTTGGTCCTATGCTGTGCAGCGTCACATTCAACACCATCAACCACCCCCATTAAGTAGCTGCACCAGCCTCCTCAACCCGCAGTCTGCATCAACTCCTTCATGTATCAGCAGTCTCACATCCATCTCCCCTCCCACACACACACACACTCCCCTAGCACCTACATGACAGAGTGTAAGTTCTGAAATAGAACATAGTGACCTTTCCCTTAATGGATTTATGTGTCCTTGTACCCACGATGTTCATATAATTTAGATTAAATAGTAGACCATGACATTTCTGTCAAATTTACAAATTCAGCCAACCTGGCATAGCTAGGGGGAAAAGAAGAAAGAAAAAAAGAGACAGCTGCAGTGATTTCAGTGATTAGCTTCAGTGATTTTTCTCTTTTTCCATGGAAAACAGCAGATTAAGGCTTATATGAGCCCCGACTGATCAATATGTCTCCCTTTCTGGGCAAGGAGAGAGAAGATGGTGAAAAGATCCATCTCTGTCATGCAAGGAGGCCCATGTAGATATCCATGGTGTTTAGGGAAAAGATCATTGGATACATCCAAAGCCACTATTTCCAGACACATGAAGTATTACCTTTTACTGAATAATCCTTTATAAAAACCCTTCTTCCCACAAACTTTAAAAAATCTGAGAGCTCCCAGAATGAATCATAATTATAGTGACACCTATCATTAAGGTTTTCTCATATTTCCTGATATAAGGCCCTGTTTTCAGATGCATATAACATTGCCAACCTTTGCCCATTCAGGATGAAATTTTTCAGGGCAAAGATCTATGTAAGGCTGAATGATATTAGGAGGTTACAATTAACAATTTTCAGCCAATTTCTGAAAATCTAGAGAAAAAATAAGCTATTTTGCCCATGCTAAAAAAATCTGTACACCTCGTTTGTTGAAACATTCTAGCACCTCCATTTTTTTAGAGCAGGAACTTGACATTTCACTGGGATGCTGGCTTGGGGAAGCAATGTGCCTTTTGCTGCCCTTTTGAAAATTCACTCAAATTTGACCAAGATGCAAGCTTCTAAAATAATCCCAGTTTACACAAACACTAACACAAAATTGTGAGAGTTTAGCAGCTACAGTCTCTGAAGCTTCCATCTGCCCATGACATGCTCCAACCACACACAACTCCTACGTGCTGATTGGACTGCCCAAGTGCTACTCCTCAAAGAGCAACTTTGCCTGCTCCATCGTTGAGTTGCAGGAGGATAAAAGACTTACTGAATCTTCATAATTCAATGTGAGGCCCTATGCATTAATTAATGCACACCACCCAAACTATGCACTATTTTGTAGTGTAGGTGCTGGCAGTAGTGTGCTAGCAGTATAGTATCTTCACTCTTGAATGGCTTTTCCCCGCTTCTTGCTCTCATTCTTCACCCTTCTGCAACTGAGTAACATGGCTGCCCATTCAATGAGCACCATCCGTCTTGTGTGCTGAATGAGCTGGATTCCATGAGAAAAAAATATGATGTTGGTATGACAGGGTGTATTTGCCCCACATGGGAGTGGAAGGATTTAAGGTAACACTCTTAGTGGTGGAAGCAATATCCTACTGGTCATGTTTCAACTGCTGCTGCAGTATAAAAGGGAGCATCCTAGTTCAGTCTGGGCTGACCACTGAGGAGGAAGGATGCACCTTGCTGGTTCTAGCCAAGGAGCAGCCAGGATCCTGGACCACAGCATCAGGAGATACTGAGGCCCAGGAAGGCCTCTGCAGGCACCCAGGGGAGATAGCAGTCATTATTCAAGGAGCCCAGAGTCTCTGAAGACACCCCAACTCCAACTTCAGGTGTCATGGAAGGAAGTAGCCAAGGGAGGGACTAGCCAGTGTCCCTATAGCAGTTGCCATGTTGCGAGCGGATTCCCCACTAACCTAGTGGCCACATCATTCACCTCTAGTAGGGCCCAGGTCTGGGTCTGCACCCTTTGGGAGCAGCTTATCACGTCCCCTTCTATCAACTCTGGCCATTTAGGCTGTGCTTCCCTGAAGCGAAAGGGAATCCTATTGATTCTGATCATTAGGCTTTGCTTCCCCGCAGACAAAGGAAGTTCTAGTAACAAAGGACCTTGGGCCACACAACCCTGAGGCTGAGGGCAGCAATACTGACTTTAACCAGGGAGCTACCCAGGGTGATGGGGTGTACTCACCCCATCACACAAGGTTATGTTGTTTCCTGCCATATCACAATACACATGTACAAGGGGGGGGGCAAATTAAAGTTGCACAGGCAAATTTAATTCTGGCATTTTGTAATTTTTGAGTGCTTGACAGTGGAATCCATATGTTCTCTTAATATTTTTTTAAATGTAGTTACTATTTAGATTAACAAAAAATATAAACATTGATTAATTCAACACCAACGAGTGTTGTAGGACTTTGATTATCCTCAGTATAATGTGGCACATTTTGGGCCTGCTTCTAACTTCACATCCACAAGAAAATATGGTAAGTGTAATCAATTAAGTGTCATAGTTTCATAGAGTTTAATGCTGGTAAATAGCTTTCATCCATCTAATTCTTTTTAAAGAATTTTCAGTTTCCATTTATATTTTTCTGTCTCTATTTTTCTCTCAAATCAATATCATTCATAAATTTCCTCCACTTTTAGAAATTAGCCCATTTAAGCATCAAGAACAGTATACTTCTATTTATCTGAGTGGCCCAGGAACATCCAAAACATCCAGTTAACTCAGCATTAGGATAAATGGAAATGATATTTTGAGCTGCAATTTCACTTCTGTAGAAGTGACATATAGGGAATAAAGGGAGTAATGCTGATGTTTGTGTAGTACTCTGTACTTTATTAAATGTTTAAAAAACAGCTTTACAAAGTTTATTAAAATATCAAAATGGTATTTAAACCACTGTGGATATAATTTAATTCTGAATTGTTTTTAAAAACAAACAAACAAACAAAACAACAACCTCCCCCCCCCCAACTCATCTGATTCAGTTTGTGAGCATTTCTTCCAAAGGCTTTTTCTTTCCGGCACTGTCCTGCAAAGTTGCTGTTTCAGCAGATACACGATTAAGGGTGGGCCTACTATACCTAGTCAAATTGCCAAATGGTGTTCACATTTGCTCCCTCTGTCAACAGATCATGTTCACGCTGGGGGAATCATCATTGACAGCATGAGCAGTGCATTGTGGGTATGTATCCCTCAATACAATGTTGTGGGAAGGCAGAGCTGATCCCTGTGCATCTTGGGATTCCCTCCAAGTTCTCCCACAGCCTTCTCAGCATTCTCTGTGAGCTCTCCCTGCTGAGGAATGTCAAAGCAGCACTGCAGCCTATCCCCCTTCTCCTGCAACAGCAGTCTGCCTACTGCTATGTCCCTAATGCAGGGAAGAACAGGAACAGTCCAATGATTTGCTCTTTGTTTGTTGCCCAAAGGGAGCAGCACACTCAGGCTATGTCTAGACTGCTGCTTTTTGTTGGAAAAAGGTATGCACATTGCTATCTTAGTTAATCCCTGGTTAAAGTCAGTATGGCCTCCTTGTGAAATGAGGAAGATAGGGCTTCTGAAAGAGCACGTCTGTGCGTCTGCAAAAAATGTCGGAAGAGCAAACACGTTCCCTGGATGCGGTGGAGATTTTCCTGGGATACCTCTGATATCTCGGAAAAACTCCATAGTCTAAACATAGCTATCAGATACTTCCTAGAGCTTTAAAAGGGGAGGGGCACAGAAGAGATCAAAACACAGAGAAGAGCCATCATGGCAGGCATTGTGGGATACTGGGGAAAACATAGTCTACACGGTTTTTTTTGTCGCTGAAACTGGGCATTTTTATGGACAAAAGTTGCATTGCAGTGTGTATACTCTCACTGCTTTGTTGCCAAAAGGCTGTTTTTGGTGACAAACCTTTGTAGTGTAGACAAAGCCTAAGTTTCAGAGCTTGTCTACATCTGCAGTGCAGCTTTGGTGCTTCAGAGTAGACATTACCTGTAGCAATGGCAGGGTTCTCCCAGTGGTGAAGCTAATCAACATCTGTCTACACTGGGAGTTAGGTTGTATTAACTATGCTGCCTCAGGGGTGTGGATTTTTCAGAACACTGTCTGATATAGTTATCTCAGCCTAACTTTTTAATGTAGATCAAGCCTCCGTAACTTCAGGAGATCATTCGGAACTTCTATACAAATACAAAGCTGATGATTAATGTTACCAAGCACTAAAAGGATAATTGAAAAGTTATTAGGAGATGATTAACTAACAGAGGGCTACACAGGGGACATACTATGGATCTGGATAACTAGAATTTTTGGGTAAAGGGAATTCAGATAACTGGAATGACACTCTATATTTGTTAATAATTGGGACAATATATTCCTTGATCATAATAAAAATAATCATGATTGTTGTCCTTGGGCAATCACCAACTTCCAGTCCAGCCATAAAATCTTCTTTATCTGTCAAAATGAGATCCAAAGTAGAGTTATTTCTTATTTCAACGCTTTTTGTGTTAGAAAATAATAATTTATGATTTCTAGAAACACTAATGTTTTATGACTAGCTTAATGAGTGTTCCATCATATGTCCCCACCTTGTACACCCCCATTACAACACAATATTTCATTTTGCACATGGAAAACATGTTTAAGGAGTAACTCATCCTGTTCTTGGGTTTGATTCTGTGGTCTGGGACAGACTGCTACCAGTAACCCCTCTTGAGCTATGTCATACTAACACATTGAGTAATATACATTCAGGACCCTATGCTTCAAGTCTTTTGCTACCACTAAAATAGGTAATGGTAGGAAATGGTGCTACTCCCTTTCTACTGCCCTGTGCAGTGATTTGAAACAATCTAACTTCCCTCAACAGGTTATAACCAGTGGTTTTAACATTCCAATAATGGGAATTGACCCACCAAGTTTCAGTAATGCCAATTATATCGAATTTGTCACCTGTGCCCCTACCATTGGTATATAACCAATTGAAACATTTCTTCATATTCTTTGTCAGTTTTAGTTTGTACAGCATTTGCCTTCTTAGAATCCTATCTTGCATCACTAGTTTAATGCTCTCCTGTCTGCTCCAATTAGTCTCCAAACAAGAATAGCTCCTCTATCTGCGCAATGAAGACCTTCCTGTTCCTACAGGCCACTCTCCCACTAGAATGTGGCTCAGTGTTCAACTAAATCAAAACCTTCATCTTTATATGTAGTAATTACAGCCAGTGTATGCTGATGTGAGAGCAGAATCAGGTCTGTAGCTAAAACTGATTATTAATGCTTGCAGTATGTATCTCCAACACAGCTCATATTTTAATTATTTCTAATATATGCTGCCGTATCTCCTGAATAATTCATTTTTTTTTAAATGGAAAGGCAGGCACGTGTTTATGTCAATCTCTTTATGTATTTCACTGACATGCAAAACAAACAAATATGAAGGGCCTGGTTCTACTATTACACAAATTCTTTCTTTGATTTTGTCGCAACTTGGTTCGGTGATGTGATGGGAGCCCCCAGGGGTTAAAGCCAACTACCTAGTGAAAACTGCTAGATGATGGTGAAACAAATGATTTTTATTAAACAGAATGGTTCTTTTATCAAAAATCAAGTGACTTTCAAATGAATTTTAAAACAAGCAATTGCCTAATGCTTTTACAGGAGGGAAAAACTGAACCAAACTGCACTTAACTGATTACAAACTTTGTGATTATAATTCGATTATATTAAATTACTATCTCTAAGTCACTTAAGGCAGCACAGCATGCAAGCAAAAATACAAAAACAAAGCCAATATAATGATAATAAAACCTCCGTTCACAGCCAGCCCTCTATGGTTATTTTAGGGCAGCTGATGGAGTTAGTCATTAATCTACCTCTACAACTTAACAACTCTTGGATTTCTATTTCTAACACTTATACTTGGCCTAAATACAACACCACTACACAACACAAGATTATACAATTTACACAGTGTGGTTAATAGAACTTAGTTATACTTTACAGAATTACACAATGAAATTAACACAATTCAACTATTAACTAAACCAATAAGTAATATATTTAAGCGATACTTACAAATCCAGCAATGATAACAGTGTAAAGACACACTAGAACTTGGAGTATGCTCAGGACTCACGCACCCCTATCTTTGACTCGAGGGGTGGGGAGGCAGCCTCAGGGTGATCAATCCTTCAGCCGGGCAAAAAAGACACGTGCCCTCAACACTCGGAACCTTGCTGAACAAAGGGGTCAAAGGTCTTTTATAATATAACCTGATATCCGGTACCTTATTAGGGTCTGTTCCCTGGCCAGGCCTGATAGGCTGGCAATGAGGTAATGTGCAATATTGCCCTATAGGATTTTTCATGATGCCCGCCTGATGGCCCCGTGGACAGTGCCGGGTGCAGGCATGGTCAGTGTGCATGGCAGTTGCGTCTAATCTCCCTATGCCTACCTCCAAGGACTGGTCAAGATAGTCTTATCTATCTCTTGCAGCTGTGCTCTATTTTTTCATGCTCACCTCCCTGTTCTTTGATGCCTACAAGGTTAAATTCCGTTCACAGAAAGCTGCATTGTGCGCTTACAAGTTATGCTTTCTCAGAGTATGTCAGCGGCCTACATTTTCTGTGAGGGGCCTTTGTGTGGCAGAATGGGCAATGCACGCGCGAAGCCATGGTCAAAAGGACCTGCTCTGTGACAGATTTCATTGGAGAAATTCTCATTTATGGTAGTGTAAAAGTGATCAAAATCTGACCCAATTGTTCTTTTATTTGAGAAAAGCACCTGCTGTATGAGAAGGCACCTTCATTTGAGAAAAGCACCTGGTATAAGAGAAGGCTGTGAATGAACAGCTTTTAAAAGCATGGACATTGACAGCACTAAGCATTTTGCATTTTCTTTTTATCGCAGCATTTTATAGAAATTACCCAGGGATGTGTCTTGGATCATAAGATTTACATAAATTATTATTCAGCACCTCCAGACAGATCATACTGCATGTAAGCATTCTGGCCAGATCATTCTTTATCCACGAGGAGTAACGGTAGTTCGAATTAGAGATCCTAATTCGAACTACCTACTCCGTGCCACGTGTAGCCGCGGGTACGGAGTTCGACCTAAGGGGATTTAAAAATGGCGCCCGCCCGGCAAGATGCAAATGAAGCCCGGGATATTTAAATCTCGGGCTTCATTTGCAACTTCGAATGCCTACATTAACCACCCTAGTTCGAACTAGGGTGGTAGTGTAGACATACCCTTAGAGACTAACAAAAATATGTATAGTATTATGAGAGTTTGTGGGTAAAACCCACTTCATCAGATGAGCTTGAGTGGAGAAGTGGGGTTTACCCATGAAAGCTCATGATACCATATATATTTTTGTTGGTCTCTAAGGTGCCACTGGACTAGTTGCTAGTGAGAGAGGAATTAATGCTGCTAGTGAGAGAGGAATTAATGCTGCCAATATGGTTCACACTTCATGAATGTCCTTCCACAGGAGCTTGGCGGGGATGGAGCTGGATAGAAGTTATGAGGTGCCACTGGTCTGGCTCAAGCCCCAGATTTTTATGAGGAGGAGACCCTTTGTATATAGTTATATCTCTGCCTGCTAGTGACAGAAAAACTTAGAAGGTTAGCTGCAGCAGCATCCTCTACAGAGATTGGCTTTCCATGAAAAAATCTAGATGTAAGAGAATCTGGCTCACCAGATAGAACAGCTCCAGGAAAATCAGAAAGATCAATCTCACAGAGCTTTTTTCCCTCTACACCCCTCCCCCCCTTATTTTCTGTCTGTGTGAGAACTATTTGCACCAGTGGATTTACTGCTCATGAAAATGCTGAGGTTGAAGTTGCTATCCATTAAATTAATAAATAACGATACATGCTATCAAACCATTCCTGTGGCACTGAGAGGGCAATATTGATCATATCACTTTTACAAAGCAAATTACCATGTGTATAACAAATGTCCATTGAACATCATAGACAAGTGTGTGGCAGAGTAGGAGGAAAGTATATTAATTTGATTTTGTTAGAAAATTTACTCGTACAACAATTTCACTTCAGTGGGATTAAGAAATCATCCTAGGAATGAGACAGCTGCTGCATTTGTGGAAGCCTTTGAAAGACCAATTGTTATTAAGTAGCAATTCTGTCATAAGGAGCATGGGAGATTATGTACAATGCACAATTGTCATCTGGAATGAAGGTAACACAATTGCTTTCTGCTGCATTGTAAACAGATGATGTGGACACAACTGCCATTCAGATGAAAAGATAATTTGCTTGCTGTTGACCATTCTAATGAAGAAGAACAAAATAATACTAACAGCACACAAGTACCTCCAGGGTAGATTTGTGTAAGAATGACTCAGGGGAAGGCAATTTAATGTTTTTTTTGCCCATTGAGAAGATGGCAAAATGACAAAACTATAGTTTAAAAACGATGAGTGTTGTTTCAATAGAAAATAAACCAGTTTGGGAAATTTGAAAAGTTAGGAATGTTTGTCTATCATCCTTGTTTGTCATCTGAAGAAGTGGGTTGTGCCCACGAAAGCTCATGATACCATCTACATGTTTTGTTAGTCTATAAAGTGCTACCAGACTATTTGTTGTTTTTTAAGTTTATCCTGTACAGACTAACTCGGCTACCCCCTGAAACTTATCATCCTTTGGTCAGGCCACCTCCGATAGTTTTACATTTGTAAACTTTCAGGGTTTGTTTCAAGCATCCAACTGAATTTGAATTTTATACTTATCAAACCTGCTCCCTCCTTACAGAACAGTGGGTACAATGCTTTTCAGCAGTCTATAAAGAATTAATCAAGATATTCCCAACCAATTAATTAAGTTATAAATAATAAGCAAGTAAATTAAAACAATTAAATCTTAGAGATGAATAAAAATAGTGGAGCTGCTTTTTTCATGGAAAAAAGGTTTGCATGAGGTACAAAAGAATAATTTAAAAATTATACTTGTTTATTTAAAAGTAAATAGAGATTTAGGATAGTATTTGATTAAGTTTAAATTTTTTCTATTCTGTGCAATCACAGAAATCGTATATCTTGTAGACTATTGGATAAAGGAGAGAAGAAACCCTACTTTGCTTTTGGAGTTGAAAAATATATTGAGCTTTTAGAAGATACAGTTAATAAAAGTGCAAAATAATTTATTGTGTTATGCCTAAATAAAGGATTAAACAATTTAATCACATTTCAAATGGGTTGGCAAATATGAATCTTTAGAAAATTCTTTTAAGCAATTTTCTAACCCTGATTTTTCTCAGAAATGATTTTTTTTTAAGAATAGATTGCAGTGGGAGCTTTTCACCTGTAGATAACCAGTTCAAATGCAAATCAGACAGGTAATGACTTTTTTTTACTTGCTGGCAACTATTCTGTGGCCTTTAAAATGAATTGGTGATCTTTGTGTTGCTCTTCAGTGAACAGGTGTTTTCATTTTATGAATCTCAATCAGTATTAATTTTTATCTCTGTTTACAATCCCAGAGATTCTACGACTCCATGTGGAGGAGACTGAGCTGACCTCTACCTCAAAAAGTGATACGTCTGAGGCATATTGCCCACATTATGTAGGGTAGCTGGTTGGAATCTTAAACAAAATTTGAATTTTTGAAAAGTTTTTAGTTCAACTCTACAATGTTAGCATCTCACTGGAGAAACACTTGAATTGGAGAGCTCACTGATTCAATGTCTGTTGATGTCAATAGAAAAAGAGTTAATACAAGAGACTAAACTCATGTAAATTATGATCTCACTAAAAACAAAAAAATCACTATGGTGCTTATTCACTACAGTGATGGCAATAATATAGGTATGAAGAGCCTGATCCTACAGTTGTCAACAGCACAACTCCCATCATAACAATGCTATCCCTGCTCCTGTTCTAGGGTGTTTTATTTCAGAGTCCTGGGGCAAATCTCATGGATCCAAGGCCCAGCATAATACGGTCTAAAATGTGGTGATCCTCTTGTAACTCTTGTAAACGAAAGATCTGTCAGCACAGGATAGAAGAACACATGCCATTGCAAGGAGGGAAATAAGCAGTTTCTCTATAAATAAAATAGATGGCAATTATTTAATTAAATTGATCACAGATGGAAGCTAGCAAGGAAACTTCACATATGTAAGGTTTTGGAACTCCAACTCAACTCAAACTAGAGAAAGGGAACCAAAAGCCTAGAGGATTCTTCCTGCTGCTTGAAAAATTAATTCTCTCTTCTTGTCTCCTCCCATGACACAATATGGTGACTCTATTTACTTCAGTGGCTTTGGCTTACTGAAGTAGAAACTTTAATAAAATCTTAAATTAGTACTTGAATTAATGCTTTATTTAATAGCAAATTTGCTTTACTTGAGTATCAGTGAATAGATTTTATACCAAAAGAGCAAGTTAACAGTGAACATGCTGCATGAACATTGGTAGTTTGAAAACCTGAAACAGAAAATATTTAAATTTCCAATATCTGAGTCTCATCTTACATCAAAATAAAATCTGAAATTATATTGGTGCAGCTCAGTTGCTCCTCTACATATCTAGCATGTCCATGCCATTTATATTCTCATCTCGTTTGAAACAGTGGCTGCCATTTTGACCTATGCTGACATTTCAAAGGCTGAAGAATAATTAGAGAAATAAAGGACTCATAATTACTTTCTAGCACCCTCCCACACAGTCTTTTCTTGGCCAGGCATAATACTCTCTACCCCACCATTTTTTATAGCTGAGCACAAAAATAAAATGCACAAGCAGACATTTTTTAATTTAATGATCTAATCTGAATGTTAAGTAGACAAGTTTGCATCTAATTGAATAGAATTTTTACCAGGAAATATAACTTACTTAGAAATCAACCATATAACTTTCTTAAAACACAAAAGGAAAGCAAGAGAAGATAAGGCACTTGTGGAGGCATTTCTAGGCACACAACATTTATGATAAATTTCAAGTGCATTGAATCCAATACTCAGATTTCCAGCAGAAGGAATTCCACGAGGATAAAATTTTAATGAAGTAGACAGATTTTTCTCCTGTCTGTTTCAATAGTTTTATATAATATAATGGAAGACTGAAGGGAAGCTGTTTTACAAACTATTTTATAATGTAAATAATATACATTGTATATTTCCAGGCCTTTTCTTGGTTATTTGGCTGTCATTTAACTTTGCTATCTTTCTGGGATATTTTTTAATGTACTTACAATAATAATTTAGCCACAGGGAGTATTGTTTATTTTTTCTTCTTAGATGTCTTAGGAATATATTACACATTAAAGCTAGATGGTAAATGGTTTTCTTGTGTTTAAAAAAAAATGAGATTTTAAAAAGAATCTCCATCTCAAATTGAGACAAAAAGTCAAATCTTGAAAATTTTTACAAGCCAAAAATATGAAAAATACCACGAGTCAATCAACATATCCCCTTTTGATAAATTAACTTTCTTTTTAAGCAAATAGTCATTTTGAACTCCTCATCCCAAATTGAGAAAATGGCAAAATTAGACAGTTCAATAATTTTGATTTTTTTTGCAAAATACAAACTATCCATATTATGTAAAAAAATTATGATTTGGGGAGTCTGATTGATGTTTGAATGTTAGCAGTGGGCATTAAGACTATGTGCACTCTGTGAACTAGAGGTGTGACTCCCACACTTGTGTTCACATACATAGAGAGCTAGTGTGAATCTAAACAACTGTGTAGCTGTGGCACAGAGTTGAGGTCACAGCCCACAGCAGAGCAACACAAGTACTGAGATCCGCTTACGTCTTGGAAGGCTCAGTCAAATGGTCTTGATGGAGCAATCATGTGCACAGCCCAAATGGGACCAACATCCCAGGTAAATCTGATTCACTGTGCATAAAGTTTATACAGATTGAGCTCATAATTTGTTTGCCTCCTTTATCAGGGAAAGAGAGACATGTTGTTCCCACAGATAACAATTATTTACACTGGATTTATTAATAAAAAAGTGATTTATTAAGTATAAAAGGTAGGATTTATTTAGTTGTATGTGATAACAGACAGATCAAAGTAATTTACTGAGCAAAATAAAAATAAACATGCTAGCTAAGCCTAATACAATAAGAGACATTGTTGCAAATCATAATTTCTCACCCTAGTTCTTATTTCAATAAAGTCCTTCTCAAGCCAGAAATGTCCTTGCTGACCTGGGTTCAGCAATTCTTCTCTGTACCTGTTGTTATGGTCCTTTTGCCTCCAGGTATTTTTATGTGTTCTCCAGGTGGGGAAGGAATCAGTAAAGCTGGCTGAAAACAATCATTGATGACTTCCCTTTCCTTATATAGAAATTCCCTAGGGTGGGAAGCCTTTGTTCAATTAGCCACACCCCTGCAGAAAAGTACAAAAATAAAGATGGATTCCAGAATCAGGTGACATGGACACATGTTTTTGTAGCTGGAAATAGGCTTTTCTCAACATGAAAACATTGATAATATATCTACAGTCAGTATTCTTAATTTCAGATACAGAAATGCTACATGCATACAAATAGTATATATATATTCAGGGAATTACAAGCTTTTCAATGAGAAGTTATGTGCAATATTTTGCATAAAGCATATCTGAGTTAGGCACATTCATATTTATAAGCATATTTTCATAAAGAATATGAAATATACCGTCACAGAGTGCATACCTTTGAGCGAGTCATCTGAACCATTAAGCTGTCTGAATGTGGACATGGGGTGAATGGTGAAAGGGAAGGAATTGGCAAAACTTTGATTCTGCCTCTGTAGAACAGCACAGAGGGGAACATTTCTGCTGAGAACATAGGAACTCCTTTCCTAGTGGGCTGGGGGAGAAACCAGGGAGGTGATAAAGTGTTTTTTCCTGCTCTCCCCCAGAGCTCTGTGCAGCTGCTCCTTGTCATGGGCTGAGATGTTACTCCTGACCTAGTCCCAACATCACTAACTAAAACCCCAGCTTTTGAGATTAGATCTAGAAATTATTTGATATCTAAGTATTGATTATCTATACAATCAAAGATTTATATGTATATTTCAGAATGAATTATGTTGTTGATAAAATTCAGATAATGTAGAGGTAATTATCGGTTAATATCAGTGCTGATTCTTTCTTTATTGAGTAGAAAAGGCAATGAATAGAAATTACTATCCATCTGTATTATGATCAGTTGAATTCAGGAAAAAAAATATTCATCAAATTACTTTCCTTGAGATAGGGTGATTTAGACCACCTATTCCATTATAGGTACCATGAATTAGGACAGGTAATTGACATTTCAGCAAGTGGCCTTCGTCAAGGAGATAAAATTTCTTCTTTATGGAATAGGAAGTTTTAAATGGGTTATCTGGAGAAGGACACCTCGGTGAATACTAATTTTTTTTACAAAATGCTAAACCTTATATGAAATGTATGCCACTGAAGCCAAGCTGATTTTGAATCTTATTAAATCCAATGTATCAAATTCAATAAATACAAAAATAAGCTCTCTCTCCCTCCTAAGAAAAAAAAGAGCCACAGAGAAAAAACTGTCTTTCAAAAGATCTAACTTAGTCTCTAAGATTAAAAAAAACCCAAACAGATGGTCTTTAAGTGTCTTAGAGACATGTAATTTGGTCTCTTTTGTTCTGCTGAATCTTAGTGAAGTAAATAAGAAAGGTTGCTTTCATAAATGGATTTTTTTCCTTTTTATGATTTAATGCTGAACAGTAGAAGCCTATGTGATTAAATTTGAGTCATTGCTGGTTTCCTCTATTTTAGTACAGCTATTCAAAAATGTCTAATCAAACTCAAAACAAGAGGAAGCTTGTCATTTGTGTTTCATTATGGACACCAAAGTCAAATCTCATTGTCCAAAATGTGGGAAAAGATGAGTTGACTTCATCATCTTATAGGTACCGAGGAGAGATTTTTTTTATAGTTTTAATCAAAGTCATTTCAAATTTTAGTAGTTTTCTCTGGTTTCCAATTGTAGCTTTGTGACACAGCCATGTTGGCTGAGATTTGGGGCTTAAATGAACTTGAAACTCAAAGTTGAACACAAAGGTCAGCTAACACCAGTTATAATGGCAGCATTTACATCTTTAACACACTATATAGTCATTAATTAATCAACCTTCTCAACACCCTCTGGAGGTAGAAAAATGGACACAATGGGACAAATTCTGACCTGCTCCAATTCCATTGAATTCAAAGGATATAGGGGCAGTTTGGCACAGAATTTAAGTGATTTGCAAAAGCCACATTATGAGCTTGTAGTTCCATAGTTAGTTCATTAGACTGTATTGCATTTGGCAAAGCCAACATAAAAGTTGCATGACATTGATACAAGACCAAAGCAACATTTTTTTTGCCAAGTTAGCAAACTGGAAAAAAAACCCACTTTTCTTTTGTCCCCCTTGCGCCAGGCCATTATAACAACTGCAATACTTGAAGAATCAAACCTGCTAAAAACATGGATGCTTGATTTAGTAGTTTGCCGTGAGACAGGCACTTTTTGGAAATGAAGACTTATTATCAGTACACTACTGTAACTCTATTTATCAACAGCAGACTTTCAAAGTGGTTTAGATGTCTAAACCTAAAGACACCATATAAATGTATTGGGTTAGATGAGGATCCAATTTTTTGTCAATATGGTATTCTAGCTGTAAAAGGTTCTTTTGGAGAGATTAGATGAGGAAGACAAATGAATGCATTGTAATTCTTATCATTCCTGGACATAACACTTTGTATCTGAAAGGCATCAATGCTCATAAATACATGCTGCCTGCATCTTTCCATCTACCGTATAGATGAATGTGGTGCTTTAATCCAGAGTTCTTGTCTGATTTTATCAGCATTAATTAATACCCAATTAAAAGCAAAAGATAAGGTGTGCCATTTGACCTTTAATTCTAAGTTGTGTGCTAAATAATGTTTAAGGCATTTTATGTTCTTGTTTTGACTCTTGTGAGCATAAATCTAGGCATTAAATAGCACATTGTAGACTCCTTGGCTATTTTATTTTATTTTATTTTTTACAGGAACCTCTGAGATTCCACACACACATTTTCTTTGCTCCCTCTCAAGTGCTCTATGGCACATACATCCAATCCAGAGGGAGTCAAATCACCTGTCAGCGCTGCTTCTCTCTTTGGCCAGAGTGGGTCAGTAGAGAGATCTAAGAAACACGTCATGAAGCACTTCATTTCTTTCCCACTCCTGCCTCAAAATCTGAGTGTTCTGCTGAGGCTTCAGTCAGTCAGGATAGGGCTAGAAACCAAACTGAACTATTGAACTAGGAACCAAATTCAGATGTTCACATAGCACCTTTGCAGCCATTATGACCCATGAGTCCATGTGTGTCTTTCTAAAAGATAACACAGATGAACAGAGGCACACACAGTCAAACTCTCTGAAATAGTCAGTAGCTGTCCCTTTCTCCACCCCCTGCTCCCTGCTGACTCAATGGAGTAATAGTTCTCCTGGTCCCCATCTCTGGCCCCTTGCTGCTCTTCTGTGGTCATTCTGCAGTATAACTGTCCTCCTGTCAACCCCTCCCCCTATCCATTTTATGAGAAACAATTTAATTCCAAGCACATCCCATTGTTGTGGCACAACCAAACCCTTACCTTACTTTACGTTATGATAAGAGGAAGCTGCATACCAAATTTGCTGGTCCTAGCTCTTACTGTTTAGGAGGAGTTCTTGAACAAAACAGATTCACAGATGGATAGACAGACACACATTTCTAAAATATATAGTAAGATGTAGAAAGGGAGGGTAAAATTAAAATTTGATAGTGAGGGGGAGAGCAAAGCAGTTCCCCACTTAGGCTATCTTCTGAGGTGCTACCATGAGTGATATTACTATATGACCTTTGTTCTGAGACATTTAAAATACTCACTGTGAGAACCTCTCTCATTTGATTTTAATTTTGCAGAAACTCCAATGAGTCAGCACTAAAGGGTCAATTGTACAGGTAAATCCTTAGGCCAAAATTCTGCTCCCACTTATAGTGCAATATTTCATGCAATCTCACTCCTGCCAGCAATAAGCCAAGGATATATATTTCATGAGGTATATGAAGCATTTTCTATCAGATCTCTCAATGCCTGGAGGAAACTGAAGCCTAGATAAAGAACATATGCCCCAAAAGTGAACCTAGGTAAGGCTGAAGTTATGTTAGCTGGAAGAGGGAAATGCTTCTTGAAGCTAACAAACTCCACTATGTCACCATCAATTGAGAGTATTCACTCTGTTTTAGCTAACATAGTTTGCAGCCCTAAGATCGTGCTGGAATTACCCTAGATAATCAAATAGCAGCAGTCAACATTTCCCATCACTGCCTATAAGATTAATTTCACTCTCTTCAGATTAGGTTTTGGTCATAGCAACTGTTGAGTTTCTGACAATGGCTATGACCAAAACCTTATCTGAGGGGAATGAAAATAATCTTCTTGTTACCCCCGGCTGCACTATAGTTATGGTTTTTGCACAGTGCAGCAGCCTCCACCCTAATATGATGAGACATAGACAGCAAGCATATAATACCAGTACTAGTAAGATATATAAGGGGAATGATATGGGGCCCTAGAATGGAACATATCGTCCCCTGGGACTCAGAGATAGAGCACCTATAATTATCTAGTAGCCACTTATCTAGTATGTTCCAGCTGACAGAACCCAGATATAAACTCAAGAACTCTAGAAGAAGAACCTTCTTCATGACAGACATAAAGCTTTGAAGCAACCTACCAAATTAAATCAGGAAAGATCTTCCCTTTACCTTCTGTAGATCATGCTGTAAAACTTGCCCCCTACCCTCTATGGCTGAAATCTTGGACTATTTGAAATCAATGGCAAAACTCTCACTGACTCCAAAGGAGCTAGGATTTTATGTTAGGTAACTTATATGACCTTCATAATCATAGTTTCTGAACCCCTACTCAAGAAAGTGTTCCCCAAAGAACCAGATCTAAAGTAAATTTAGGAGGCTGCTCCAAACTGGAAGCTAGAGATTAAACTGAAGAGCAGAATGGAGAATCATCTGTTTTCCTCAGCAGATACCACTTCTTTCTATAACTCCAGTAAAGGGCTTATCACTGTGGCATCCAGATACTGTAGAAATGTCTGTAGTTAGATTTAAAACCTGATAGCGACGCATCCTGTAGTTTATGGGGGACAGGGCCCTCCTTAGGCATACGCGGAGTATGCAGTCGCGTAGGGCACCACACTTTCTGGAGCACCACTCTGCCAGCCCGGGACTGAGGGGAAGCATAGGTGTGTGCTCTGCACCAGAGCCAGTAGGGGTGTTGCTGGCACTTACAGCCCCGCCAGAAGACCCCACTGAGCTGAGGGACTCTGCGAGGAGGCCGGCAAGCTGACCCCGGCTGGAGAAGGGAAGCTGTCAGCCCGGGCAGCAGCGTCGGGAGGAGCCGGGGCTGTGCCGGGGGTAGGGTCATGCACAGCGAGCCGGAGGGGGCGGGATCACGCATGGCTTGGCGTTGCAGCGCCATTTTTAAAAATGGTCAAGCCGCACCTCAGAAGGAGATGCGCCGAGCGGGGCGTGGGGGAGCAGAGTCGTATTGTGATGGGCCGGGGCTGCGAGCACCGAGCAGCCCGGCTCTGGCTCCGGCTCTGGCACGTGATCTGGGGCCTGGGTTGCAGGGACTTCTGGGGCCCGATCGCAGCAGACTCCAGCCCTGCAAACGGGAAGGCAGAAGGTAGGCAAGGGCAAGGGGGAAAATAGGGGGAAGGGGTGGGAGAGGAAGGTGCTTGTGCTGATGGGAGGGGGGCAGGTCAGGAGGAGAAGAAAGGGGAAGGCACCAATGGAGGGGTGGAGGAGAGACTAATGCCGAGGGGGGCAAGTGGAGACAATGAAGAAAAGGGCAGGAGGGGAGATGTCAGTGGGAGGGGGGACAGGGTGATGCGAGGAGAGGAGAGGGGAAGGGCATTGGGGGCTGGGGGGACGGGGAGGTGCTGGGAGAAAGCTTGAAAGAAGGGGTGGGGATGGAGCAAGTCACGTGTGAGGGCACAGAGGGGCATGAGGGGAACGGGGGCAGAGAGTGGTGAGGGGGTGGGCATCAGGGAAAAAGAGGGCAAAGGGGACAGGGGCAGGGGCAGTAAGGGAAGGGGGAGGCACCAGGAGGGTGCAGGAATAAGGGAAGGTGCAGGTGCCAGGGGATTCTGGGGGTGAAGCAGAAGGGCAGACACCTGCAGGGGAGGGACCAGCACCAGAGAAGAGAGGTAGGGCAAGTGTGTAGAGGGAGGTGTTAGGAGAGGGGATGAGGAGGGGTAGCTCACATGATCAGAGTGGGGCTACTGGAGGATTGGGCATGGGGGGGAGAAGAGCTGGTGGAGGGGAGCAGGTCTCAGGAAGGCTGAGGGCAGTGAGAAGGGCAGGAGTCAGGACAGCAGAGGAGGGTGAGGGGTTGGGAGGCAGCAGGCACCAGGAGAGCTGATGGAGCAAGGGGAGGACATGGCAGCAGAGGGAAAGGGTAGGGGTTTATAAGATATTTATTAATAACTTGGGTGCCACAGTGGCACATCCAAACAAGCCACATGAACTCAGTAGTGGTCTACAACACAACATTCATTCTGCTCATGGGAGGAAACTCTTAGAGGGAACACTTCCCCCAGCCTCTCCGCCCCCGAGTTAATGTCACACATTGGGTTAATGCAATTGCAGGATAGTTGCATAAGGGGGGTTTGGTGGGGGGCCAAACTAATCCCTGTTGGTAGGAGGATGGTGGGAAAAGTCCTGGGGGGGGTCACATGACACCTTTTACTTTTGGTCATGTGTCTGTCTTGCCCCGAGAGTGTTGCCTCCAGAGGCGTGGCTAACTGGGGTCAGGGGTGTGGCTAATGGGGGTCAAAGTACATTTAAAAAAAATTCTTTGGGTGCACACCCTAATGAAATGTGCTGTGCATGCCTGTGATGGGAAGCAGTGGAGCATGTAACAGCAGGGCTGGGTCTGAGAGAGAGCCGAATGCGCTGCCTGCAGCGCAGTCTGAGGGAAGGGATTGGCTGCTGGGGTCCCTGGGAAGGGGAGAGGGTAGGGGTGGAAGAGCAAGTCAGGCATAGGGGCACCAGTTTAATAATCTCACGTAGGGCACCATAAATCCTAAGGATGGCCCTGATGGGGGATCTTTTATAATTCATTCATTTAATGAAACAGATTGTATAGCAGGTATATGCCCTATTGATAAGCACAGAATCATAAGATAACAAAAATTATATTTGTCGTTTGAGTGGGAAACCCCCCGCATTTGATACATTAAGATAGTGACTCTTTGTATTGCATTCTAACAGTCAGCCTGGTTGGTATCCATGCCCCTTGTGTGGCAATTTTCTGAATTTTAGCCATTCTAACAGTAGGAAGTTGTTTTTTCTCACTGATGAGCTGAAAACTTACCCAGAGGGAAGTAAAAAAGGAGAATCATCTTGCATGTCACAGTTTAATTCAGCTGATCCAATGGCTGACCTTAATAGGGAACAGGGAAGCAAACACATTCTTTTTAGCACTAGTCTTTTCACTATAATATTGAATCAACTTCCTGTATATTAAAAGACACTAATTAGTCAGTATAGTGAAATATGCAATGAAGATGGGAATGAGTTCATTAAAACTTGAAAGAATATGTATAAATTACCTTTAGGTTTGTTTTTGTGAAGACCCAATTTATTTGTAAAAAGCAGTCCTGCTTGCCTGTGCAAAATTACTTACACAAATGCATAAATACCTACCTATGTTTATAAGTGCTGTTACCTTGATATACAGATAAGGTATATGCATAAACAAATGGCCATATGGATACTTGTACGAGCTGCCGGGTTGGACATGCACATACCCAATAAACATATGCTACTTTTATTACAGTATTCTTAAGGGCAGAGATATGATTGCACATATTTTTTGTTTCTCCAAACAGGTCTCTGTCATTCTGAAAATTTTACCCTAGATGTCATAAAATCATACAATACTAGACCTGGAAGGGACCTCAAGAGGTCATCAAGTCAGTCCCCTGCCGTTTGGCAGGACCAAACACCATCTAGATCATCTCTGACAGATGTCTGTCTAACCTGTTCTTAAATGTCTCCAGTAATCTCCACAACCTCCCTAGGCAATTTATTCCAGTGCTTAACCACACTGACAGTTTCAAAGTTTTTTCCTAATGTCCAGCCTAAACCTCCCATGCTATAATTTAAGCCCATTGTTTCTTGTCCTATCAGCAGAGGTTATGAAGAATAATATTCCCCCCACTCCTTGTAACACCCTTTAGGTACTTGAAAGCTGCTATTATGTCTCCTCTCAGTCTTCTCTTTTCCAGACTAAATAAACCCAGTTCTTTCATTCTTCCCTCATAGATCATGTTTTCTAGATCTTTATAATTCTTGTTGCTTTTCTCTGGATCTTCTCCAATTTCTGCACATCTTTCTTGAAATGTGGTGCCCAGAGCTAGACACAGTATTCCAGTTGAGGCCTAATGAGTGCAGAATTACTTCCTGTGTCTTGCTCACAACACTCCAGTTAATGCATCCTAGGATGATGTTTGCTTTTTTTGCTACAGTGTCACACTGTTGACTCATATTTAGCTTGTGGTCCACTAGCTCCCTTTCTTCAGTAAGAGCCCTTTCCGTACTGGCAGGTCATTGTGTTATTGAACACTAAAACTTAAAAAAAAAAAAAAAAGAAGTATAATGACCATTTTTCGTGGTTGTGGCATAAAGTAATTCCTATGCTTGATTTTTAAGATCTACCTTTTTTCAGGGTATTCAGCTTCACTACATCATAGGGAAGAAAGGAAGGAACACAGAGAGGCAGTTCATTGGTTGGCTGTGCTGACTAACAAAACAAACTAAAATATCATTTGGTTTTCCTAATGTATAATAGGACACAAAAATAATGACATAATTTATGTTTTATCTGTGTGACCAAAGGAGACTGAAATATGCTCATGAGTACATTTTCAAAATAGCATATGGGCCACACTCAAACAGCACTAGGGGGACAATGCTCAGAATTTGTGTCAGGAACTAAATGAGTCCCACAACAACCTGAGAAGCTATAACTTAAAAGTCCATTGACTTCTCCTCCACCCTGCTGAACCAAACATAAAATCAACAAAGCTGAGGAGCAAGCCCATGGTCTCTCAGCATTATTGTAACCATTCAAAAGCATTGAAACAAACAAACTTAGAATGCCTGTTTTGACTTTGTGTTTTCTTTGAAAAAGAAGGAACTATATCCAGGAACAGGGATCCTTGTAGCCGGTTTCCAAAAAAGAACACACATGATGGGAAGTAGCCTTTAGAGAGAAATCACAGATGGATAAGAACATAGTGAGAAAAATAGAATTGAGGAGTGAGGAAACACTCGGCTGATAGAGAGGAAAGAGGGTAGAGTTTTTCCAGTCACTGAAAATACCACATTATGTAAACTGCAACTAATTTGCCACATAGTAGGTTTTGACCATTGACTTGATAAAACAAAAATGAGCACATTCCTAAATTACCAACACAGTAAAACTAGCTTTCAATGTTCAAGCTATGTCAGTATACAAGGAAAAAACACACTGCTGGCAACGAGGATGGAGAAAACTATTTGGAGATGGTGGCATAAAGTGAATAGGACATATCACAGGTACATGAAAGTACAGGAAGCTAGGTGCTGTGTCCAAAGGTGTTTAAGGATTTCAACAGCAGTTAAGAACTAAAAGTCTACTTGAGACTTAAATAAAAAGCTGTATATGTGGAGAGAAGGACAAGAGAAAGCATCCTGAGAAATCTGATAGAACAACAGGAAAAGGAAGGCTCAGAGAAAAGGTGCTGTGTAAGAGTTTCACACAAAAAACGCCTAGTTCAGGGATTTCATTACAAACTGGAAATTCATCCCAGGTTCAAGGTTTGCAAACTTTTATAGGGAATATTCCTACAGGTCTGTTTAAGAGGTCATATCAAACCCACATGAAACTTTTCAATTTGCATAGGGTTAACATGAAACTAGAGGAAACTCAGCTGTTTTAGTGGATTTTATTTATTTTAATTTCTCTGAACCTAAGACACAAAATAACATTCAGGGTTTTGAAACTCACAAAAATGGAAACTATAATATGTTCAAAACATTTCTCTGAGAATAGAAATCACTGATTTTTCAACCATTATAGTCAGAAATATGTATACAACAGTATCAGAAGCTTAAAAAAAGTCCAAATTTTGAGATGCAAACAGCCAATTTCATTTTAAAAAATAACGTCCATGTTAACTTTCCTCAGCAATCAATCCATACCTGCCCCCCCCCCCAAATCAAGCTGGAAGTTCTTCAGTAACCAATATAGGTCGAACCTCTAAAATCCGGGAATCTCTGGCCCAGCAATATCCGTGGTCCAACAGAGCCACGCATATATTGCTGGACAAGAGAGCCCTGGCTGACCAGGTACAAAAATGCAGCCCTTTGTCTGGCAAACTCCGTGGTTTGGGACCTCTCAGGTCAAGACGGTGCCGGACAAGGGAGGTTCAACCTATAGCAGGTCTAACTTTAATGTTGACATTAAAGAGTGGGTCCTGTTCATTGCCAAGATGCACTTAGCAGAGAAGAGGTGAAGAATGGAAGTGCAGGGAAGGCTCCCTGATTCTCAAGCTACTTGATCACTTCATCCATGTACACCTTTCTCTGACTCGGTCTCCCCTGCATGTTAGGGAGGGAAGAAGGAGTTTGATGTAGCAGCTGACTCAGTTGGCTTTATGTCAGTTGAGACTTCCGTTCTACCAGAAATTCTCATTTGGCCAGCTGTGCCTGATCAAAGCAAAAGGAAATGAACTGGGGCTAAGAATGTTCCCTGAAGAATAGTGCTTATGTGTAATTGGATCTCATTATATTGGAAAATAAGAAAATATGCCTATGTCTTGTTAATATACTTCCACCAAGTAGGACAATGTCACCATCTTACCTAATCCTCCTTCAAGACAACCTGCAAGGAAGGCCATTAGTAACATTTATTATGCTGATTTTTTTAAAAAGTCTCTATATGTCGCTACTGAACCTATTTTTCTTTGACAACTATTCATGCTGCTTCTGATCTTTTGTGCTAAAGCTGAGAATAACCAAAGATGACATTATCTTTCAATTCTACTATTGTACTCACCCCAATTTTCTTCATTTCTCTGTAAAATGCATGAATTTTAAGACAGGTAAAAACATTTCTTATAATCTGATCTTTTTAATGCTTTCCATCTTCATTTCTTTATTTGGTAGTAGAATAGGATTGTAGAAATGAGACAAGATCCTTCAAGATTTCATTTCACTCTGGTATGAGTTCTGCCATTCACACCTTATTCTAAATCACCTAACAATTTTACTTTCTGCTCATCTAGTGTCCTCCCATGCTATCAAACTGTATCCACTATGACTTTCAAAGTTTCTCTTACACTAGCTCAGTTAATATTTAATTATGTTTTTTTTTCACAGTGGAGAACAGCTCCAACAGGAGAGATTCAGAGAAACCTACCCCAAAATAGCCAATGGGTTCATGTGAGTTACTCAAAGTCACACACAGGAAGTCTCTGGCAGGTTAAGCAATAAACCCATATCTCCTAAGGTCAGGTCTAGTACCTGAAACACAGGACCATATTTCACTCTGAGACAAAAGGCCCCTAAAATTAACATCTCATAAACATAAATAATTCTGTGCTATTGCCCTAGCCTAATTAAAGTCCTGTTTTCCTTAAGCAATAATTAGCAGCATTTCATTCTATAAAGGCTATTTATGCTTGCACAGTTCTATTGGTATTCTTCAAAGCTTCTGAGAGAGAATAGATTTAGCTATTAACATGACGCCAAGATTCCTAAAATTTTAAATAATTTCTCCACTTATATTGTACACACTTAGCTAGGAATTGAAATTGGTTAATTATTTTTCAGATTTCATGGTACTGTAGTTATTTTTTTGTTCACATATGTGAGGCTGTGCATATTTTCTTGGGAAATGAGAAATTTATTTAAGAAACAATAAAAACTGTGCAAACAAAGCAAAGGGTAGATTAGAGTTTAGGCTAGCCACTCTTGACCTTGTCCCTAGAGACATTCATGCTCTGGTAAGAGAGGAGTTAAATTCATTATGAACTTCAGTGTCTGTGTGATTGGACTCGGTTTTTTAAATCATCCATTTTATTGAATGAGCAGCAATTTCTCATTTTCAGCAGACAGAATACTGCTGACTTAAGAAAGTGGAAAGAGTGAAATTCATTCTTCCACAATCTATTGTTTGTTTGTTTGTAAATGAGATGATATGAGTGAAAAAATAACAGAGGTAAGTTCTATGCTCAGTTAAACCATCATAAATCTGGAACAACTCTATTGACTGCTCTCCCCCCTGCACCATGGTAAACCTGGAATAACTTCACTGAAATGGAGCTTTTCCAGGTTTACCCTGCTGTAACTGAGAGCAAATATGACTCTGTTTTCAAAATAACTCTGATTTGTAAATAAACAACAACTGATTGCGGAAGAATGCATTCGACTTTCCACTTCTTTGAGTCAGCAATATTATTTCTGCCGAAAAATGAGAAACTGCTGTTCATTCAATAAAACTGATAGCATAAACAGTTGAAATCAAATATGTCTTGCATTGATGAAAGTGCATGAGCTTCAACAGTAGGATACAAATAAAATCAAAGATTTCAGAGTTGTTTGAGAGATTTAGTACAGTGCTCTTTTTCTTTTTACAATTCTAATTTTGGAAAATAGGGGCTACCAAAACAATAAACTGTTCTGTGCCCATTAAAATAATCTAAGGTGCAACAGATAAATAAAGGTTATGAAACTAAGATGTCTCAGAAGAATACTCTGTGTTCTATACAGACATGTACTTATCAAATAATAGCTATTAGGACAAGATCTAACAGCCTAGTTTGCATATATTAGTGAAACTTCTATGTTATTCAAGCTTCTCATGTCCCCATTAAAAAAAAGTTTTGATTGAATTTTATGCATACAGTTACAAATACTAAATATTTTCATTAGTAGTAAGCAGAGTGCTCAGTGAACAAAGCCAGCAAACTATATGCTGATATAGAGCCTTCACAAGGAAATGGCATAATCAAATCAAGGATTTTTCCTGTAACAAACTAAACTATAATAATCACAGTACAAAACACTAGTATCAGCATCTAAATATATTATTTATTTTCTCTGTTCAATTATTTATTTTATAGATATCTGTTCGGATTTTAAAGGATTTTAAAAGGAAAATAAAAAACCCCCAACATTTCACTACTTTGTGCTACTGTTTAAAACTCACATTAAACAATGAGCTATCACATTGATTTTAACTTGCCTATTGATAGGCAAAGGTAGCAATATTTAATCCCAAGCTGTGTATTATTGCTTTACTAACAGCCTTGTGCTTGGGGTGTTGGGACAATGTCTGAGAAACAAGCTAGGGAAGAAATTGTGCATCAGAGAATTATGTATCTGTTTATGCTCCATCCTTTATCCAGGGGTGAAGTAGTTGATGAGTTGGGATATGTGTGAATCCAAGGCTCCTTCCATTCCCCACCCCTACCTACATATGGGAGAAGGAAAGAATAGAACAGCAGACATGTGGCAGCAATTCCTTAATCCCAAAGTCCAAACACCCTGCATAGCAGTATAAGGGGCAGTTCTCCTTCCTCTGAAGGACTATACAATCCATAGTACAATGCAGCCCAAAATAACTGTGACAAGGCAGGTGCAGCTTGCTCTACTCAGCTGAAGAAGGGGGTTGTGCCCATGAAAGCTCATGATATTATCTATATTTTTTTATAAGTCTGTAAGAAGCTACAGGACCACTCTTTTTTTAAAGTTTTAAGTTACAGACTAATACAGGTACCCCTCTGAGACTTTTAAGGAAGGCATTGTAAAATTAGCAGGATAAATTCATGGAGGATAGGTCCATCAATGGCTATTAGCGAGGTTGGGCAGCAATGTGTCCTTCGGCTCTGTTTGTCAGAAGCTGGGAATGAGCATCAGGGGAGGAAATCATTTGATGATTTGCTGTTCTTTTCATTCCTTCTAGTGCACCTGGCATCGGCCACTTTCAGAACACAGGACACTAGGCTAGCTGGACCTTTGGTCTGATCTAGTATGGCTGTTCTTATGTAGTTTCACAACTTGTGGCCAGTGCCCATTGCAGATAAAAGGCCAAAGGGCCAGCAACCAAAAAGTAAGAGACATGAGATTTCACTAATGGACTCCATAACTGTAGGAAAAAGAGAGACTTGAAGTTCTGGTTCCCTCTCTGATACCTTCCATTGTTTTTGCAGAGGGGAAATCCATCCCTATGTCTGTCCTCATTCAGCTGTGTCTCCTGATCCATCTGATCATTGTTTGCTTGCTCATTACTACACAGGTTTCGGAGTTTACTGTAAATTTGGTGTGTGTGTTGGCAGGGGGAGGGAAGGGTTTTAAGTTTATGGCCACATTTAATTGAGCCATCAGAGCTCAGCAGACAGCTAACTTTTAATACCATAGAAACACTAATAAAACACATCACAGATGCAAAGCTTTTCAAGGTTACTCTGCATCATGCATTTAAGTCACTTGACTACAGGTGTATATTTTTCATACTGTTTGGATTATGAACAGGCAATGATAAAATTAAAAGAAACACAATCAAATGGCAAATTACCGCAAATGGGGCTTCTGGTGCTGGGAGCAGCTATCAGCCAGTGTCAGTGCTGTCTCAACATACACTTTAATTAGGCTCTCACCAGGAATCAGCTCTCCTCACAACTCTCCCATTAGCCTCCAAAGTGAACTGGCTTGAAAGCTAGGTTTTTAGTCTGAGATGAATCAGGCATCACATCATGATCACCTGATGCCTGGCTCTTGATTAGACACACATTTGTTTTAATTATCCACCTGCTTTCAATTAAGTACCAGGAAATACACCCTATTAGCAGTACAAAGCTAATCATCCTTGTACATAAGAATAAAGTCCTCTTTCTCACTGGTCACTTTTCAAGAATAGAATGGGGGAGATCAGTTCCAAATATAGTTTTAAACTAAAACTTCTACACCTCAGAAGCAAACAGAAGTAATGAGACATCTGTTTTATATCCCATCAGATAAAGGGCTATTCTGAGCCAAAAAGTAGCACTGTGTCTTACAATAACGGTCAGTTGAGAGAAATCCGTCATGGGCAGTAAGAACTCCATTTTCAAAGCAATGCACAGGAGGCATGTGCACAAATGCTTTAAAAATGGGATTTACATGTTTTCATCACATATGCTGTTTTGAAAATGTACCCTTTAATGACCATAAAATCAGCTGCAAAAGGCAGCTGTCTGAGCAGCCACTGACACTCTGCAGATGTGTAAGATGATACTGCTACATTTTAGAATCTGAAAATAAAATATTTATGTGAGAATAAACTCTAAAAGCCTTCATAGAAACTTAAAGCACATTGAATTATTTTCCACAGTCCCACGTTTAGAATTTCTGCTGTGATTTCACTATGGGTATGGAAACCCAAACAGTATAGTCCTAGTGATTTTATTTTCTGACTTCATATATTGGTGAGCAACAAACCATGGAGTGTGTTTAAAACTCTAATGGGGAAGTGAAGAAAGATTGAAGGTACCATTATAGGTTCAGAGCCCAGGATGAATATACCTTTAGCAAAACTAAACCTATATGTAAATAGGCTCTTGTACATTTTATAGTAGTAATCTTGACTAAACATTTTACATAATGCATTATGCATCCATATTTAAAGAAGCAGAGTAGCCTTTTTTGTGTAAAAACCCCAGTAGTAATAAATGAAGCAACATACACCACAAGATGGATACTGAAGTGTAGCAATGATTTTTGGTTTTTACTGTAATGCTGGTCAGAATGCAAAGCACAATCAGATCATACGTAAAATAGTTTTAGTCACTGATCCTCCTGAAAAAATTGTGTTTGGAATTTTCTCTCTCTCTGAGAAAATAATTTCAGAGAAAGAGGGTTATATTATTCATTTCCTACATTCAGAGAATGTTTACAGGACAGAGTAGAAGAAGATGACATATAGCGGGAAGATATTTCACTCAATAGTTCTTACATACTGGATATCAGAAAGCACCAGCTACATGCCATAAGATCTAATTATCAAGAATTGCCTTTTCTGCCCCAAAGCAATCATTTTGATGACAGTCTTCTATGCACTGTAAAACAAAATGGGAAGCCTGAGCTATATAAACTGGCTCAGCGTTTCCTTTTACTTCCTCTGATATCAGCCTCCCCATCTCATTTATTTTCCACACATTAATGGTAGCAGTCACCTTGAGCTGGTGATGCAGAGTAATTTTCACAGAAACCTTGATCAGAAACCATAAATCAGCCTGATGTGCTTTTATGGTCTAATAACATTCTGTCTGCTCCTACAGGCCCTTATGTAAAGCTGCACTGCAGAGGACTCCTTGGATTAGATTTTCCACAGACAGTACAGTATACATTAAACATCTGTATCTGCAACACACAAATTGCCTACATTATAATGACATTAAGAGATTTTGTTTAAAACTCATAAACAAGAGAAAATTCAGAAGACAATGTGAAAAGTCCTCCTTAGCTCTTTTTAATCTTAGGCATGGCTGTAGACAAGAGAATGTGAGAATATCTGTTTGATCTACCCAGGAGCAAACCAGATATCAACAGGCATTATGGGGTGAAGCTGAATGCCTTGTTTGTAGTAGAAAGGGTTTGTGGATAGGTAGCTTAGATATCGTTTTTACTAGCAAAAGAGGGCTTTTCTAGTATAGTTTATACCAATTTCCCAAATGAAAGCATAGGTAAGAGCAAAGGCACTCTTTTGCTATTATAATGGTGCCTATACTAGTGCTTTATATTGGGTAAATATGTTAAAAATCAAACACTCCTAAGCAATATTATTATACCAGCAACAGTTTCTAGGGTAAACCATTATGAAAAGAGAAGCCCTGGTTCTGACTTTCCTTACATATGTTTAAAACATTGGACATCATCAAAATAACACTGGATGTGAGATTAGAACTGGGCCCACAACAGCTTCTTAATTCTTTGAAATGTTATGTTGTGTCTGGTTATGAAAAAGTATTTGCCTAAACATCTAGCATTGTTGATGAACCAGATTAGCTGGTGTAAATCAGCCTAGCTCCATTAATGGCAATGGGCACAGGCTAGTCTATGACAGTGAGGACCTGGCCTCAGAGAACAGCTGATTTCCACTTTCTCAGCAAAATTTTCCTTACTGGGATGGGAGGTTGGGGATGGTGTTAGGGGAGACTGAGTTTTGCTAAGCAGGGAGTTAGTGGATCGGAGAAGGCCTGGGAATAGTTAGGCAAGAAGACTGGAACTGGGATGGGGCATCTGCACTGATGAGACCGGGACATTGCTGGGTAAGGAGACTTGAACTGGGATAAGAATCCTGAGGAGTGGAAACAAGACTCAGTAGCTGAGAAGAATGAGACTGGGTTACGAGCCAGGGATGGGAGAAAAAACAAGGGTGGACCAGGAATAATATCCCCCCATTGGAGATGATGGGGCAGAGGTTGTCCTTATTTGGGGAATATGGGAAGAAGAGTCTGTGCTCACTTGCATATCCTTCCTTCCTAGCCCTGGAATGGGACACAAGTTTCCTGAGCCTCACTGTTCCTCTGCTGTTAGCAGACGTCAGTGAAACTCACTGGCAAAGTGTCCTAGCCCTCTCTGGTTCTGTGTCACTGCACAACCTAGCACTCTAAGTTACTCCAGCTCAAATAGTAAAGGCAGTGGCTCTTAAGGTTACAGTCCTACTGATGATCCTTGTGGCAGTTTGGACTGTCCAACCCTGAGAGGATGGAAAGCTAGCAAGGTAGGAAAGGCTCAGGGGAAAAGAAGCAAGCCCTGGGTTCCCCTACCAGATGCTGGAGAAGTGGTGCAGACAAGCCAACAGAGAGTGGACTGGCTGAGATAGTTTTCCCAGAAAGACTTTGACACCACCAAAAGGGAGGATTATATCCTGGCTGGAAGGCCAAGTCACCAAAAGGAAGCTGAAACTCCTGAAGTGAGAGAGGTGTCAGAATGAGAGAGGGAGGTGGCCTGCAAGAGGAGGACGCAATACCTTGAAAGAGCTAATTCTTAAATCTGCCAAGAGATGGTACCCTAGCAGTAAGTGGACCTCATAACATTCACATATCATTTCCTCCACAGGATCCCTGCCTCATTCAGTGCACAGGATGGACATTGCTTACTTAATGAGCAGCTATTCAATATTTTGTTTTCTCGTCCATTAGTATATCAGAGGTGGGCAAAAGGGCCTCCACGGGCTGGATCTGGCCCACCAGGCAAGTTGATCCTGCCTGCGGAAGCCCTGCCACTTTCCCCGCCCCCAGGCCAATCAGGGTCTGCAGGCAGGGGGAAGCATACGAAGGGTTTGTCTACACAGCAAAGGTATATCAGAATAATGGCTGTTATTCCAAAATAACTATGTGAGCATCCACACAGCAATTGAGTTATTTTGCAATAATTTTGAAATAACAGATGGCTTATTCTGACTTCTGTAAACCTCATTCTACAAAGAATAACGCCTATTCCAAAAGAGTGATTTTGGAATAGGGGCTGTGTAGATGTTCCATTTCTGCTATTTTGAAATAGGCCCTCAGCAGGGCCATTCTAAGTTATTCTTCCTGGAGCTCTAAATCGAGATAGCACGTCTACATTAGGGAAGCCTGCCTTGGATTAATTTTGAGGCTTCCCTGCAGTGTAGCTATACTATTTCAAAATAAGCTGTTCTGGAATAACTATTCTGGAATAGCTTATTCTGAAATAACTGTGCAGTGTAGACATATTGCAGTGTAGATGTAGTCAAAATCTCCTCCTGCCCTGCGAGGGGTGTGGTACTTCTAAGCACCGCACTCTCCTTGAAGGACGGGGACAGGATAGGAGGAGTCTTCGCTCGCTCCGCCGCCCCAAGGCCAATCAGCTGCTGCTCAGCTGGCGGTTGACTCTAAGTGTGGTGCTCAGTTGCAGGGCAGGGGCAGGGAGCAAGAGACTTCATGTGCTACCCCTCCCCAGGCCCTGATTGACCTTGGGACAGGAGGGGGGAGCACGTCTCCTCCCACTGTCAGAAGAACGGGTACCTAGAGGGAACTGCCAACTATTCTGAACAGCTGGTGGTTCTGTCGGGGGGAGGGGAAGAGCAGGGTCTGTAGGTGGGGAAGCATGGAAGTATCCTGGCCCCACCCCTTCTGCCTGAGGCCCCGTCCCTTCTGGAGCAGCCTGGGGCCATTTCAAAAATTTCTGAAGTGCCCCTTGGTAAAAAATTATTGCCCACCCCTGAGTTATATACACAGTACATAGAATATACCAAACATTTGTTTTCCTTTCAAACTAAATGGGCCATTTACTAATTTCATCTGTAATCATAGTCCCCAGTTATTATGTTTGACAACAATGGCAAGAGTTTAATTTTGACATTTGTTGTTCATTTTCTGCAGTGTTTCTGAATCTGCCCCCCGCTCCTTCAAACAAAGTGGGCATCATGGATGAGCTGCAATCAGCTCACTACCGAAGACCCACAGCTCACCATGTGAGGGCTCACTGATGAGTCTCCAGCACTCCATGGGAAATTTCCATCTTTCTAATATTGTTTAGGAGTGTGTGATTTTTAATTTCCAATGTGAAGTTTTTCCAGTTATGGACTAACTTGGCTACCCCCTGAAGCTTTTAATAGTGGAGAGAATTGCTGGAAACAAATGCAAGAATGGAAACCAAGAGGTAAGAGGCTAACAGCCTTCCCCAAAGAACATAACAATAGAAACAGAGAACATAATTGCATGGGAAGGGAGAGTCATTAGCTTACTGAAGGGTATGGGTGGTGAGCAGAAGAAAAAGAGCTGAATGTTTGGGTGGAAAGCTTCCAGAGGCATGGCTAATTCTGAATGAAGAACTGAAAAGAATCTGATTAGAACCTTTTGAAGATCACCCATCACTGATGCTGATGCAGTTCTGTGTCTAGGTGATGCTCTGGTTTGAGTTAATTACATTCAAAAGCATTGAGCAGAGATCGGATTCACTCCAACATTCCACGTATCTTTAGTGGTTTGAATTGAATTCAAATGCCTTGGAGGCTCCTTGTGAATTGTTGACCTCACAGAATTCTCTCTCAAATAACCTCTCTTTTTTTTCTTTGAAGTGTCATCATTTATGGGTAAAGTTTTGTCTGTCCCCTATTATGTGGGTCATGCTCTAATTAGTCTAAGCACTCTATAAATAGAGAATAGATACATTTCAGGGTGCTTAAGAGAACCTCATTTAGTAGTTTTTTTCTGAAAAAAATATTTGAAGTTGAATATTGTTTTCAAGGAAAAGAAAAACATTGGCTTTCATGACAGGCATTATTTCGGCTAATTACAAGAAAAATACTGCTGCCTTCAGTGCTTTTATTTCATGTGTACAGCAATAGATATTTCCTTCATGAGAGAATAATTGTTTCATTCCTTTATTTTTGACCCGAGTTAAGCACCTTCTTTTCCCCATCCTCTGATTTCTGCTCCCTTTTTAGTTCTTTGTAGAAGGAGGCTTTGAATTTTTTTCAAATCTTGCACCTTGCAATGTTTGAACTAACAGATTAAGAGGCAGACAATCTAGAATCCTTTGGCTCATTTTAGAGTGGCAAAACTAATCAGATTTCATTCCTGTAGGTAAGAGTAGATTTTTCATTTTGTGTATTTAAACCTTTTACTTGCTTGAAACTGGCTGTATACTGAAAAGTTAAAAGGAAAGACCTGTAGTAGGTTATTTTTCGGAAACATCTGTGAAATCTTAAATTTCAAAAGCTTGCAGGTTTTAGGATGGGATTTTCAAAGAACATTAAGGGAATTATGTGTCCAAATTGCCTTGCAATTCAATGGGATTCAGGTGTCTAATTCCCTTGGGATAATTTGAAATCCTCAGCGCTGCTGTCTCATTTAAACATTAGAAAAGACACAAACAATGGCTTTTCTGTTCACAAAGATGAAAGGCAGGGGCCACATCTGATACAGTGTAAGGAAAGAAAAATAAAATTAAGGTTTTTTTCTTCGATGTATGAATGTGTAGTGATTCCCATTGAAATTCTCAGGAGAAATCATACATAGACAAATTGAAAGACGTAGTTCCACCATGTAGACATCTATGTGTCAGGTGCTTTATTCATTTTTCTTTTGCTCCTTTTTAACCAATTTTAATCCTAAATGGTACTGTGGCACCTTCCCTCTTCCTTTAAGAGAGGTGCATTTGAAGCAACTGCCAATGTAAAGCTAAGACTAGTGGAATGTGATCTGTGGAAGGGACTCTAGCCAACATCCTTCTAATGTAAATGGAATGCCAAGTGTGCTGTTGAATCAGTTTTCTGGGATTGGCAAGAAGCTCAAAACCCATAATTGGCACGAATTGTAATGTTCCTCAAAACCCTCTGCCCACAGCTGTACACCTTTTAATGAATCCATATTAGGAAAGTCTTTGATGGAGGAGCTTTAGAAGTACAGCCAACCCCTGAAACACCATCAAGAAAACGTTTACAATTGTATATAGTATTATGTACTTCTAACCCTCTTAAATTTGATGATCTGCCTCCTCATATAAACCCAGCAGCGCAGGCGCTAGAGTAATTGTAGTTTTTGGAACAATTATTGCCTGTATTGGACTCCACTGTTTCCTGGAGGGGTATTAAAAGAGACTGTTATTATCTAGCTAGATTGGGATTTTAAGAAATTAAAACTGTAATATATAAAAACTCTGGCCCCAAATCAGAGGAAACATCAGTGTAAGGAAGTCTAGCAGGAATATCATTTGCATCTTCTTCTGGTCATCTCATTATGCATGTCACCAGTGACCAATTTAGATGGCCTGTAGACTGTTTCTAGACTCCCTTCAACTCAGGGTGAACCTAGGCCATCCCATGATGCTACACTTTCAGGGCCCTTGGGTTGGGACCCAGTGGAAAGGGAGGCTCCAGTTTCCCCTATTCCATCCCAGAATCCTAATTCTGGGCTGCAAGAAGGGAAGGGGGAATACTGGCATAGAACATCATGTAGCACAGACTTCATCCAGGGGACCGGAGACACATGAACTAAGAGGAAGCTGAGGGTCAGAGACCCAGACTAATAGGCCTGCTGACAGTGCAAATGCTCTGCTGCAGAATCCTAGGCATTACACTAATATTAAAAAATTTGCAACATAGATTTAAAGGTGAAGCCTATAATGGGTAAAAGTTGTGTTGTTTGCCTAAGAGGCATGGATTTGCTCCTGTGAAAATGTAATCAATAGATGTGAACTTCAATATTTTGTATTTTTAATATTTCATCTTTCCTGAAATGTGGTGCCCAGAACTGGACACAGTATCCAGTTGAGGCCTAATCATCACAAAATTACTTCTTGTGTCTTGCTCACAATAATTCCATTAATATATCCCAGAATGATGTTTGCTTTTTTTGCTACGGTGTCACACTGCTGACTCATATTTAGCTTATGGTCCACTATGACCTCTAGATCCCTTTTTGCAGTACTCCTTCCTAGACAGTCACATCCCATTTTGTTTGTTTGAAACAAATCATTCTTTCCTAATGGAATACTTCACATTTGTCCTTTATAACTTCATCCTATTTACCTCAGTCCATTTTTCCAGTTTGTCTAGATGATGTTGAATTATAACCCTATCCTCTAAAGAACTTGCCACACCTCATAGCTTGATATTATCTGCAAACTTTATAAGCATAGTCTCTATGTCATTATCTAAACCATTGATGAAGATATTGAACAGAACTGGTCCCAAAACTGATCCCCGCAGATCCCTACTTGTTATGCCCTTCCAGCATAATTGTGAATCATTGATACTCACTCTTTGAGAAAGGTTATCCTGAAGTTATGCACTCACCTTATAGTACCCCCATTTACATTGTATTTCCCTACTTTATTGATAAGGTCATGCAAGACTGTATCAAATGCTTTAGTAAAGTCTAAGTATACTACATCTACCACTTCTTCATTATCCATAAGGCTTGTTATCCTATCAAAGATAGCTATCTGGTTGATTTAACATGATTTGTTCTTGACAAATCCATGCTTACTATTACTTTTCACTCCATTATTTTCCAGATATTTGCAGATGGATTCCTCAATTATTTGCTCCATTATCTTTCCTGGCAGAGAAGTTAAGCTGACTGGGTATGTGTACACAGCAAAGTTAATTTGAAACAACAGCCGTGATTTCAAATTAACTTTAATAGCATCTATACAGGCAAACCGCTATTTCAGAATAAATTCAAAATAGCGGGGCACTTAATTTGAATTAGTTAAACCTCATTCTATGAGGAATAACACCAAATTCAAAATAGCTAATTCGAAATAAGTGCTGTGTAGATGCTTATTTTGAATTAGGGGGCCTCCAGCCCTTCCCAGGGTGCCCTGGTGGCCACTCTGGGCACAACCAGGAAAACTCCTCTCCTCTCCCCCAGCCCCGGGGCCCTTAAGGGGGTAGAGTCTGGCTATTGGGCACGTGTCAGCTACAGGCCTGCCTGCACACAGCAGCAGTGACAGCCCCATGTCCAGTGGCCAGACCATGAGCTGGGAATCCAGTGGCAGCAAGCCGTCCCCCGCCCAGTCCCCCAGCACCCAGGGGCCAACCAGGGGCCGTAGACGGCATGCACCCACCTGGACTGGTGCGGAGATCATGGACCTCATTGAGGTTTGGGGGGAGGCCCCCAATGTCCATGATCTCCACACCAGGTGGAGGAACGTGGCTGTCTATGGCCGCATAGCGGCCACCATGGCCAGGAAGGGCCACAGGTGCACCCAGGAGCAGGTGCACCTCAAAATCAAGGAGCTGCGGCAGGCATATGCCAGGGCCATGAGGGGCAGCTCCACAGCAGGGGCTGACACCTGCCCCTATTTCCATGCCCTCAACCACATCCTGGGGGGCAGCGAGCTGGGACCGGAGGGCCCTGACCTGGGCGCAGTCGAGGGGCCAGTGCGGAGGGTGCCATGCCACCAGGACCCCCAAGCTGTCCCAGCACAAGAGTCAGCAGGGTTGTCCAGGGAGGTCACACGAGGTAAGTGCTATCACTGTGCCCTACCCAGGGCGGGGGGAGACCAGGGACCATGCACGTGGGCCTTGCCTACCATGGATCATGCAGCAACCTGTGCATGTGCGGGCACGAGCTGTGCCACCCTTGGGCAGGTGGCTCCAGCTGTGTGACACACAGGGGCTGTGGCCTGATAGCTACACACGTGTGTGAAGAGACCTGACATGCTCCTGACCCCGGGGCGGGACACAGCAGGACACCCTCCCTTCACATGCCCCCTCTACACAGAGGCAGGGGACATCTCCCCCTCACCTCACTCACACTATACACAGCACAGAGGCATGGGTGCGGTCTTGGGGCAGCTCCCACTCCCGGGGACAGCTGGACATTCCGACCATGGCCTCTGTTCAAGCACATCGGCTCTGATGGTGCAGGGCACGGTCATCCTCACCTTACAGAGGGAGCTGGGCTTCATCCACTGTGTCCCTAGGGAGAACTGACCACTCCTCTTCTTGCCCGGGACAGCCTCCTGCACCCGTGGGCTCGTCAGAACCACCGCCACGTGGCAGGGGTACCGGGACCAGCACCTGGGGGCCCTGCAAGCCCTGCACTGCACCATCTGAGACTTGGTGCAGGAGGACCTGCAGCTCCGGCGGAAGCAGCTTGCCCAGGGCCGTACCGTCTGCGAACACCTGGAGGCCCTGGTGCAGCGCGTGCTGACCCATGCTGCCCCAGTTCCTGCTGCCCCCCCAGCTTCTGTTCCTCCTCCCACTCCTGCTCCCCCTCCCACCTCACCCTCCACAACCTCCACACCCTCATCCTCAATCTCCACACCCCCCACCTCAACCTCCATACCCTCCTCCCCATTCCCCCGGGGACGCCGAGGCCCCCTCACCCACAGTGCTGGGAGATGGTTGGCCCAGCGATACCCCCACCCTTGAGCGCTAAGCTTCCCCTCCCCCTTCTTCCTCTTGTTTCCCCCTTCCAGCTCCCTCCTCCAATTTTTCCCTTCCCCTTTCCTACCACACTTCCCCGGTCTCCCCAGAGGTTCATCCCTCCCCCCCCAGTTTTGTTCAATAAACCCAGTTTCTATTTTTGAACATACATGTCTTTTATTTGACTTCAGGAAGAGGGGCTAGGGAGGGGTAAGTGGAAGGACGTGAAGAAGGAATGGGGCACAAGCCCCCGGTGCGGAGGACCGGGGAGGCTCTGAGGGCTCGTTGGTGTGGACGCTCTCCCGCAGGGCCTCCTGTATCCTGACAGCCCCCCGATGGACCCCCCAGATGGCAGCCTGCAGCAAGTGCAGCTGGGCTGATGGCAACAACGCCACGAGATGCATCAGCGTGCCCAGGGGCAGCTCTAGCTCCATGTGGCCGAGTGCTGCGGTGTCCCGAGTGAGGGCACTCCAAGACAGGAATGCTTTGCTGTCCCTCATCAAGGTAGACAAGCAAGTGGGGAACCCTGAGAACTGTCTGTCTGGTGTGGGTGTAGGGTCCCTTTAAGCACAGAGCTCAGTTAGCCTCAGGCAGCAGCCCCACACACTAAGTCCTAACCTGATGCCCTGCCGGCACTGGTTCTAGCCAGCCTTAACTTCAGTTCAGGGTCTACTCAGTGTGGACGCGCTATTTCGAAGTAGATTTTGTGTATAGATACATTATTTCAAATTAGCTTAATTCAAATTAACTATTTTGAATTAAGATAACTCGAATTAACGCTGTAGTGTAGATGTACCCACTGGCAAGTAGTTTCCTGGATTGTCCTTATTTCCCTTTTGTGGCAAGAGCCCCTCTTACCCCAACCACTGCTAGGGCTAACCTCTCGCTCCCAACCCCAGAGTTTGGGGTTTGCAGTAGGCGTTTGCAGTAGGGAGCCTGGCTACACCTCCTTGGACTCCCTCCCTGGCTGTTTCTGTTCTAGTGCTGATATGAATCACTCTCTAACCTTTTGCTCCCTGTCTCTCCTTCACCTCCCTTCTGTTTGTGTTCTTCCCCCCCTCCCCCTCCCACCCCCAGCTTCCAACTGCTGAGGCTTTTAAAGGGCTACAGCCAGCCAGCAGAGGAGTCAGCTGGCCCCAATCTGCCTGAGCCATCTCCCTCCCAGCTGCATCTAATTGTCCTGCAACCCTCTGCTTCTAATTACAGGTTTTTACCCTTTTTGAGCTGCCTTTTCCCCCCTCTATAGCAGCTCTCTGGCCCAACACTGCCAGACTTTTTATAGACAGGCACTATATTTGCCCTTTTCCAGTCTTCTGGAATCTCTCCCACCTTTCAGGATTTTTCAAAAATAATAGGTAATGGCTTAAATACCTCCTCAATCAGCTCCTTAAATATTCTAGGATTCATTTCATCAGGTCCTGGTGACTTGAAGACATCTAACTTTTCTAAGTAATCTTTAACTTGTTCTTTCCCTATTTTAACAGATAGGAAGGGGTGCATGTCCCCTGGCTGGGGCAGGGCCAGGTTTGTCTGCACCCTGTGCTCCCCAGTCAGAGTGAGGAATGGAGCAAACTATACACTTTCCCCTTGCTCCTGGGATCATGTCTCTTTTTTGTATGGTTTTCTGAGAAGCAATCCTATTCAGGCACATTCCATTTTTCTGGAGGACACTGTATACTGAATTTGGTGGTCCTAGCTCTTACCATATAGGAAAAGTTCTTGAACAAACACACAAACAGACAGACACACATACAAACTCTCTGAAATATATGATAGATATATGTAGTAGTCTCACCGATTGCATGTCATCTGATTTTCGTGTCTTTGGGGGTTCTTTTGAGTCTGCTGTCCAGAGATAGGGCAGCTCACAGAATGAGCACACACATGTAGCCAAATGGTTATTCACTTGACAGAACAAGATACGGTGACATCTGACCACAATTTAGATCTTTTTGCTGTACAACTAAGGATAATTTACAAGTGTGGCATACAAATAGTCCTCACAAAACAGATCACATTGTAACTCAACTCCACTGAGACATACTTACCAACATCATCAATCTGGCTTTTGTTTCTACTACTGATGCACATAACCAGCTGAATCACCCATTTTGGCCATCAGGTTGGGAATATATTGTCTAGTAGCACTTTCCTTTCCTTCTTCATAGTGTCTTCACTGCCTTTCCCTAAACGCATTTCATATCCCCTTCTGGTTTTTGCCTGTGTGCTCATTCTTTGTTACTGACTATAGCAATTATGTCATAATAAAGACATTCGAAGGGTCCCAGATTTTTCCTGATGTTTCTGGATTATCTTGATTCTCAAAATTCTCACTAGTTTTCTAATAGAAAGTACTAGTAAGTCACGCAGCGCTCAGTTGTGACATTTAGATACAACTGAGTTGGAGTCAGGACAGAGCAGTTCTTTCCCACATGCCTGTGTGTGAAAGAAAGAAGCGCAGTTTATCCCCAAGCTTCCTTGCAAGTACACCAACTTTTAGGATGATGCAACTGGCTCTCCTCAGTGTACTTGAATCACTTTCTTGGACAGACCAGATGTGGGGTGTAAATAGGCTAATGGTTTATGGCTCTGGGTGCACCTTTGTATGTGGTTCCTGCAGCAGTGCAAGTTACAGAACCAAGTCAAGTTTGACAACTTCTTACTTGATTTAGGTCTGATATTTTTCACAAGCCAACAATGGGTGTGTCTTTATTTTCTAGTCTAGAACTTGACATTTGCAGTGCAGTGTGGGAAAGCTGTTTATATTGCAGTAGTAGGCAATAAAATGGCAGCGGTTTGCATGGGTGGGATGCTGCCACTATATTTATGCATGCCACCACAGGTATCAGTGATTGCAGGTTCTGTTGGCTGCGGATCACTGTTCCTGGCCAATGGGAGCAGCAGGAAATGTTGTGGACTGGGACACTACTTCCTGCAGCTCCCATTGGCCAGGAACAGCAATCCACAGCCAACAGGAGCTGCAATCACCTTTATCCCATTCTTTTTGTACTGAACATTAGAATATCATGTATCCAAAAGGCCAATGAGAAGGCATGTGATTTCAAATCAGAACTAAGGTATTGTGTGAGAGGCTAACATGAAGAATGTGTGGTGCAGAAGACAGAACATACTGATCCATCATAAGCATTAACAAAATGGCAGCATACTGTAGCTTCAGCAATGTACTACCGCTAGATCCCAGTAACTTGTATTAACCTACCACTGTATGGATTACCTTTGCAACCAACAAAATGCAAAGGAGTCTAATTTCTACTGTTTGGACATCCTTGTAGCCAGGAACATACAGAATTTTGCAGTTACCTGGATTATTTCTTCTCTCTCTGTTTCTCACACTGAATCCAATTATAACATTACATTCCAAGACAGGAAGGAAGATGTTTTGATCACAGGCAGAAGCATTTCTGGATTGTGACACTCACAAAGCATACAGACATTTATGTGGCAATAAACCAACCTCTAACTAAACTCTAAGACCTGTAGCTATACTTCCATAATTACTTGGTTTTTAATGCCAAACACTGCAGCATTATACTGCTGCATGAGAACCTGAAATCAAAATTGATTGTAGAGAAACTATAAACAAAGTGAAACTAGTTTATTTTCATAATCTTTTTTTGGAGAGAATTGCAGGAAGTATATAAATAAAACTATTTTAGTCTCTAGTTATTAGGATCAAAGATAAGGGTTAAAAATATTACTTTTAGTGACCCTTTAGCAGTCGTCTCTGATCTATGTGATTCATTCTTTTATTTTTAATTAATGTGCTGAAAAGTTGGATTCAGACTTGTTCCTATGGGAACTTTGATTTTTCTGTACTTAAATGAGTAATAATTTAATAAAAAAATAGTATTGATTTTGAGAATGATTCTCCATACTCACGTAAGATTTCAATATTTAAAAATGCTCTTTGTATCTTCTGAAATAATAAAGCTTCTCCAAATTATGAGAAAACACTGCTATCCCTGCATTTTGATTCTCTGTTAACTTCTTTTACATGTTAATTATAATTACTAACATTACCCATTCTGTTGTGATGGTAAACGTACACATGGCTTCCTCTCTCCCTGCTGTTCCCGAGGGTGGGGAGGCTTGGGCATGTGGCTGCCTTCCTTCCAGCTGCTCCCAGGGGTAGGGGGAAGTTGGGGCCATGCGTTCTCTTTCCTCCCCACTGCTTCAGGGATGCTGGGACATGTACATGAGCTCTTACCCTCCCTAGGGGGTGGGGGCGGCAAACTTGGCCTCCTCCCTCCCCTCGGCTTCCAGAACTGGGGAGTCTTGGGATGGCTCGGGTCTTGCGTCCTCTTCCCTCCCTGCTGCTCCTGAGAGGTGGGGGGGGGGGTTGGGGCTGTGCATCCTCTTCTACCTCACTGCTCCAGGGATGCTGGGGCATGCACACTCTTTCCCTCCCTGAGGTGGGGGGGGGGGCGAGTGTGCGCTTGGCACATTGCTCCTCCTCCCTCTCTCCCTGTGGTGGGGTGGGGCCTCAGCAGAGGGGGCAGGGCTGTAGGTGGAGCTGGGGGCCTGCCTTCTCCTAGAAGCTTCTCAAGTCTGCTCAAGACTTCTCAAATGTTCTCTGTGACAGACGGCGTGATGGACACTTCTCCTTTTATAAAAATATAGATGCAAGCATCAACAAAAACTTGTCAGAAAGAAATACTTTTTTGGAGGAGTGAATGATTTTCCTTACAACATCATGATCAAATAGTCTAAATGTGGAAGAGGTGTTTTATACATAACATAGTTCCAGGTAATTGTACCCCCAAATTGCTAAAGCTGTGTACTAAAGAAACAGATCACGTAAGCTAAATTATGTATAACCATATTCATGATCTAATTTTAGCGATATTAACCCACTAATTGTTCTATAATGGTTTTTTTCCTTGCCTTAGGAGATGCCATGGTTCAGATAAACAAAAGAACAAAAGTTTATTAATAATGAATAATTTATTTTGCTTAGAAAATGCTGAACCAAAACAAATAAACTAAAAATCCCCATGTGTTAGTTCAGTTGCAATTATTTCTCTTGTGTTCCTTTTTGTGAAGAACTCACTACAGAAATTGAACTTTTTAGGGATTTGATCCTGAAATAATGAAGTCAAAGGGAGATTTAGCAATTACTTCAGTAGGAGCAGCATCAAAGTCTGTAAAAGTGAGGTCCACTTACTTGAGGGCATATACCATTTTCTATGCAAAATGAAGCAGAAATCAGCTAAAGTTGAAAATAAATAGATGGATCCTATGCCCAGATTATCATAGAATCATAGAACTGGAAGGGACCTTGAGAGGTCATCGAGTCCAGCCCCTTGCACTCTAGGCCATCCCTGATAGATGTCTATCTAACCTGCTCTTAAATATCTCCAGAGATGGAAATTCCACAACCTCCTTGGGCAATTTATTACAGTGTTTAACTACCCTGACAGTTAGGAAGTTTTTCCTAATGTCCAACGAAACCTCCCCTGCTGCAGTTTAAGCCCATTGCTTCTTGTCCTATCATCAGAGGCCAAGGAGAACAATTTTTCTCCCCCATCCTTGTGACACCCTTTTAGATACTTGAAAACTGCCATCATGTCTCCTCTTAGTCTTCTCCTTTTTAAACTAAACAAGTCCAATTCAGTCTTCCCTCAAAGGTCATGTTCTCTAGACAAGTAATCATTTTTGTCGGTCTTCTCTGGACCCTCTCTAATTTCTCCACATCTTTCTTGAAATGTGGTACCCAGAACTGGACACAATAGTCCATTTGAGGACTAATCAGTGCAGAGTAGAGCAGAAAAATGACTTCTAGTGTCATGTTCACAACACTCCTGCTAATGCATCCCAGAATCATGTTTGCTTTTTTTGCAACAGCATCACACTGTTGACTCATATTTAAATATGACCTCTAGATCCCTTTGTGCAGTACTCCTTCCTAGACAGTCGCTTCCCGTTCTGCATGTGTGAAACTGATTGTTTCTTCTGAAAGTGGAGTCTTTTGCATTTGTCCTTATTACACTAGGTCATGCTTTCAAGATGTTCTAGTCTGAATGGGATGAGTGGCTCAGCACAGAGCCAGAACAATAACCTGCAATGCACAAAAGCATAATTGAAACTCTACTCCTGAATAGAGCCCATGACTTCTCAATTGATGTTTAGCATAGAGGGCCAAATTCTGTGTTTGCCGCTTCCAGACAACCCTTCATTTTTTTAATGTAGTTGCTTTCACCTCGACTCCAGTCAGCATCCTCCCCATAAATGTGAAGACTGTGTTATTTCTTTCTCTACTGGAGTTTTATTTGGGATTTTATTGGGAGAAATCGCAACACTAGCAATGGTAATCAGGACAAAATGGTCATTTTAATGGCATCAATTCTCGCTGACAACAGGATTGTACATATAATCCAAATATGTTAATTTTTTAAAATTTGTTGCATCAGTGGATTAAAATAAAAGTAATATGTGTTTTTCCTAAATCCTATAAGATCTACATATCTTGCAAAAAAAGTGCACTTACAGCCAAACTTCATGAGCATGTTTGGGTTCCGACTGTCATAGTTCTGAATTGTTATAAAAACAATGAGTAGCCCTGAGGCACCTTTTAGGCTATGTCTAGACTACAAAGATAAGTCAGAAAAAGATACACAGTCTATTAAAATATTTTGCTTGTGAATTTATCCACCCACAGGGCTCAGGATTTATTAGTGGATTTATTAGTGATAGATAGATGTCAGATTATTACTTGAAATTCTCCAACTCTACTCAGTCAGGAAACCAAAAGGTCTCCATTCATAGAATCATAGAACTACAAGGAACTTTCAGAGGCCATCAAATCCAGTCCCCTGCACTCATGGCAGGACCAAGCACCATATTTTTATCCATACACAGAGACTCTCAACAAGTCTGTCTCATATTCCAGATCAACCTCCGTCCAAGTATGTACATACTTTTAATATATAAGGTGACACCTCCTTCCTTTTTACCTTGACTGTGTTTCCCGTGTTGCCTCTGAGGAACACAGACTATTGTTATATTAATTTACCTTTGCAGTCTTTCAACCATTCCTTCATTTGAAATGGTGCATTTCTAGCCACAGTTACATAACCAATTTTTCTAATACTGCAAACAAACATGATTTAGTCCATGTTCCCTTCGTGCTAATTTCCTGACCCCCACAGAAGTATGTTTTCCTGATGGAATAAAATTTAAGATAATCTCTTGTTTAAATTTAGAGAGGATTTTGCAACATTAAAAAACTCTTTTAGGCCCTTTAACATTAGTACTCTAAAAGAGTGCCATTATTTTTGTCCAAGAATACTTTTACAATCTTTTGTGAGATGTGGCTCCACTTAATCTAAGCTTTTCAAAGTATACTTTCCCAGGCTATTCAGGCTATATATATTCCCTTATGGCTTGAGTCAAAACCCACTGAAGCCAGTGGCTCATATTCCACACTTCAGTTTTTCCACAGAAATAAGTAGCAAGCAGGTCTTGATGCTACATGACATTTAAATTAAAAAATTCAAATGATATAATGTGAACATGGCACAGATTAAAATCTATTGACTGATAGGTAGTCATAAACAAACATAGAATAATCATAGGGTGGATGCATTTCCAACAGGGCCTTGCAGGTTCTTGACTGTAGGCTATTTAACACTTTTATTAATAACATGGAAGAAAACTGAACATCACTGAAAAATGTTTGCAAATTACATGCAAATTGGGGGAGTGGTTAAATAATGAAGAAGACAAGCCACTAATATAGAGTGATCTGGATTGCCTGGTAAACTGAGTGCAAGCAAACCATCTGCACTTTAATATGGCTAAATCTAAACATATGCATGTAAGAAAAAAGAATGTACTGAGTCTTGGAAACTGCGACTTTGAAAAAGATTTGGGGATCCTAGGAGGTAATCAGCTGAACATGAGCTTCCAGGACACATCTATACTACAAGGAAGATCAATGCTGCTGTGGTTGATGTTGCAGGGTTCGATTTAGTGGGTGTAGTATAGATCCACTATATAGAATTCAAAAGGTACGCCCATCAGCACCGGTATTCCTACTCCTTGCAAGTAATTTACATAGCTGGAGTTATATGTCTTACTTCAACCTTCCCATGTAGTAAAGACCAGGCCCCATTGTGACACTGCACCTTTGGATGCATTAACAGGGGAATATCAATAGGAGTAAAGGGACTGTTTCATGTGTGACGGACTACCCCCCGCTTTATGAAATGGACTCGTGGACACAAATATGCATAACTCAAAGATGTTTGGGACAAATTGCCTCATGTAACCTATCAATCTTAATGTCTTAATCGGCTGGATCTTTATATCTTATTTTGGTGTATGTATCATTCTTGTGTGCAAAGTTAGATATACGGAGTATGGAATGCTTTATGGTTTTAAATGAGCAAATGAAAGCCACCCAGGGTGTTTCTAATGCTGGGATGCCTCAATGACTGGGCAGTCATATGTAAACACCTTCTTTTGTCCTTTAAGTCTTAATAGCGGTTGGTCTTATGAAGTCACATGTCCACCCCAACTGGTAGGGGCGGACCAAGTAATTGTCCATGGAAAGGCGGTATCTATAAAACAACAGGGAGCTAGGAGTTTCTTTGTCTTTGCCTGGCATGGCACTCCCAGGAGAATGAACCAAAAGCCCCAAGAAGAGGGAACTTCCTTGGTTTTGAGGCTTAGCTGGAATAAGAACAATTTTAGGGTGAATGTGTAATACGTTTGTACTGAAGTTTTAGTGTTAGAATTAGCTCAGCGTTTTCTGTTATTTTAAATTTGTAATCTACTTTGCTCTGCCTGTTCTCACTTATAACCACTTAAATCTTACTGCTTGTACTTAATAAAATCACTTTTATTTACCATCAAGCCCAATGTAAATAATTGATACCTAGAGGAGCAATCACTGAATACAACCTCCTTTCATTGTTAAAGGGGGCTTACCTAAATAATTCATTTGAGGTTCTGATCCCATTTGGGGAGTGGTATCCCAGGAGGCTGGGCTCAAAACTGCATTTTGCTTGGACCTGAAGAGTTTCGGTGTCTGTACTGCTCCTATGATCAGATTTTTTTCTTCATCAGTGTCTGCTGATCCACCCTTCTGCCCTACATAACCTTGTGCTCCAGAGCTAAGATAAATAGTACGGTGGGGTGGACCCACTGCCACAACAACTGCTTCTCTACTCTAGGGTAGAAATGGAGGTTTGTGGTGTCTACTACATAAGTGTATTCTTACTACTTCTGTTTTAGTTTGTTTTGCTTATTTTACCTTTTCTGTTTGGCTTTACCTCTTGGGCCTCAGCCATCTCTCTCAGCTGAGTGTTTTGGAAAGAGTTATGCATAAATCCTTTGCCTTAAACCTTTCCAGACTTGCTGCTGGTCTTCCCCATTCAGTCACAGGCACACAAGCTGCCTCCATTGCCTCTGAAAGTTGCACTTCCCATCTAAATGCAAGGACTGCATCATGTTTAAAAACATATCTAGCAAGCTGAGAAAACAGACTGGAATGGTCTTTGAATCCCACAGTAGCAAAATCCCTTGCTCACCCCCATACCTCTTCTTCAGTCTCTAACTATGTCTCAGTGGCCTCTCTACTTTGGCTCAAACTTTGTGGACAAAAAAATCAAGAGGATCAAGATAAAAAAGAAGAGCTCTCAGTCCATTGATAGGAACCAGAAACATGTGAAGAGATACCTTCAAAAAGGAGGGTCTAAAGATATCTGATGTCTTGCCCTGAGTACTGCAAAGGCTCTGGCTTCTTCTATTACTGAGAGTCTAGTACTACCAAAGAGATCTTTCATCATTCCAGGTAAGGAAAAGCTTTAAGCAAGCAGCCAGATTGATGATTGTCCTTGGAATCTTTGGGGAGTACTCCAGATATAGGTACTCAAAGAACCCATCTGCCCTGACTTTGGTAGCTTTGAAGGCCATGGACATCAAGAACTTTTTAATGACCCGAAAGTCAAAATGCAATCCTACAAAAAGTGACAAGTTGATAAGGAATAGAAAAGTACATCACATGTATAGAGGAACAAAATCAGACAGCCTAAAACACAAAACAAGTTATACCTCACAAGAGACAAAAAAGACAATAAGAAGAGGGTTTATAAATACATTAGGAGCAAAAGAAATGTGAAGGAAGGTGTAGGTTCTCTACTTAGTGGAGAAGGAAAGCTCTTGATGACATCAAGAAAATGGAAGTGCTTAATACCTATTTAGCTTGTGTCATAACTGAAAAGGTTAATTAAGACAAGATACTCAACAAAATGAATATTGACAAAAAAAGGGGAAGGCATTTAGGCACATCCAGGGAAAGAAAAGGTTAAAGAATATTTAGATAAGTTAGATGCATTTAAATCAGCAGAGCCCGATTAAATGCATTTTAATATACATAAGGAATTAGGAAAAGCAATTTTGGTTCATTGGCAATTATCTTTGAGAACTTATGGAGAACAGGAGAGGACCTAAAAAACTGGAGAAGAGCAAACATAGTGCCTATCTTTTAAAAGGGGAATGAGGAAGATCTGGGGAATTATGGACCAGTCATTCTAACTTCAATGCTGGAGCAAATAACTAAACAATCAATTTAAGCATTTGGAGGATAATAGGGTTATAGGAATAGTCAGCATAGATTTGTTAAGAACAAATCATGCCAAACCAACTCAATTTTCTTCTCTGATAGGATTAATTATGTAGTAGATGTAGAGAAGGTATAGACATATTATACCTTCATTATAGTGAGACTTCTGACACAGCTCTGTATGACATTCTCTTAAGAAAACTTGGGAAATGTGGTCTACTTTATATTACTATAAGGTAGGCGTACAACTGGTCGAAAGACTATAATCTAGCCTTAAACTCTGACTCTATGAATTGACACATGGAGAGCTGTACCAGAGACAATAAAGATGGACTGTTTTATTCATATTATGTATTGTGGTAGTACCCAGGGTACGTCTACACTACGGGACAATGTTGAGTTGAGATATGCAACCTCAGCTATGTTAATTGCATAGACGAAGTCAGAGTACCTTAACTTGGGTTTTTTGGCCCTGTCTACACTGCAGGAAGTTGAAGGAATAACATTCTTCCTCTGACTTTGCTTACTCCTTGTGATAGCAGGGTTACCGACATTGACCGGACTGCCCCTCTCACTTCGAATTAGCTGTCTTAGCTAGACTGTTAATTTGAACCCTGGAAGATTGACAGCGGCAGCTTCAAACTGCTTCTGTACTGTAGATGTGCCCTAGAAGACTTTTGGTTGGACCCAGCTGGATAAGGATTGCATTGTGCTAGGCTATAAACTAACTCATTATTAGTGTGGTCTACATTATAATACCCAATTCTGTTATCTTATAGACCCATTGAGTGTATTAAATATTTTTATCAATGGCTTCAAGGCAATGGAGGAAAAGATACAAGCCCAACATGTTCCAGGGTAAATTTGGACTTTTCTTTCCAAACTTGATTTCATAAACCAGTTTTCTTCATCTCTTATTGCAACTGATCCTAATTATAATTCTTTTTGTAGATTCTCCCCTTAAATAAATTCAGTGTTTTACAAGCACAGAGCTATTTAGTTGCTCATTTTGCCTGAATACATTTTTCTGGGAGTCCATCTCCATGCCTGTGAATCTTCCTCAGTCTCAATTCTGAGACTCTGTTATAGTAAATCTTTATTTTTCATTTCCTGATCTTTAAGGATTCTCTTCTGTTTGTGTTTTGCTGCTTGCCAAAATCCTGCTTCCTGTTCTTCTGTTTTTATTCCTTGATCTTCTTTAGTGCTTTCTCTTCTCATTTCAAGTGTACAGAGGAGCTTTTGTCCTTCTTTCATGGCTCTAACAACATAAACTCTGTCCTTGATAGCTGAAGAGGAGCTTAAAGGGAAAGCCCCATCTATAACATGTCCTTTTGTCAGAGCTCTTCAGTTGCTTCTCTCATCTCCTTACATAGCTTCAGAGTTAAAGCAGGGAGATCTTGAAATATTTGTATTTTCTGATTTTGAACAAGTGCCTTTTGATCACCTGCCTTCTGTAAAAGCACTTCTTTTTTTTGCTGAAAGTAATGTAGCTTTGCTATTATGACAACTTTGGATAACTGTCTGAATTTGAAGGGTGGAAAGAGCTCCATGGGCTCTCTCTACTAGTATCTTTTCTACTGTATGAATCCAAGTCAAAATTTCCCTGGAGTAAATTTTGTACAGTCCTTACATTTCTTGTCACTCTTGTAGTTCAGTTCCTTGTTCTTGATGCATTTTTTTCTTTATTTGTCTGTCTTCTGTTGCCAGATGCTTTCACTTGGAATTAGGAAACATGAGCTGAGTTTTTCTCTAATCTGTTTGAAACATTCCCTTTCATTTTCTTTTTTTTTCAATTTGTATTTAGTTTTGCTTGGGTATCAGTGGTAAAGCCTTGAACTCCTGTAGCAGTTGCCATGGTAATGACCACAAAAGACAAACTTACATAGAATGGTTCTTGGATATGACCTTTAGTTTAAGGTAAACTCCAGATCCCTTCCCTCTGTTCTAGGGAGTTATCTCATCTTCTTTCCTCAAACGTATGGAGTCATCCTGCAGCTAAGTATTTCAGTTTTTCTTCCAGACAAAAGTACTGATGTTGGAAGGCTTTTCAAAGTTAGGCATGAGCAAGGAAGATGACCTACTTGTGGAAAATATGGAACCTGGAAAGGCCAACGCTTGGTTTCTATAGAAAGAATAGTTTCCCTGCCAGGACCAAAGCTCCAAAATAATTACATACAAAAAGTGTTCATACATGTAAAGTCAATATATATATATATATATATATATAATTTAAAATGATTTTTCCATCACTACAGATGACATTAAACTTCATTCTCTATAGTAAATGTTATAGACCGGCCACTCATGCAGTCCTCCAGGTGGGCTACAGCATCTGCTTCCACTGCAGCCAACTCCATGGGTGCTCCAGGGCTGGAGCACTCCAGAAAAACAATTAGTGGGTGCCTAGCATCCACAGGCAGCCAGTTCCTGCCCCTCCCCACAGGTGTGGGAACACATTTGCCTCCTGCCTGCTGTTGGCCCCACTCCTCCTCTTCCTCCCAAGTACTTCCTTATCAGTACAACCAGCTGTTTCACAGCAGGTAGGAAGCTCTGGTGGGGAGGGAGGGAGAGAAGTGGAGCTGGGCATGCTCAGAGGATGGGGGCAGGAAGAGGTGGCTTAGGTGCGGATGTGGGGAGAGGTCGTGGGGTGGAGGCAGGACATGGGGTGGATCAGGGGTGGTAAGAGGCAAGTCTCGGTTGGGGCTTGAGGTAAGGGGTTGGGAAGGGGCAGGGCTAGGAGCAGAGTGTGGGGAGGAGTTGATGTTATTTTGTATGAGAAAAAGTAACTGCATCTGGCCCAATGAGATCAGTAGTCTAATATTTATATAAAAGGAAGATTCTATGGGTATGAATAATGGTAAAATAGTTATCCCCTCCTCTCCTTGCTTTCTAAGACAATGGCCGAGCAGTTTTGTCTATAATAAAACAATTCAGAGCCAAAACCAAACATGTTGGAGAACTGGTCAGGTACAGTGATGGTCCAAACTGATTTTTTTTTTTAGAAACAACTGAAAAGATGTAGCTTTTTTTTTTAAAAAAAGATTGCTCACCACTTGTTTTCTTTCATTTACCATCAGTAACAAGAGTTTATTTCTCTCTTGACTATATTATATAATTGTGTTGTAAATAAAATTACATAATTTACTTTCCAAATAAGTGTTGTGTTAAGAAATTTCAGTTGTCCTGGTGTGAGAAATACAGGTTAAACCTCTCATCATGGACTGTCTGGTCCAGTCACATCTGTGGTCCAGCAGCACCCATGCCAAAAATATTATCTAAAGACACACGTTAACACCAGCTGTTATGTAGAATTAATAAGATAAAAAAGTAAAGGCCTTTCTATTTTTTTTATATATTTTAACATTTAGTTGAATACTTAGAACACAAAGCTCCCATGGACTGTCATCCACTATAAGTCAGAATTCACATATCAATCTGTTGCTATTCATTTCTCCTATCCAGCTTCAGGTTCCTAAATTACTGAGGTGCTTTTGAAAATTTTATCCATTATCTACCATTGTACACTAAGGGTATGTCTAGACTACACGCTTCTTTCAAAAGAGATTGTCTAGTCAGCCACAACTTTTTTGAAACAGCGATCCACTTTTTCGAAAGAGAGCACCCAGGCAATCTGGATACTCTCTTTCAAAAAAGCCCTATTTGCAGTCAAGAACGCCTTTTTCTGAAAGAGCTCTTTTGAAAAAAGGCATTCTTCCTCGTAAAATGAGGTTTAGCGCTGTCGAAAAAACTGCCACGTTCTTTCGATTTAATTTTGAAAGAATGTGGCGGTAGTCTAGATGCAGGTAAATTAAAAAAAAAATGCCACTTTTTTTGAAAGAACCCTGTAGTCTAGACATAGCCTAAGCTAGGGGTGTGGAACCTAAGGCCCATGGGCTGGATTCGCCCCCAGCTTGCCTGGGCCTGGCCCCCGAGGCTCAGGGGGCATCCAGCATTGGAGACCCCACACTGGAGCACCAGCCCCCATACCGGGGATTGTAGCACACAAAATCTACTAGGCTGAGATCCCCCTATGGTCAGGTGTGTGAGGAGAATGTGGGGAGTGTCTTTCTCCTTCTCAGTTGGGGGCCATATCAGTGAGGGTTTGGCTTTTTTGTTTCAAACTTGTGTGTGGACCTCAACTGATTTTTCTGTGGGTCAGCAGCCCCCGGCACAAAAAAAGTTCCCCATCCCTGCACAAAGCCAAGTCCTCATTCTCTAGGCTCAATTATTAAATGCCTCTTCAAAGCATTTCCTTTATAGTTTCCCAACAGAATTATTTTAAATAGTGTACTTAGCAGAAATCACATGTACGTATCTGTGATGGGGTGGATTAGGCCCCCAAGCCCCTTGCTGGAAGCTTGTGGCCTTGCCACACCCTGCTCCAGGGAAAGGAGCAGAGGAGAAGTCCTCCAGGTGGGCTAGAGTGTCTGCTTCCACTGAAGCCAATCAGGACCCAGCAAGCCAATATAATGAAGCTGCTGGGCCAGGGCTAGGCAGTTCCTCTTTGGGGCGCAAGCTAGGCAGACCTATGGACCAACCAACCAACTGACCAACTGATGGACAGACTGGATAGGACAATGTGGAGAGTGGAATTCAGACCCACCTGAAGCCCAGGGCTAGTGGATGAAGACCAGAAGTAGTACGTAGGAAGAGGTGCAGAACATTGGACAGAAAGCTGTTGGGACTTTGAGGCAAAGCCCTGAGAGAGGTTAAGGATGGTGCAGATCCAGAGGGAAGTGTCCTAGAGAATGAGTAGCAGTGAAAACTTAAGGTCTGAAACTCAGAAGACAGCTGCTATTTACAGGGTCTCTGGGCTGGGACTTACAGGAGTGGATGGGTCCATGTCCCCCACAACCTGCAGTAGCTACTAAAGGAGTCAGGAAGAAGACTGGTCCTAGACAACCTAGAAGAAGGAGCATCTGGGATACCATCCACTGTCAGAGCCAGGAGAAGAAATAGGAGATAGTGAACACATATCCTTAGCCAGGGGGTGCCTCGAGAGAGTGAACTCTTTATAATCCCCTTCTGTGCTAGTCTGCATTATTGATCAGTGGAAATAAGATACTTGCACACTTGTGTGCTGCATCTGTATCACTTTTTCAGTGTAAGAAAGAATAATCTCATAAGCTTTTTTTAATTAAGCAATATGAAATGTTTAGACTATCCAAAGCAAATAAAGGTATTTTTGAAAAGCTATAGTTAAAAAAATGGGAAAAAACCTCACCATCAGTTATGGGAGTAATAGGTATGTTTTCTGCATGTTTTGGTCTCTTCTTCCTCCTCACAGCCTTGAAAGCAGCTACTGTGGTTAGAGTTTGGTTTGGGATCAATAGCAATAGCAGGAAGTGGTGGGGTCATTTCTCTCTCCAATTCTCAATCATTCAGGGTTGATAGAAACTGAAAAAAACAAACAAAAACAACATCAATAAAACAACAAAAGCCCCAAATCTAGAGTAAACCTCTATACCAGTACTATTTATTACAACTATGTAATGTTCCAGGGTGAATCTCTATAATTCAACTGTGTATATAATCACATTATCAAAATAGCCCTGAAATATCAAGGCACAAAGGGACAGATGTTCAGGAGAGAGTTGCAGCATTAAGTTTCTGTTTTGTAGCTTTTGTTGGGGTAAGTTAGATCCTTGACATTATTTAAAACTGTTTATTGTATTTAATTAGGTTCTAATTTCTGGAGAGAGAGACATTTATTTTCAAAGCTAAATTGGTAATACAGGAGAAGAAAATTCAAATCATGTAGTATTCTACTTTAGAGGTAATTATTTCTGTTGTTTTTTAAGACAGCTTTAGGAATAAAATTCATTTGGAAAATGGGGGAGACACTCTAGAAATATAGACTACTAAAAAATCTTATAAACCCACAACATATACTTTAATTACATTAGATGGCAGTAAATCAAGAATGTAGAACAGCTGGATGCTATGAAAATGTAAATTTAGTCTAATCTGTGGACATAGAATGAAGCTAGAGATAGTGTAAATCAAAATATCTATTAAAAAATACAAGGCTGACATCAGCCACTTTGACATTTTTACATAATTCCCTGCTGGACTTTATAGACACACGTGAGAGTATTGTAACTCTCAATTATGAAAACACAGACACTTTAAAAATGACTTTGTGCATTGTGATTTCCATAATTGGCTTTCTCTAAATTGGGTGCCTAATTCCCAGTTAGGCAGCCCACTCTAAGCTTAATTATTTGCATGGGGAAGGGAAATGGTGTATTTTTTCTGATAGGGATCCCAAAATATTCTCTTGCTTTTGTAAAATGAGCACAGCTCACTACCAGGGGTCTTCCTGTGTCCCATTTAAGCACCAGTAAAACATTTATTTATTTATTTATGTAGAGGCATCTCTATTATGCTTCTTACAGTTTATACTTTATCACCTCACCCGCATTAATTAATTTATCCTCCGAACACCCATGTGAAGCAGGCAAGTATCATTCTCATTTTATAGGTGTGGACTGGAGGCATAAAAAAATTCCAGAGGAATTTGCAGATGTGCCTGAGTTAAGAACACAAATTCCACTGATATTCAATGGACTGAAGATCAATGGGACTTGTGTATCTAATTCATATAGATATAAAAAACTCCACCCTAGGCAACATACAAACGGTAGTCTTTCATACTCAGGAACAAACCATTCCCATCCAGTCCCTTAATGTCAAGATGGTCCTTCCCCCACAGTGAATACATTATGATCTCAGTTAAGGTTGTAAAAAAGTTAAAAGTTAACAAATCTTTTTCCACTTTTTTTTCAGAAGAGTTTTTTTTAAATTTGGCCCGGTGTAAACGGGGCCAAATTTCAAAAAAAAAAACAACCCTTCTCTTTCGGAACATCCCTTATTCCTCATACAATGAGGAATACAAGGATGCTGAATGAGCGCGTCCACTTTTTTGGGAAAAGTTCTGAAAAAGTAGACACCTTCCTTGGATGCGGCAGAACTTTTCCCGGATACCAGAGGTAGTGTAGACATAGCCATACCGAAGGGAACAGAAATAATCTGAAAAAAGTAATTAAAAGTAGTTAGTCTTAAGATAAACTGGTTCAAGAGGTGTAGCCAGACATGAACCCCATCTTGTTCCCCCCCCCCCCAGAGAGCAAGAGAAAGGCAGTCAGCCTTTGATGCCCTGGGAACGCAGGGGTGCTGCTTGTCCCTGACTCTAATAAACAGAAACCAGACAGTAAATGGGCTAGCTGACAACCAGGGGACCTCCTGCCGCCCTGATGGCTAGCACCAGTAATTGACACGCCTACACTGTCCCTGGAGAGGAATCTTCGCCCATCACATACTAGAAGTGCCCATTGTCTGCATTTTCCCAGGTGTGAATTATGCTTTGCACCCTTCGTGGGAAACTTGGCATTCAAAGCCATTTTCCCTAATTGGCCACTTGAGACCAGGAAGAAGCCCACATGACCCAAGGGGTATGAAGAGGGGTTTAGTAGCCCATCCCATTTGAGCTCCAATCATCTATACCTGCTGGCAGGTATTGCTGGTCTCCCGAGGTCTGTGGGACGCCCACTTCACCCTACTTCTTCCCGAGGGATTGAGAGAAAGACGCTGGCCACGCCAAGTCTGGAACGCAGGGGTGAGAATATATACCTGCTAGGTGTCTATTTTGCATGCATTTAATAAGAGCTCAGAGAACCAAAAGGGTTTCATGGTACCTATAAGTGACTTATTAGTGTAATTTCTGTCCTGTCCTTTGTAGTGGCTGTGTTATCTGTAACACAGTAGTAGCATTTAACAGCTAAGTTTACCCTGTAACAATAAAATAGTAACTGTTTAAGCTGTGACCTGACTCCTTCAGTTGCTGTAACAGAACCAAGCACAATTTTAAAAGAACTCCAGCCGGTCATAAGGGACAGATATAGGGAGAGCTTGAGCGTTGGATCGTGTCACTTCCAGGGGACAGATCCGTTGGCGCACCTCTCAGCCTCCCCAGGCTGCCCGCTGCGAAGGGATTGTGTATCCTAGCAGTCAAAATCTGAGGTGTAATAAGCTCTCCCTGTAAACTTCTTGGGGCACCCGTCAACCTCCTCCAGGTTGCCCGCTGCTAAGGGACCCCAGTCCTAGCAGTTGAAGTCTCGGGTGTATAACACACACACACCACTCACTGCCCTGACCACTGGCTGACAAGAGGACAAACAGATTTTATTTTCATAGAATCATAGAGCTGGAAGAGACCTCAGGAGGTCATCACGGTCAGCCTCCTGCCCAAGGCAGGACCAATCCCAACTAAATCACCCAGCCAGGGCTTTGTCAAGCCGAGACTTAAAAACCTCTAGGTATGGAGATTCCACCACCTCCCTAGGTAACCTAGTCCAGTGCTTCACCACCCTTCTAGTGAAATAGTTTTTCCTAATATCCAACCTAGACCTCTCCCACTGTAACTTGAGACCATTGCTCCTTGTTCTGCCATCCGTCACTACTGAGAACAGCCTCTCTCCATCCTCTTTGGAACCTCCCTTCAGGAAGTTGAAGGCTGCTATCAAATCCTCCCTTACTCTTCTCTTCTGCAGACTAAACAAACCCAAATCCTTCAGTGTCTCCTCATAGGTCATGCACTCCAGCCCTCTAATCATTTTGGTTGCCCTCCGCTGGACCCTCTCCAATGTGTCCACATCCTTTCTATAGTGGGGGGCCCAGAACTGTACACAATATTCTAGATGTGGCCTCACCAGAGTCGAGTAAAGAGGAATAATCACATCTCTGGATCGACTGGCAATGCTCCTCCTAATGCACCCCAATATGCCATTAACCTTCTTGGCTACAAGGGCACACTATTGAATCATATCCAGCTTCTCATCCACTGTAATCCCCAGGTCCTTTTCTGCTGAACTGCTACTTAGCCATTCAGTCCCCAGCCTGTAACAATGCTTGGGATTCTTCTGTCCCAAGTGGAGGACTCTACACTTGTCCTTGTTGAAACTCATCAGATTTCTTTTGCCCCAATCCTCTAATTTGTCCAGGTCACTCTGGACCCTATCCCTGCCCTCCAGCCTATCTACCTCTCCCCCTAGCTTAGTGTCATCTGCGAACTTGCTGAGGGTGCAATACATCCCCTCATCCATGTAATTAATAAAGATGTTGAACAAAACCGGTCCAAGAACAGATCCTTGGGGCACTCTGCTAGAAACCGACCACCAGCCGGACATCGAATAGTTGATCACTACCCACTGGGCCCAACCTTCTAGCCAGCTTTCTATCCATCTTATAGTCCATTTATCCAATCCATATTCCCTTAACTTGCTGGCAAGAATATTGTGGGAGACCATATCAAAAGCTTTGCTAAAATCAAGGTAAATCACATCCACTGACTTTCCCATATCTACAGAGCCAGTTACCTCATCATAGAAGCTAATCAGATTGGTCAGGCATGACTTACCCTTCGTGAATCCATGTTGACTATTCCTGATCACTTTCCCCTCTTCCAAGTTCTTCAAAATGGATTCCTTGAGGATCCCCTCCATGATTTTTCCAGGGACTGGAGATAAGGCTGACTGGTCTGTAGTTCCCTAGATTGTCCTTCTTCCCTTTTTTAAAGATGGGCATGACATTTGCCTTTTTCCAGTCATCCGGGATCTCTCCTGATCTCCATGAGTTTTTAAAGATAATGGCCAAAGGCTCTGCAATGACACTTGCTAACTCCTTCAATATGCTTGGATGCATTAAATCCAGGTCCATGGATTTGTGTATGTTTAGCTTTTCTAAATACTTCCTAACTTGTTCTTTCACCTCCAATGGCTGTCTACTTCCTTGCCATTGCATAGTGCATTTGTCTGGGAGCTGACCTTGTCCATGAAGACAGAGGCAAAGAAAGCATTGAGTACTTCAGCTTTTCCCACATCATCTGTCACTAGGTTACCTCCCTCATCCAGTAAGGGCCCCACACCTTCTCTGATCACCCTCTTACTGCTAACATGCCTGTAGAAACCTTTCTTGTTATCCTTCACATCCCTTGCTAGCTGCAATTCCAATTGCGCTTTCGCCTTCCTGATAACTCCCCTGCATTCTCAAGCAATATATTTTTACTCCTCCCTAGTATCTGTCCAAGTTTCCACTTCTTGTAAGCTTCCTTTTTGTGTTTAAGCTCACCAAGGATGTCCTGGGTAAGCCAATCTGGTCGCCTACCATGCTTGCTTTTCTTGCTGCACATCGGGATGGTTTCTTTCTGTGCCTTTATTAAGGCTTCTTTTGTTGATTTTTGTTTGAATTACCAGGTCTGGAATTAGCTCCTGAACGTGATGAACATTTAAACAGATCATTTGGGTCATTCTCCTGCTGGGCAATTACAAAGTACTCTAATGTTAGCTCTAACTTTATAATGGTCCCCAATCCTCCACACTGAGAAGAGTATGTGTGAGTGTGTATTATGTATTTGTGTATACACACTCACACATACACTTCTTCTGAGGAATATATAGAAATTGAAGCAAATCAGTTCAGTCTAATTGGTGGTTATTAAGGCTTTACTTTTCTCCAGCATGGTATAAGATAGTTAATTGTGAGCCAAGCTGAATAAAGCATGTTAGATGAGACAGCATGCCTACTCACCATAAGGATGGACCATCCATTAAAGAGTGTATTTTTGTAATATTTAGCATGGACCCTAACTTTCAGGTGCAAAGAGACATTACAAAAAGGATATGCAACAGTAGTGGGATAAAAATGACCTTCTACACAACCACAATATTTCAGTATAATAACCCACCCCTTCCACCCAAGGCCCCAATTCTTCCATGGGGCCCAGAGCTGCTCCTCTTACCCAGGGCCTGGTGCATTCTATCAACAACCCTGCATGTAATTGACCTCAGAGTTGTATTCATATGAGGACAATTTATCTGTTTGTCTACTTATCTAATCTTATTGCAGATTCAGGCCCTTTTTTTGCTCATACATTTTTAAAAACATTGTTCTGTACTTGCCTTTTATGGAGCAGACAAATACTGATTCTGTGTCTGACCCTAGTCAGTGATTGCACGAGTCATAAGAAACAGTATTTAGTGATCGAGCTGTGAGTAAATAAAGAATGTCTCAAAATGGAAGTCTCTACTTTCTCTGGCTCATGACCACTGCCCTTTGTGGGGGAAAAAGGAAATAGTGGCTTATTTTACAAAGTCAAAGTAGTGTATATTGTTTTTGTCTAAATGTGTTCTTGCTCTTACCAATTTGCACTGGATTAGTATTATTTGGAATTATTTTTCCCACTAATATTCAAGACATTTGACATTTTAATTGTTTTGAAAATCTACAACACCCCCCGCTCTGTGCTGATCAGTAAAGAAAACATAAGTGAAAATCAAGAATTTTAGAGGGGATGTTTTGAAAACAATAGTTTTAAAAAAGACAATAATGTCAAGAGAGACTAATGTAACTGTTACATTTTCTCTCTCACATGCTCTGTTTTTCCCTGTGCACATACACTGTGTCTACATGCTAACAAAAAGTATGAGGATAACAGCCTACATTTTTAAATATTCCAGGAAAAGCTCTACAGCATGCTCAGAATTTTAAATCCATGCAAAAATTGCCTGATCACAATCATGTTGAACTTTAAATGTCTAAGTGCATGTCCAATACCTATGGAAATTGCACATTTTGGAGAAATGTACTTAAATTGTCGTTGACTAGATTGAATACAGTGAACATGATAGTTGAAGAAGCATAATTATATTAAAATGATTCAAAGAGAGTGACAGTCTTTCATCATGTCTAATCAGCACCTTGGATCTATCTACGGGCACAGAATGGTCAGAAACAACCTGCTAAACTGCTGGTCCTCAATTACAATCATCTTTGGCTTGTTACTTACCTAAGTATGTGCAGTATTTCAGGATCGATGCTTCAGCAGTTTGCTCTCCCATCTGAAACCTTTGTGAACATTAAAATACCTCTGTCTATCTTTTTTCCTCTCCCTTTTTATGTAATTCTAATTTAAATGGTAAAAGTACAAAATATTATGACATAGGAACATTTAGTCCAGTATCCAGCCTCTCTCCCAAACTATATGAGAGTACTAGACTACACAAGTCCAATGTCTTTCCTCCAACTGTGACTCCGATATTCCAGGTGAAGGGAAACATTATTAATAATAAGAACAATTTTTATTAAGTTACTATGTTTGAGGTGTAAGAGTGCCAGAGTTCAATCTGGAGCATCTACACTGCAATTAAACAGTCCCTTTGCCCAAGCCATGCGAGCCCAAGTCAGCTCGCACAGACCAGTCCAGGTGTCTGATTACAGTGTAGAAATTTGCAAAACCTTACACAGAAAACTCAAGGAAATAGAACACCTTGACCTAGTCCTTTCTACTAAAACTAAGAGGAGACTGAAAATTTCAGTTCTACTCCTAGAGGTTACTAGGCAAGGGCACCATTTAGGGAGGGTGGGGAAGGGCAAAGCCTCTCATACAGGGTTGCTGCCTACTCTTCTTCCCCTTCTCACTGTAAGGGTGTGAGGGGAATGTGCACAGCTTGTGTGCATTCCTCTCACTCATAGCTGGTGAAGGAAGGGGGTAGAAGAGTAAGTGTCACAAGCTGTGTATTTTCCTTTCACTCCCTGAAAGTGAGGGGAAGGGAAAGAAGAGCAAACAGCATCCCAGTATGAGAGCCTTCAGCCCTCCCACCCCCCGCCTTCCCTCAATGGTGCCCTTGCTTGAAGGTTCTTTTTTCTGTAGAAATGTTTGTGTGAAATTACCCCTGTAATAATAATCTTAGCAAAAGCAAGACTTATTAAAAACAGAGAAAATTGAACTTCAAAAGAAAGGTTCACTTACAAGAGCTTCCTTTATCTTACTTCTCAAAAGCTAAACTACAAAAGGCATTTTCAGCATACTCACAGAGAAGAAAAGAAAAGTAAATAGCTTACATCTCTGGAAAGCTATCTCTTCTGTCTGAATTTTTGGACTTCCTGTTAGCTTCCTTTGCTGAGTAGATACAACCCCCTTTGTATCAAGAGATTTGTATCAAGAGATTTCTCTTATTAAAGCCCTTCAGCTAGAGCAGTTTAAAGATCTGGACACAGCTCCCATGATTTAGAGCGGGCACTCCCATTTTCCAAAGTACTTTTTCCAGTTACCTCAAATATAAAAAGGGCTTGGGCTTACTGGGATGGTTCACTGAGTATACAATGATTCTTTTAATGAAAATTAATATCCAGCTTTCAAAGGCTTTACAATCAATCTCACAAACTGCATTTCATAGACTATTTTCTTCGTGTCCTTCAGATAGGCAGACTGGTGTTTTCCTCAGTATGAAAGCCACCCATTTCCTTTGTGACAAATTGCAAATTAGGGATAGCGGTCCATAACTTCTAGCACAGGAATTATTTTAGGTACCCTAATTTGGGGAACCAATTTGCTGCCACTTTAGGGGCCCAATGTTCATAATCATTGAGCTCTTACATCTCCAACTGAAACCAGTGAGACTGGCTCAGCAGTTCCAGAGAATCATTTCCAGGTCTATCAATGGGTACCCAAACATGGAGGCACCAAATCCTCAGGTAACTACCTGGCCTTTCCTCTACAGCCAGTTCCCAAGCATATCTCTCAATTAGCCAAGGCCAAATGCAGAACTACAAAATAAGTCTCAAAATGAGGAACACAGTTCATATATTCATCAAAGAAATATAAAATGCTGTGGGAATTCCTCCTAACATTTAACTAACTTGATTGTCTCAGTTCCGTGATTCATTGTTCCTGATAAACTATCATACATAAAATATAAAAGGGAAAGGACACCACATTTGTGTGACATAAAGCACTATGACCTTTGAAATGAGACATCCCTGGCAGCTGTCTGTTCCTCACTCTCATACGTACAACTTCCTGGGCTCTGCTCCTGAACCTGATACCTCTTGCTCCCATTAGATGCCATTTCCTTGTCCTACTCATTGAACAACATGAAATCCTAACCTAGCAATGTGCTGTACTAAGCCCCCATTCTCCTGCAGCTACAGCCCAGCCATTTCCCTCCATCTCATTCTGCTTGGCGGGACACTCTAATGGGCCAGCAGCTCAGTTACAGGAATTGAAGAGGCAATTTGGATATTATATTTAAGGAACTTTGAGGAACTAGTTTGGTACCTATAGCTGTCCTGTCCTTTAAAAGCATAGTTTAGAAATTCTCTGCTTTCTTATTGTAACTTGTCTCTAAGGCAGTGTTCCCCAAACATTTGAGTGCTGCACTCCCTTACTCCTGTTTTTGCCTCTGGAACTGGGAGTGAGGCTCTGGTTCTGGGGTGGGGTGAACACAGGAGGAAGGGGCCAAGGCTAGGACTGCAGCTGGGGTTGCGTCTGGGAGTGAAGGCAGGAGTACAGCCATGCTGATGCTGGGAATCAGACTGGGTGAGGGCTTGGGAGATAGAGATGCTGCTGGGGCAGAACAAGTTCACACCTGGGTGGCAGCGAGGGGATGGGTGGTGCTTCCTCCTCACCCCTCCATGGGAAATGTCCTGGGCCTACTCTACTGCCCTGGGTGCTCCTCCATGCCTCACCACAGTTTGGGTACCACTGTTGTAAGGGTACGCCTACACTCCAATAAAACACCTGGGCTAGTCTGTATCAGCTGACACTGACCTGCGGGGCTTAGGCTGTGGGGCTATACAATTATAGTGTAGATATTTGGGCTAAGTCTAGAGCCTGAGCTCTGGGACCATCGTCAGCATTCTGCCTGAGCCCAAGCCCAAACTTCTTCACTGAAAGTTTGTAGCCCAGCAGTCCAATCTCAGTGAGCCTGAGTCAGCTTACACAGACCAGCCATGAGTGTTTTATTGCAGCATAGGCCTACCATAAGATTTGTATCTTTAGGTATTCTCTTAAGTTCTTTTCCTGCAAGCTCTGGCATAATGTCCTAAAATATATATATTTGGATTTCCTAAGAGGCTAGAGAATTTAGAGTCCAGCGATCAGCTCACTGACACTATTTACCTCTGGTTCCCAATACATACAAAATGCCTAAAAAGGTTAGGTATCCCAGCATTCAGGTGACACTCTGCAGTAGGATAAAGTTACAATGAGTTTATTTTATTAGGAATAAGCTCTGATTCCACTGAAATATATAGCAAAATTCCTCTGGATTTTGGTGGAAGATGGATTTGGACATTATTTATTTGAAATGTTAATGGATTCTAGATATTTAAACTCTATTAGTCACACCAGAAAGACTGTTTTTCATTAAACCCTTGCAATATCCATGTACAAAGCTAGTAATATCAAAAGATATATTTCTCAAAACATACAATAATACAATAATTTTATTCTATGAGAAGCAATTAATTTACTACATGTTGTAGTTGGATGCAAAAATGCTGGAACTGGCTGGCAATGCAGCAGAATTATTCACCTTTCACTAAAAGAAACCATGTAATTTTTTTCAAGAAACATTGGTTTCCAAAATCCTCTTCAAGCAAAACCCACTTTTATCTACAGGAAACACTTTCTCTATCCAAAATAATGCAGTGTAGAGATATCCCCAGAGAGTTGGTTTAGGGACATGGAACTAGTTCATAGATGTTAAATCTTGGGACAGTTTGTGTTCATGTGACGGTCCAGCTGAGACCCGCACTGAAACTGGCAGGGCGCCAGCTCTGGCCCCGGCAGGAAGGTAGGGAGGCAGTGCCCGGCAGACGCTCAGCCAGAAGGTTGCCCCCGTTGAGCCCCGTACAGAGTGGGACCAGTCAGCGCTGGGAAGTAGTGCCTGCCGGCAGCCCAGAGCGGGCCACCGCCCCCCAACCCTGGAGCACCAGGACAAAACCCTGCCCCCTAAGACCCAACGCTCCGTGCGTCGGGACATCAGGGGAGGGGAGAGGAAGGGCGGCGCAGCTTCCGGCGGGCATTTTAAAAGACGCCAAGAAGGATGAAGGAGGGGGAGGAACTGCGGGGAAGCGATTCCTCCCTCCGTGCTGGAGGCCGGAGCACCGGACCCCAGAGAGTCGGGTAGGGGAGTCCAGGACCCACGCCAGAGCGGTAAGACCCGGGGTTCCAGGACTAGAGGCCCTTAGGCCACGGGACGCTAGGAAGCAGCCCGGGGCAGAGCGCTTTTGGCGCCCATGGGCTGACATGTTACGGGGTGGGATCCTGTCAGCTGGGTAAGGGTAGTACCCGAACCTCATAGGGCCCTGGGCTGGGACCCGGTGGAGAGGGTGGGCCTGGGTCCTCCTAGCCCCCACCCCATTAGCTCGCATAGTGACTGCATAAGTAAACTTGAGAACCTCGAGAGGGACAGTCACCCCAGTAGGACATGATTACAGAAGGCAGACCCCAGGGTTGGGTCGAAGGGCCACGGGGTTCCTTGGACGGAGGGCTCACTGGGCCCTACTCAACCTGGAAAGGGGGGAGTTGGGAGCTCGTGCCCATCTAGCCTCCGGGCCCCGCCCAGGTCTTTAAGACGGTGGGCTCGCTGAGCACCACCCCTGAGACGGGAAGTGGGAGCTCACACCCAGACAAAATCTGTCACAGTTCAGAACACTGAAGGAATCATCTGGGGAAAGGATCTGTTAAAATTTCCTTTGTCCCCTGGTCTCCTGTCAAGAGGATGGTCTAGCCTAAAGTCATTAAACTGGACAATGAAAAGCAAAGGTTTCCCAGGTATAACTAAGGGCAGAATTTGACTCTTAAAATACACAGTAACTATTAATTTCCTGCAGTTTGGGGGAATTTATTATTATCATTTGAATATAATTCTTCTAAAAATAAATTTTAGATTTTCAAAATTAATTTAATCTAACTAATTAGCACCTTTATTTTTTTTCTTCCTGTCCTTTCTCAGGCACTCATTGGCTGCATGTTGACAATGTTATTCTACCCACTTCCCCAAACAGAGTGAATTAAGGATGATTGGAGGCTGCTAACTTTGTTTAAGTATTCCTTTTAGCTGTTTGACTCAGAGAACTTTGATAGATGAGAATAAATCATGTAGCCAGTTGAGCTATTTGTTTTCCTTTTCTCTACGACTATACTGTTTTGTTTCTTTGAATGCATAATGAATTAGAGTCACTGTTAATTGTAAAATTTAAGATAGAAAAAATAGAGCTATATTGTCTTTTTCCATGGGGAGACATTTGCTCTGTGGAAGGAGAAAGTTATGTTGGAAATTATACCATTTTGGTATAATGGGGCTGGTCATCTCTCTAAATGTGTGGCTGGTCATCTCTCTAAATGTGTGGCTGCCACAGAATTCTGAGCATTTTCAAAGAGGACTTTATGCCTCCTGCCCCTATTGTAGAACAGCTCTCTCAGAGCCAATGCTCTTAAATAGTTTCAATCTGATAGCGTCACCCTAAATCACCACTTGTATGTCGGTGAAGGACAGTACACAAAATAATATGTAGGGGGCCAGCAATATCTAAGATTCCCCCAGGTTTGCATGGGAATTATGCCATGATGCATAGACAGCTACCCTCCTGATCACACAGTACACCCATGGAGATGTTTCCACATAATCATAGGAATAAAGAATATGATGTGGACATTGTTCTGCTCCTCTCTGCTATACTCAGATTCCCAAGAATGAAGAATTTCAGTTGAGGTAGTTCCTTCCCACAGTGCATTTGGCAGCAAGATGGGTAAGCCAAGAACTTACCAGCATGTTGAAGAATTAAAGTCCAGTGTTTCGCATATTTATAGTGGGGCTTTTAGAAAGATTAATGTGACCCCCCACTATATTATAATTACATAGACTTACCTTTCCCAAAGGAAAACAAACATGACATTAATTTAGCTTCTATTAAGGAAACCAACAGACAGAAAAGATGTTTTGTTTCGTAATTTGTTCTCATAGCATAGCTTATAAACATGATCAGGTCACATACATTCTTCTTGGTAGGTTTATGGACTCTTCTGTAGCTCATCCAACTACAGTGGAAGTGAAGTTTTATGTTACCTTTACATTCAGCAGCAGATTTGTAATTACATTTCAAGTCAGTGCATTAAATGTAAAAATAGAATACAAATATATAAATGGCAAAATTCTTGAATGCCCACTGTATATTTACTTTCAGTGTGACTTCCCTTCTCAGATTGAAGAATTTACCAAAGCTTTTCCAAGCCTGGTATACATTAGATCAGGCAGGTTGGCTTAAGGTATGCCATCCAGCTACGCAAAATACATAGCTGGATTTGGCTTACCTTAAGCTGAGTTACCACAGCGTCTACACTCCCACTACACACCCACTCCCACTGGCTTCCCTTACTCCTCACAGAATGAGGAATACAGGATGCTGGCAGGGGCTGCCCTCAGCATTTGATTTGGGAGGTCCACTCTAGACCCACTAAATCGAATGCTAAAAGTGTGACCTCTGAAGGGTTGATCTTCTCTGTAGTATAGACACACCCTTTGAGATTTGCTTTTGGTAGGTAGGGGTAGAGAGTAGCATAGCTTTAATTTTGCTTTTGTCAGCTTTGTTTCATTTGCTCTGCATCCATCCATTTCTTTGTTCTCCAAGCCAGAGGTGTAATGAGTGTAAACCAAATTGAACTTCAGGTCAACATGTTTCTTAGGTTTACCAATGTACCCGAGATGACCAGTTGGATTTTGTATTAATCCATTCATCTTATGTCGTATGGACCTAGGGCTATGTCTTCCTGAGGAGAGAGCCTGAACTTGATAAGTGCAGGAATATGACCAAGTCACCTCAAGGAGCTCCTATTCTTTTTCCTTTTTTGTTCTCCTACCACTTCTAAGGATGTTTGATTGCAACTCAGTTAGTGTTTATACAATTAGTAAAAATCAACTTTTGCTCCTTACTCTTTTTCTTATCTGGCACTTTTCCCGTTTGCTTAAATGACTAAACATAGGGTATTTACTTCATGTGTGTGATATAAAAGAGGAAAATGTTTAGACCATAAGATAAAACCCTAGTATTTTAGCACTAGCCAGGGGTACACCAAATAGCATTTAATTAAATGGCAACAATTGGCAGAAACTGATCCCTGCATGGGCTGGAGTTCCTTTCCCCCTCTTATGCTAGAGCATCTCTGAGATTCTATAGGACTATGGTGGTTATAAATCAGAGCTGATTGAAGGGGCTCTCAAGCACAGATTATAAGACATATTTAGTTGCATTTCTAAAACTATATTATACAATAATTCAAAACCTCAACCAGAGCTGTACATTTATATAAAATGTCAGTTGGCACATTCTATATTTCACATATGTCCTTCATCTTCTTTATATAGTGAAGCCACTATTAAGTCTTTGGCTAATGATCCCCTAAGGCAATGACTATGGTATAGTTGCTAGTATACTTTATGATAGAATCATACTCACTCAGCTGGGTCTATGAGCTCATGGAGGAGATAGCTCAGTGGCTTGAGCATTGGCCTGTTAAACCCAGGATTGTGAGTTCAGCCCTTGAGGGGGCCATTTAGGAATCTGGGGAGAAATCTGTTAGGAATAGTACTTGGTCCTGCCATGGGGGCAGGGGACTAGACTTGATGATCTTTCTAGGTCTATGAGGTAGGTATATAATCTCTTTTACACTTAGCAGCATGTCAAGTGCATTATGACAGACAACTGTTAAAGGTGATTCAACAGCTAGATTACATAGGCTTTGGAACCAGGTGGGTACAGCACAGATTTTGATACATAGCTTAATGGAATGGGTAGTTTACCAGGGCTGGCAGAAAAGGTTGAAAAAACCTAGACTCACTAGTTATAAGTCAGTAGTATAGCAGTCCCTAGCTTGGTCCAAAAGTGGCATCAGAAAATTAGGTCTTTCAGACCTAGGACCTACATGTCTCCTTCTAGTGGTCTCCACTAGAACTAATTAAATGTACTGCAGAAGAACTTTGGCTAGGATCTATGCTAAAGCAATAGCTTCTGCACAGCTCACACCAGCCATCTGTTGCAACTGTGGACAAGTAGGGCATCACATGGTCCCGATTTGTATGTAATTATGACATAGAGCTGCCCACAAACACCTCATTTATCCCAGGTTCCCCAAACACCCTGTGCAACTAACCAACTTTTGGCCAGCTGACCCCTCAACTACTATGGAACCTTCCCAACCCAGGCTGACTTACAATAAGTCAGCACTTTCATCCCAGTATGTTCAACCACACAATGGGTGCACTTGTTCAAATTTCCTTGTAGTCAGAGGATTAAAATGTAAAGAAATGGGAACAACTAAAACAGATCTCTATGTCTAGGGATGGCTGTTGGGATTCCTAAGCCTACACTTACTAAGAGTTGTTTTCATGCACAGGAGAGACAAGGAAAGTCCATCTGTTTGTGACAGATTTTTTTTCAGTCAGTAATGGCAGCTTCATATGAGTAATTTTTTTAATCAAGGTCAGCTAGGATCATTTGTTTAAAATATCTTATTCATATTTTAAATGTTTTTGAGCTATTACATTTATAAAGGTTAAAAATCACGTTCCCTATGTCAAGATAGTAATGTATTATAAAAAAATAAATACAGGTTTATTCCCATGAAACAGACTAGTAACACTAAAGAATTGTATTTGGGCATATAAGAATTAAAGGTATAACATAAACTAAAGCAAAATTCTATTTTAAAAAACAGACTAGTTAAAATCAGTGCAAAATAAAAAAACTGCAAGTTTTAAATGGAGTGTCATTAATAAGATTGTAAGTGGAAACAAACTTATTACTTTTCAGATCATAGAGTTTTAATATAAAAAAATCAATAAAGAGCCAAATAAAAACTGCTTTTTATATTTCCCAGATTATTCAGTAGAAAAGCCAACAAAATTAAGCCTCTGTTGATATGATAATCAGTAAACATGAACACATTGCTTTCTAGATAACAAAATTTTAATATGGAAGAGCGGCTGAAAATTGATTTAATTATCAATCAAATTCCAATTAAATAGGGCCAGATTATTCAATAAAACATTCTACAAATTGAAGTACATATTGAGATATTGGTTAGTAAATAGAAACACTGCATTTTACTGTCTAGATGTCAGAGTTTTAAATTCAGAAAGCAAACAAATAAAAATAATTTCATTCAATTTCTCATGTTATCAAAGCAAGTAACTAATCCTTGCCCAAATCATTCAATTTTTCATCCACAGATTCATTTTTCCATAATTTTTTTCTTAATTTGAGTATTCACATATTCAATTTTCATTAGTTACAAGGAAAAAAAATACCAACCTTTATAAGGTAAAGATTAGTAGGGAAAAAGAAATGAAACAGCAAATCCTAGCAAATGAAAATCTTGCAGAAGAGATATTCTTCTCTCCTTGCTTGGATAAATCTGTCAATATCTTAGATTAACATTATAAGTAACATTTCCTTTTGATTTCCAAACCAAGAACAGATGAAGACCAAAAGATTCCAATAGGTGTTCAGTTCAGAGGGTTTCCCATATCATTCAGCTTAATGGGGTTAAAACAAAGTAATAAATGCACTAGCTCTTAATTTCAATGAAGCTATCAGAGTAAAGCATTTGGCTCACATGGGGTTGGAACTTGAAACAAGATTTCACCAAATTGATAGTCTGAATCTTGAGACACTTTTGTAAATTCTTCTTTCGCCCTTTTTAAGCCAAACCTCTTCTCTTATCTATGATCTGTTTGGCTACGTCTACACTACACCTTTCTCCGGGTTTTTTTTTTCGGAAGAGGCTTTTCCAAAATTTGGCCTGTCTACACTGGGCCAAATTTTTGAAAATCCCCCTCTTTCGGAAGATTCCTTCCTACAACAAGGAAGACAGAGCTTCCAAAAGAGTGCGTTTGTTCTTCTGCAAAAAAGAGTGGAAGAGCAAAGCATTCCCTGGATGCAGCAGAGTTTTTCCGGGATACCATAGGTATCCCAGAAAACCCCCGTGGTCTATACATACCCTTTCTTTTTTTATTCAGTTCCTTCTCTGTGGACTATTAATATTACTATCCTCAGCATATTTAACTTTTAAATTAATTAGAAGTTCAATTTTCTATGTGTCCACATTTGAGAGCAAGAGTTGTTAACTTTCATCCTGACTCCTTTCCTCTTTTCGTTCCTAGATGGTGGGTGCTTACGTCAAGCATGTTGACTCAATCCAGATTTAGCTTGTGTTGCCGGCAAGAGTAAGTCTCAGGTCTGACACTGGTTCTCAAAGTACAAAAACATGCTGCACAGATATCTGTCAAACACAATCCGTTTATTTTCTGACAGCTATCAGCTGCGCTCCTTAACTAAAGAACAACATGATAGGAAAAGCGACGTCTTACATCCTTTCTGCAAGTTGGGGACCCCGTTTCAGCTGTGGACGAAGCGGGAGATCATCTAGGCTTCCGAGGCGCCGGTACCAAAGCCCATCGGTGAGGTCCAAATTGCCATACTGTTGTGCAGCTTCTATATAGGTTTTTGACCCTGTTTTGCAGTTTCGGAGTTTCCGGGGGTTACTCATCGCTTGTTACAGTATGGCTCAGCTGTACTGCTTGTCCTTTGACTTTGTTTACATGATCAGTACATTTAGGTAAACAAGATTGTTTATATATTCCTACCCTTTACCCTTATCTATAATTTGTTCTTGCTACAGTGGCACCACCATTTATCTTGAATAGCATATGTTCCTAGAGGCTTGCTTCTGGCTCATCAGTAGTGTGTGTGTGTGGTGGCGGGGCGGGAGTGGGGAGGAATGCAGGCCTTATCACCCCTTTACTTCACATGTACAGAGTTTTTCCACAATTAACCCCTACAGCTTGGAATGCAGAACCGCAAAGGGAGTAGGCAAAGCCTTTCTCTGGGCTGCAATACAATGGCAATGGGGATATTTAACGTGTTTGCTTATCCTATGTGACTCTTATGGCTGTACTTCTGTGTGTAGAACTAATGTGCTTTACCCATTTGTCAAAGGTTGCTAAAACTTGTGGACAAGAGGGATAATTACAGCATTCTATGGGGTGTTCCGCACAGAAGAGAACCTCATTCTTATGCAAGCTGCATAAGACCTCATGGTTAAAAGAAGCATGTGTAAAATTATGACTACAATAAGTTTCAAGCAAACACATATCCTCTAATGTTATCTAAATACTTGCCATAAAAACTAGGCTTAGAAAGTTCGCATTTCAGTTCTTTAAAGACTACTAATGAAAAAATATTCAATGGCAGAAAGGGTGGGACTCTTATATTGCCATTGACAATCATGTTCTTAGTCATCATGAATCGGCCATGTATGAAAAAGGTCCTCATGAAAAGATCTCACACTTTCTGTGAGACCCCTAATATTTAACATTGCTGGTCAGGGCATCCAACCAGTATAAAGAATAATATTATTTAAACTCTCCATAAATTTAAAAGATGTAACCTGTATGGCAAGGTCCTCACTCAGGCCTCTTGCCCCAGGACACCTTCTTTGTCTACAAATCAACCGGAGACCCTTCTGGTGCAGTCACCTGTGCCTTTTAGTGTCAGTGCCAATTTCCCACCACCTTCTATTTAAAGAGCATTGGTTTTCATCAACCAGCCTCTCCTGGCTTGGAAGCACACTCAGCCACCTGCTGGCTCCTCCCCCTTCACTTCCCCTCTGGCTGCCTTATATAGCCCTCTGGCAAATGAGGCCCACAGTTGCTTCCATTAGCCCTTCAGGCCTGGGCTTGTTGTGCTGGCTGTAATTGGCCTTTTCAGCCAGGCTGTAGTGGCAGAGTTCTGGCATAGCCACCCGTCACGGGGAAATCTACCCCTTACCAGAGAAAAACACACATTTCTGGAGGAAGCCAGACCAGGAGACAGATTTAAATGGATTCCTTTTCTCAGACACTCTTTAAACTACAGGGGTGCTTAAGACAGTCATTGATACACCTGCCATTTACCTGCAATTCACTGAATTTCTTCACTTTGACATTCAGAGCACTGGGCAGAAATTACATTGCAGCAACATCTGTGTCAGGACTTTGCAATTCTTTGTTTTCATTAAACAGTCCGATTCCCCTGGTCTGCATCAGTTCTAAGTCAGGGGCTAGGCACCAGCTGAGACAGAATGACAGGGCCTGAGAGCTCCATGGAAAGGAAGAGGTGAGCAATGTCCACCATGCCAGGGACAATTCATGGGAAGGTCCCAGCTTGTGTTCAGAGCTGCTACTACCTTTTAGGATGGGGTAGTCCCACATCAAGCTGCAATTCATGCCCCACTACACTTCATGCCCCAGGTTGATTGACTCAACCCTTAGAACCAATCCTTATTCCAAAGCTATGGGTCTAGCTTGCCTACTTCCCTTACCTTCATTGTTCTAACCAGAAGCTGTTCACCTTGGAGACCTGCTCATGATATGGATACAGGCCAGCACAAGACTTATACCATCTCCCCCAAATTTTCAAGGACTGGCAAGAACTTTCTGGATGCCCCTAGAACTGTGACACTTTCCAAAATGCAGACCCCTCTCCCAGTGCAAATCAATTCCAGGGTGCCCTGATGTTCACAAAGGAAAAAAGAACTCCTCTCCTTGTAGGCCTGACACACCCTTACAAAGGTCCAGGTGGTGGTCATCTCCTTTTGCCCCAGGATGCTGGAAGAGCTGCTACCAGGGGAAGAGGGGGTGTAGTAACATTCACTGCCACAAAGCTGTGAGTCATTTGCCCACCAAGCCTTCCTACCCAACCCAGGGTCAGACATCATGCTCTGCATTGGTATAAATATACCCGAGGGCCAAAAAGGACATCTAGGAGACATTCCCCTCAATCCCCCAGCTGATCCCCTCCCCTGATACCCTGTTTATCTCTTAAGAGTTTCACACCCTACTCTGCCTTCAAAGAAACAATGACAAACAGGTGAACAGGAACAGTGTCATCTTGAGGACAAGGAACCCTTGCCCGCCCCCCCCCCCCGCAGGCCCCACCAGCCTTCTCCAGCAGAAAGGAGCAGGGTGTGCAGATCAGAAGATGGACTATGGGGATGGCACTCCCTCAAGATCAGTCTGGGTCAAAACAAGGAAGGAGAGCAGAAGAAAGGATGGCTCATCCAGACCTCCTTTTCCTCACTGGCTCAGAAAAAACAGAAGAGAGGGACCTCCCTGAGAATCTACCCCTATGGCCTACCTGCTATTTGTTCCTTTGTTACGCTTGTATCTTAAGCACTAATTGAGCAAGCTACATCTATTTTTATTTATTAGTAGTAGTACAAATTCTAGTTCATCAGCTTGCACTTCTATACTGCTTTGCTGTTTTGGTTTAGACTACAAATTTGCATCGTGCTTGTCTCACTCCTCCAGTTAAATTTCATACATGAAATATATCAAATGAGATGTGCTACATTTTGCTTCCAACTTCACATCCACATGCATCAGTGGCAGGACACTCATAATTTAGCCACATATTTGTATTACAAGTACAGCTTTTTTAAATTTTAGAATTCTGAGATCAGAACTTTTCCAGAGGGGAAGAAAGGTTGCTCGGATGAGGTATTTTAAGTAGTTACTGAACTCGTTTCAACTTAATATTATAGTGCAGTTGTATTTCTGCTTGACAAGTTTTTTCTTAATTAACGTAGCTGACACTTATTCATGAAGAAAGATGTCTCTTTGTAAAGAGTTCTCAGATAAAGAAAAAGCCTTGAGATAATAAAAATCTCGGAAAGTTTTCTGAACAGAGTTAATTATCCTTAATGCTGAGTTTAGAAACTGCCTAAATTTCTGAAGTTTGAAAACCAACAGACTGCATCTCAGCTATGTTAACAACTAAATGACGCAGCTTTTACAAATTCATGGCCTTAGTTTTGTCTCTCTGACCCTGAAGTCAATGGGTTTACATAAGTACTATAGGCTAAAATGAGATCAGAATAAGTCCTTTATACTGCACAGCTATTTTACATCTCTCATGTACTGCAATTTTTTTTCAGACAATTCATTATTCAAGAAATCATTTCCAAGCAAATCACAAATTGTTTAGGAAAATCTGTATCTAACTCACTGTAATTAAATACTTATCTGACTAATATGAAAAGTAATTGTATTAACAGAATCAATTTATTATTAAACAATTTAGGCATCCTGGACAGTGATGGCTTGTACCAGGCTGAGAGGCAGTTATCAATAAGCTTCAGGAAACCAATGATTCTTCAATTCCCAAGAGATATCCCGCATTTTAGAAACAAAAAAAAGGATAGTATTCTGAAAAGAAAATGCTATAATAAAAATTGTGATATTTCAGTTTCAAACTACGCCACCTGTGCATTAGCTGGACTCCCTGTTACGCTTGTGTCTTTATGCACTAATTGAGCAAACTACATCTATTTTTATATCTTAATGATAGTACAAATTCTAGTTTATCAGCTTGCACTTCTATACTGATTTGCTGTTTTGGTTAAGACTACAAATTTGCATAATGCTTGTCACACTCGTCCAGTTAAATTTCATACATGAAATATATCAAATGAGATGTCATCCTTAGAGTTCATCTATGTAAAATTTCAGTTGGTTTAAACTAGGGGTGGGCAATAAGCCAGAGGCAGCTCTCCACAGTTAGGCCTGGTGGGCCACCATTGCTTTATTTACCTTCACATCCCCGGGCATGGGTGCTTGCAGCTCTGGTGGGCCATGGATCACTGTTCCTAGCCAATGGGAGCTGCAAGAAGAAGTGTGGATCAGGACTTCCTACAGCTCCTATCGGCCGGGAATGGCAATCCATTGCCAATGAAATTTTCAAGCGCCCATAGCTGTGGAGGCACAAGTAAATAAAGCATTGGCCGCCCACCAGAGACTAACCCTGGAGAATTGCATCTGGCCCGCAGGCCAGTTATTGTCCCCTACTGGTTTAAACATATTCAGGGCTTTTTTTCCCCATGATGAAATTAAATAGGATCAAGCAGAAGCAGTAGGGTTCAGAGATTAGTTTAGGCAATCAGGGTAAAGAAATCTTACCATGTGATTTAAGAACTATATCACACAGCTTGAATGTCAAATCATGAATATCAAACACTCATAGGAACACTCACTGTGAATAGTGCACAAGCATTTCACAAGTTGATATTTCTTTGCATAAAGTTTTTGTGAAGTAATGTGAGATCCTGATTGTACTATTATGGCTTGAATGTGATTCAGAATAGATATTAGAATCCACCTTCTTGGCTCACATCATACAATAGGGCAGGGGTTCCCAACCTGGGGTACGAGAAGCTTGTCAAGGGGGCACGGGGAATATTTGGTAAATAACTAGATTATCCTAATTAAAATATTCCAAAAGTAGTAGTGTTAATGAAAAAAGTTGTGGAGTCTAGAATTTATTTCCTTTCATATTGAATAGGGGGTATGGGAAGGTTTACTAAAAGCCAAGGGGGTATGGGGACCTAAAAAGGTTGGGAACCCCTGCAATAGGGTCTGTATCTAAAAACTTGATGTTTGAACAAATTGTTTATGGACATCAAAAAGGTCTAAATACTTTGCTTTAGGCAGGAAGCTTTGCTTTGTGCACCAAGAAGCAGTTTTACACAAAGTCATTAATTCATAACTAGATATATGTTTTTTTTTTCTACTCAGACAACTTTAAATAGTTTTATTATTTGCAATCAAAATATAATGTGGATTACAATCTAAAAATAGTACTATCTGAATAATACTAGTCAGTTTATGTGTCATATTTTAGCATTTTTCATCCATTAAATAAAATTCTTAATACAAAAAGCTTATCCCTTTACACATCTATTTTCACCAAAATATTTGGTCTGATTATGTAAATTTTCCTAATAGTTATGGTGACTCTTTGTTTGAGGATTTTTTTTGAAGTGACACTCTTTACTAATGTAGCAATTGGACAAGTGGAATGAAAGAATTGTAATGACTTTTCTCTCCAATTTGTTTTATTTCAAATTTTATATTACTTTAATTTTTTTAGTCATTTTCCAATCTTCTCAAGTACTTGTATTTCTGCTCTGAAGAATAACAGACTGTGATGTTGCATATAAACCCTGCACTAAAACTGAAGGGGGTCAAAGAATAGCTATGTCTAGATGGCAGAGCTTTTCCGGGATAAAGAATAAGGCATGTTCCGAAAGAGGACTTCTTTCTGAAATTTGGTCCCGTGTAGATGGGCCAAATTTCAGAAAAACCTCTTTCGGAAAAAAAGTGGGAAAAGATACACAAATTGCTGTTCACAATTTGCATATCTTTTTCCGACTTTTCTCGGAAGTCTAGACGTAGCGAATGATTCAGGCTCCAGCTGGCCCCTCCCAGCATTAACCTACATAGCATGCTCCAAATGCAGATGAAACTTAAAAGGGAAGCCAGACATCTCAGAAGGGGAGTGACAAGGCAGGGACAAGGACTTGCCTTGTGGGCTTTTGAGATGGGACACTGCAGAATACTCTTTTGGAAACAAGGAGCCTTTCCATTCCATTGGGCCCAGACAGACCGAAGGCAAAGTTAATACTTTTTTTTCAGTTACCTTTTTGCTGCAGACTAAGAAACAGGTCCCCAGCTCCATCGCTTGTACCATCCCTTGTACACCTAGTACTGACCTCCGAACAAGCAGCAACATCACACAAAGACTAAACTGCTCTCATTTTAAGCCAAGAATTTGCTCATAGGCCAAAGATAATGCTAGGGCATAACCCTCTTATAGTTAATTCAACAAGTATTTTGTTGGCCAGCTGGTATTCCCAAATTACTGCTTTCTCAAAATATGTTATATTTATGAAGTAGCCATTTTAAATAAGTATTTATATCTTTCAGTTAAATTATGACAGTGGTGCCAAAAGACATCACCTGCCTATAGCAGAGAGAAGCTATAAAGGGTTATCCTACAATTCTGAGAGAAGATCATTCAGTCAAAATCATTCTAAGATAGCCAGGTGTGACCAGTAGAAGGACTATACATTAGAAGGACTGAGAAATAAACATAAACAACACAATATTTTCGCTTTTATCATTAGAATCTGTAGAAAGCTGGAGGTAGCCTAAGCAGACTCTCCCCATAATCCCTTGAATTTTCTCCACCTCCTTTCACTCCAGTGGCAAGAGAGCCATTCAGATAGACAAAATGTATGAGATCAAAAGAAATTTTCCCACTGTAATGTCCTTTTCTTCTCAGGTTTCCCTTCTGGCATGGAGTAGTTCCAATGCCTCTCTGTCTTCTAGAGCAACTATGTAAACAATTGAGTTTAGTTTCATTCTTCTTGACCCTGAGAGAGGCAAATGCATTCCCCCTACCAATATCTCACCAATTATGAGCAAAGAAGCAGATTATATTCTGCCATCTTTCACAGAACTTGTCCTGTTTGGCTGAGAGAAAGGGGAGCCCTTTTCCACCTTATGCTTCACGGCTTCTGGTACAAGACTTATAGATCAATAGCCTGTATTTTTACCCTAGACACCAATTACTTCACCAGCACCTCTTTGTCATTCTCTGGATCTCTCTGCTGCAAAATTCCTAGACTGGTGTAGCCTAGGACTTAATACTTCCCCCTCAGGCCTTAAATGGTCACTATATCCCATTACAGAGTTCAAACGGAACATTCCAGTCAGATCTTAAGGCTGAAACGATGAGTTCTAAAACTCAGATGACATTACAGTACATTAGAGGTTTCTATGCCACATATGTTCTTTGGATTGTTTTTTTTTAGTTGTGCAGCTTACTGTTTGACATGACAGTATGGAGTGTGGTATCATTTTTAATTTTGCAAGCAGTGGTGTGATTTAGTTACTTAGATGTGTCACTCAATAAACAAATGGAGTGACTAAATGTCAGAATGGAGGTTTTGGGGACAAAATGTAAAGATTCACAGCAGTTATAGTTAAATAAAATGCCAGCTAGCATCTCAGGAGACAGTTTTGCCCAGTGGAAAATGTGCCATTCACAGAAACATGGTGAAATGACACATCTTGGAAATACTTTTTTTTATAAGTAGGGACATGGATATTACTTGTGCTATTTGAAAACTGTTACTATGCTTGTTTTTCTGCCTTTGTTCAATTTTTTATCCTGAACTCTATGCCATAGTATCTGCACATTTAACTACTATTATCGGGTGGCTACCTTCATCTTTTAAAGGACACAAAGCATTTATCTGTTTTTTTCATTAACAAAGACATAGTCTATGAAACAACAACAAAGATGTGAAAAAAGCAGTAAGTATAGAGCACTGTGAGCTGCACAGAAAATGGCTGCCTTTTTCTACCAAGATCAGAACAGAAAGGTATAGTACAGATTTTAAAAAAATACATAACAATACCAAAGCACACTCAGCACACACAAATCTAATGAAGCCTCTCTCTGCTAACAAACACATCAAATCCAACTCTAATAATCTCCACTCTAACATCAACTCTGTATAAATCACACAATGCTTAGCTCCTAAAGGATAATGTATATTTTATCGTTCCTATTTCTGATTAGTGAATGCTCTGCTACCTGCAGGGATGCGGTAAATTCAGCATTACAAATTAGAGCATCAGAGGGGAGAGGAATCGCTGAATACCTCTTTTTTTCTAAACAACAAATTTTCACCTCTAAAAATCTTCCAACCTCCATCATCAACTAAAGGAGAAAGAAGACAACAAAATCCCAGATTTAGTCCTAAGTCCACATCTCTTAAATGACTGTATACATTTGCTTGTTATCATGTTAGCATGGACATCTTAAACCCTCCATCAAACCTCAGCTCACCCTCTGAGGCAGCTCGTACAAGATACAGTATAATAATAGCTTAGGTTAGTTAAACATTCAATGCCCTTTCAGAGTTGGTTGAGGATCAATTTTTCATTTTTTTAAATGGGCTGAACCTTTGTCCCTGTGACTTATGTTATTTCTCCTCTGAACAGTCAAGAACTTCAGCTGTCTCAATAAGCTTTCCATGCCTCTCATCAATCACTTAAGATGAAAGAAAAAGGAAAAACTCAGAAGAATGAGTTATAAATACTGCAGTTCCATCATCTTTTAAGTCTCTTCACTAGTAATCAACCCTAGAGATACTTTTGCTTTGAAGTTTACAGTTTGTTACTAAATGCACATATATGAAGGCACTATGCTATTCAAGATTTTTTCTTTTTGCAGAAAATATCATTTTCCTATGAGAAAGAAGAGTTAAAAACCCAAGTAAACTACAATTACTATTCCAATGGCCTTACAAGTTTAAAGACATCCAAACGAAGTCTGAATGCCACTGATATTCCTATTAGGGCAACAATAATACTGTGAATAATTGCACTTTTGATAATATCCAATTCCAATTGGAATTTAATATGGGGAAGGAGATCAGTTCTTAGTGGCTGAAAATTAAAAGTTTTCTCATTTTCTGGAATATCTTGCAGAAAAGCTCTATGAAATAAACTGATTTTCACTGTTTTCAATATAAGTCTGCCATTAGTTTACTAATTTTAGTCCCAAAGTCTTCAAAAAGTAAAATATTTCTTTACTGCTTACAGGAAAATACAGCTATGATGCTAATATGTTTTCCCTCTATCTAGGCACTTATTATCCCATTTTATAGCTGGAGTTAAAGTGATTTATTAAGGTCTGAGCCAGGAATCAAACCCACTTCCTTTGAGTCATAGTCCAGTGCCTTAATTACAAGACCATCCTTCACAGCATAGTTTAGGGCATTATGGCACGATTTCCATATAGTAAAACTCTCTAATTATGTTCTTTAGTTCGCAAGCATACTATGGATTGAAATCTCTAAATCCTTTTTAACTGGCCAGGCCCTGATCCTACCCCCCAATGTGTATGTGTGTCTCCTGGATGGGTTTTGCTCCTCATATATTACCTTGACATCAGTGTGAGTTATGAGTACTTAGTCCCTTGTAGGAATGGGACTTCAATTCCGTAAGATCAGGTGTTGTGTAAATATGTGTGTGATATATGGATGTTACATTTGCCTAATGGGTTTTTATGTGTGCAATTAACCTCATGTTGATATTTTTGGGATACAGTATGTTGGTGCACTTTATTTTCTGCCCAGATAAAATTGATTTCTGTTTACATCTGTTTAGTTCTAATATGAAGAAATAATAAATACCAGTTAGACAATTTCTTCAAGTATTTCCTGAGATTCATTTAGATAGATGGTTAGGTAGTGAGCTCTAGAAACTTCTCTTTTCTACAATTTTTTATGTATGTGGCAATATTAAATGGTAACAAAAGGTTGGAAAGAGAGAGATCTGCATTTGAGAAAACAGAAACATGGAACCTCTTTCACCATGAGACTTCATCCTTCCTTTCTCCCAGCTGAAATGAACTTTACCTATGGGTAACCCTCAGGAAAATGCATTTCACAGTGTGACTGGACTATAAAAATGAGGGGCAAAACCAACCCAGAGTCACACATCACAGATGCATATTTACTCTCTCTCTCTTCTAGCTGAGAAGACAAAGGAACTGGTCTTTTGACTCTAGGGAAGTTCCTGATTTGAGAATTTGGTCATCCATGTTGCTAGGAACATGTTTTGGGGAACAAGTGGTCAGGATTTTTCATTGAAATCTAGCTTGTTAAGTTTCAGCTGTTAGGGCATGTCTAACACTGTACCCATAGCTCAAAATAAGCTGTGCAATTTGAGTTATGCAAATTGCATAGTTTATTTCAAGGTAATTTTGAAATAGAGCGCTATTCCCCAATGTCCCTTATTCCTTGTGGAATGAGGTTTACAGAGACATCGGAATAGTGAGCCCATTATATTTAGAAATAACAGGCTTGCTCAAAAGATGCAGAATAGCTATTTTAGGATACCTGAAATATCCCAAAATAGCTCTGCAGTGTAGATGCAGCCTTAGAAAGTGCTTTATCTTTATTTCTCTTCTAACAATTTGTAACTTTAACACCTTATACTTGTACTCAGAAACGCTCTCTTTTGTAGTTAAACAAAATTTATCTAGTTTTGAATCTAAACTAAATGCAAAATCCATGTTTGAGAAAATTCAGAATTGGGAGTGTGTTGAGATGACCCTACAACTAGTTTTCAAGGCTGGCAGAAGTCAGAGTGTGTCTGGTGTGTTATTGACAGGATACTGAGGTCAGAGTTGCTGGACTAGGATTGCAGCTATACACAGGCACTCAAGGTATGATCTACGCCCATTTGGCTCTTTGTGAGCATACCAGGCTGGGTGCCACAACAGCTAAGCATCGTGAGGCACCCAAGGTTTCAGGGCAGGCGATGACAACTCCTGACTGTTCTGGATTGGACCCCAGAATGTGACAGGAGTGTACTTCCATTTGCCTAAACACAATGGGAAATAAATAGGGTTTTTAATAAATCAGAAGAAACAGATGGATACATGAAGCACTTTGTGAAGTTAAAAGAATTGTATGGGTTGTAAATTAAATGTTTATTAGCAGCACTAGCTGCCAAGATTCTGTATAATTCACTTACATACATTAACTGTGGATGTGTAAAGTGTCTGTATTAAATCTCAAGGACTTTCCAAAAAATTCAAGGTTGTATGAACCTAACTTAGAAAATAATTGCTTGTCCAGACATGATAACAGACACTAGCAGAACAAAAATGACAGTTTGATTCACAGACAAATAAGTCGGTCTGAGATGTCTGGCTTCCACTTTTCTGAGGTGAGATAGCTGTCTTTAAAAAGCTTTGGTGGTGAACATCCTGTCAGTTTAAAAGGTCAGACACTGCAAGGTATCAGCAGAAATGATGCTATACAGATCATTGGAAAAAAATAGATTGATTTCAATACCTTCAGTCATCTCTTACATATTTACTCTGTTTTCTGTCATTAGTAATTAGGATGCTTATGAAAAAGAATAAATGATGCAGTGAACAATTAAACAGAAATTCAGACAGATCACATAAGGTTATAAGAGAGCTGTGTGGATTGCATATGGGAGATGATATATTTGTTTCTCAACCAGGTTTGTGATAGGCTTAAAAAGATAAATAGCACAGAGTATTTTTGCAGGTCTAATAATGTCTCTGTGCTACAATGGTTCCTTATTTTGTATGGCAGCCTGCAGGACAACATGCTTCAAATAACAATTTATTTAATAATATTTTATGAAAAATATACAAGTGATTGGCAACCAACTTTGAAGGCGGGTGGCTTGAGGTGTCAGATTGTCCTTTGTCTTTGAGAAATTGGTTTACCCACTCCCCAGACTTGTCTGGTTACCACATGGTAATCATAATTTCAGTTTATGTTCATAACTCGTAATGCACATTTTATACATACATTACACAAACCATGAATGTTCAGTGTGTTTTTAGTTTCTAAATTATGCTTCACAGGGCATATTTTGTGCAAAAGATTATTCAAATAGTGAGTAGGGTGTGACTACAGGGGTGCTTTTGGACACAACTGAATAGTATGAGAGCCATGTCTAGAGCATGAGCAGTTCATGATTAGGCAGAAATAAATCAAAACTTTCATCGTGTTCCCTATTTCAAGATTAAAATTGACACAGTAAGCAGACAATGAAATGATGTGGATCTCTCCTCTTCTTTAATTTATTGTGTGTTTCTGACTGAGAACCAGAAACTCATTACATTTCACAGAGAAGTGATTAGATCTTTTATAGCCACGGCACTTGGCCAAAGCACAAAAATATCACCTCCCAGCATAAGCACTATTACATATGCAACAAGCATAATTCAAAATGAAGGCTCAACTAAGCTGCTGACTAAAATGGAACATTTTCAGGCAAATGCATCCAGAGATTGAAAACAGTCTTGGAACAACTTATATAATATATATAACGAATATAGCACTGAATTGCACTCCAAAATAGAAATCTTATGGATCCAAATGCCCTTTTTATCTATTTTTGTCTGTTGCATGTAATTAGATTACTGATTACCTATAACTATCTATGGGAGGGAACTCATACTCAAATAGCTTATGCAGGTTTTGCAGGTTGGAAAACCTCCACGTTCACAAAAACATGTTCACACATATGTATAATATCTGCATTACATGTCAGCTGAAAAGCTTGTTTCCTGCCAGAGTGTGACTTCAGGGCTTTGCATTTTTCTTAGAACAACAGTGATTAGCAAATAAAGCAAAAAGCTGAAATCTCTAAAAAACCCCATGAATCTGACATTTGGTTAAGAACATACTTTAAAATATGAGTGTGACATGAACTGTGTAAGTTGTGAGTAAATTTGACCACTGATGGCAGGTTATAAAATTAAGTTCCTGGAATTAGCCTGCTCTTTTTCCTCTGCCACCCTTTCTAGAGTATGATATCTTAAAAAAAAAAAAAATTAAAAACTGGGGGAAATTTCTTGTTAGTTTGTTTTATACATGCCCCAGTGTGGCAGGAGATGTTCAGGCCCACCGCTGGGGTCATAGGGAAATTGGGCAGTTGTCCCAGGGCCTGGCAATATTAAAGGGCTCAGGGTTCCAGGCTGCCACTGCTGGTACTGTAACAACAGCTGAAGCTGGAGTCTCAAGCCCTTCAGAATCACTGTGGGAGTGCTGCATGGTATGCAGCAGAGCCCTGCACCACAGATTTCGGCTGGCTCTGAGGACTGGTTTGAAGGAGGGGTGTTGTGCCATCTGGGCAGCACTAGGGGCCAGCTGCCTCAGCACTAGGGGCCGGCCCCACCCCCACATTGCCCAGGTGATCAGCAATCCTGATGGCTCCCATGTGTGAGGTGGCAGAGGTCTAGTCTTTTCCCCGGGGGCGGGGGAAATGGAGGCCCTGGTAGTATAGAACAAGCCTTCCCTGAACTCACTCTGTAATGTCAGCTCCTGTCCTGCAGGGCTGGATAAAGGGAAGGCCAGGGCAGTGCCAGGTTGCAATGGCCAAAGTGATGAGCTGGGCTCAGCTCTGCACGAAAGGAGCGGTCACTGTGGAGTGAGTTATTTTTATTTTATGTTATTTTAATCATTGTTTTTCACTTTGTTTTACAGTTGCAAAAGATAGAGTTCTACCTGTGATCCTTTGCTCCTGTCTTTGCCCTCCTCTCTTCCTGACCCTCAGCTCCTAATTTTGACCCTGCTGCCTTCCATCTGCTTCTTCCCCCAACCTTCACAGATGTTCTTCACTCCACCTATTCTTCCCTTTCCAAAAGCTCTTGCCCTCATCATTATGCTTCTCTCTCCCCCACATTTCTATGATCCCAAAGTCCTGCCCATTCTTGCCTGCTCCATTCCCTCTGCTCCTGAATCTGTGAACCCCATCCCATTTCATGTACTTAAACCTCTTCCCAGGCTCCTCTACCCCCTCTTTCAAGTCCTGCATCTCCTCACCTATCCCTCCCTCCCCACTGCTTTCAAGTCAGGCAATCCTCCTCAGTGATGTCAACTGAGGGAAAATTGAGACCACAAGAGAATCAGTCTCCCTTCTCTCATTTCCTATGTCTCAGGCCACAGTGACCAACAGTAGCCAAGGGGAGCATTTGCAGGGAAGTCCTGCTCAGCTCCTACAAACCCAAGATGGAGCCTGGATCAGAAGCCTGCTTGTAAGAGTTTCCATCTAGGTTTCCTCAGGATCAGCCCTTTTTTGATGCAGCTGTCCTAGGAAATCTGTGAGGGTATGTCTACACAGCAAAGTTATTTCGAAATAACAGCCCTTATTTCAAAATAACTGTCCTAGCGTCTACACAGCCAAATTGCTATTTTGAAATAAATTTGAAATAGCAGAGCACTTATTTTGAATTTGGTAAACCTCATTCCACGAGGAATAATGCCAAATTCAAAATAGCTATTTCGAAATAAGTGCTGTGTAGACACTTATTTCAAAATAGGGGGCCTCCAGCCTTTCCAGGGTGCCCTGGTGGCCACTCCGGCCTGAACCAAGAACACTTCTCTCCCTCCCCCTCCCCGGAGCCCTTAAAGGGGTAGACTCTGGCCATAGTGCCTATGCCAGCTCCAAGCCTGCCAGCCCAGAGCCAGCAGTCACTGCCCCAACCCAGTGGCCCCAAAACATGAGCCAGCAAGCCACTGGCACCCAGCCCTCCACCACTCCCCAGGAGCAGTCTGCCAGGTCCCAGGAACCTGACAGGGCCTGGAGAAGGCGGGCGCGTTCCTGGTCCAGGGTGGAGATGAGGGAACTTATTCAGGTTTGGGGGGGATGCCCCCAATGTCCATGATCTCTGCACTAGAGGGAGGAATGCAGCCATGTATGGCAGGATAGCTGCTAGCCTGGCCACCAAAGGCCACATGCGAACCCAGGAGCAGGTTTGCATGACAAGTTGGTCCGGCGAGACCCCCAACCCTGCGCCCTGAGCTTCCCCTTCCCCTTCTTCCCCTTGCTTCCCCCTTCCAGCTCCCTCCTCCCAGGTTTCCCCCTCCCCTCTCCCACCCTCTCTTCTCCCCTCTCCCGCCTCCTTTCCCCAGTCTCACCAGAGTTTCATTCCCCCCCCCCCAGTTTTGTTAAAGAGAGTTTGTGTTCATGAAAATACATGTATTTTATTTGACATCAGGAAGGGGAGGTAGGGAGGGGTAAGTGGAAGGACATGAGGGAGGAATGAGGCATAAGACCCCAGTGGGGCAGACCAGGGAGGCTCTTAGTGCTCCTCAGGGTGGAAACTCTTCCACAGGGTCTCCTGGATACTGACAGCCCCCCGATGGACCTCCCGGATGGCAGCCTGCAGAAAGTGCAGCCAGGCTCGCAGCAACGCGTCCAGGAGAACCACCAGAGTGCCCAGGGGCAGCTCTGGCTCCATGTTGCCGAATGCTGTGGTGTCCTGAGTGAAGGCAACCAGAGCACACAGAGACAAAATGCTTTCCTGTCCCTCATCTAGGTAGACAAGCAAGCAGGGAAACCTGAGAACGGGCTGTCCAGAGGGGTCCCTTTAAGCACAGACCTCAGATAGCCTCAGGCAGCAGCCCCACACAGTAAGTCCTGTCCTGGTGCCCTGCTGGAACTGGTTCCAGCCGGCCTTAAATGCGATTCAGAGTCCACTCAGTGTGCAGGTGCTATTTCAAAATAGGAAAATGCTATTTCGAAATGCATTTTGTGTGTAGATGCGTTATTTCTAAATAAGATATTTCGAAATAACTATTTTGAAATAAGCTATTTCAAAATAACACTGTAGTGTAGACATACCCTAAGGGTGCTCAGTACATACTGCCAGCTATCCAGTTTTATGGGCTCAGGATCAGTTCAGTTGTCAGTGTTATGTACATCAGAGCGGCAACCTACCAGTCAGACACAGGAATCTGGGAGGGGCTGGAGCATGTTTACTACAGATGGAATCTTCATAGTGTTATGCTTAAAGAAGCACACGGGATCTTTTTCAGGCGGATAAAGCAACATGCCGCATTTATTGATAATATAACAAAGTAACATATGCATTTACACACACACACATTGATAACATAACAAAGTAGCATATGCATTTACACACACACACATGCCCTGATGGAATAGTTACCAGTCTGTTGCTCGGCCCAACCTATTGGCCAGATAGGTTGGGTGTGAGGAAGGAGCCGAGTTCTTGTCAGTCCGCACTGATGCTCCACTTGGCAGGACAGGAACCCAAAGAACCATACAAGACACCCCATCCTTTATAGGATTTTCTGTTCATGAAAATCTATGCATTTTGCCTTGTCAGGCCTTAATCAGTCACTCAGCATCACAATCAATCTTCCTACGACATGCTTATTGTGAAGAAGTTGTTCTCACAGTCATTTGATTTCCATATGCAGACAACCCCTTGGGGGTGTTGTCTTTCTGGTGAAAGTTGTTATTGGTTCCCTATCAAGGGGTGCAAGCCGCTAACTTCAGGGTTTGTCAATCTGCCCCAGTAGTCTGCGTCTTCAGTGTGCTTTCACTTAGTTGATAATTATTTGGTGCTTCTGAGTCTCCAGCCCCTCCTCTGAGTATGCAGTGGCCTTCACACTTATCTCTTCTAAAACATTCTCTCACCCGTTCATGCCAACAATACATTCACAGAATTGCAGCATGGAACAAAGGGGTACTTCTAGTCACTTTAACAATGTTACAAAGTCTTTCAACATTAAACTTCTTTCTATCTACTACAAGACTTTATCTAATGCTGACATCACTATGCATTACAATATTCCATCTCTTCACTTCAATATGCTAACATCAAACAGAGCTGGAGCTAAGTTAACAAAGCTACTTGGCCTGTCTGAGGCCTACATCTTGTATTTAAGTTTAATCCAAACCTTTTGCTATAACATACATTCATTATAACTAACTGACTTTATTCGTTACAAAATTCCAGGGCTACAGTAGAACTTAGGAGCCAAATTCTGCCAAGCCTCTATTTAGCTTATGCCAAGTATGTATTTCAGTCTTATTATTTTTCCATATTTGCATTTGAATAGTAAAGACACATATTTGACCAGAGGGGAACACTTTTGCCTAATTTCAAGACCTTGCTCCAAAGCATGGGTATTCTAGTGCTTTGTGACTTCTCATATGAAGATTGTTAATATGGGCAAAACAACTTGGCTATGTCTACACTGCAGGCTTCTTGTGCAATAACTGTTTTGCGCAAGAGTTCTTGCACAAAAGGTCTTGCACAAGAGTGTGTCCACACTGCCATGTGCTTTTGCACAAGAGTGTCCATGGCAGTGTGGACACTCTCTTGAGCAAGAAAGTTCTGATGGCCATTTTGGAAACTCCTGCTGTCCGTTCACATTGCCTTCTTGTGCAAGGCTCTTGTACAAGAGGGCTTATTCTTCATGGGGAGAGGAATAACTCTTGCACAAGAAGCCCTCTGTTCTGACTCCTTACTGTAAATTTACTTGAGCAAGAATGCATGTGCAGTGTAGACATTCCACAAGTTTTTGTGCAAAATGGCTGTTCTTGCACAAGAAGCCTGCAGTGTAGACGTAGCCCTTCATTTTTCCTAACAATGTTCTAGAATATGGCTGAAATAACTGAATCTTTAAAAAAAATCACACATACCCAGCAGGAAAATTTCAGCCTAAGTGGTGAAAGTTTTGCAAAGCTCTAAGCAACTGCAGACAGGGTCCTGGAATGGTAAGTATCAGGCAACCTGAACTTGTATCTGTGTTGTCCTTAATGAAATAAGCCAAGAGCAAGCTTTGTAGTTGATAGAACAAACATCAATGTTGGTATTTATTCACAGGGAAATTAGGCAAATACTTTTTTTTCTCTATCTCGGTCATTCTCCTGTTCTCAGAAGAGGCCACACACTCAATCTTCCACGATTTTCAGAAAAGCACTTCCTTCACCCTCAATGCCCTATATCACATAAAGTTTCCTAGACTAATTAGGGCTATATGAGTCTCTCTTTATATCTCATCAGTGCTATTTTATGCTCTGCTACAAAGAGTGTTTTTTCTGCCTACATAGCATACTCAGCACTAATGGAAGGTCATCCCATAACTGCCTACTTAAGAGTTTCTTATATCTTCCTCTGAAGAGCTGGAATTGTCAGACAAAGGACACTGGGCCATTGGTCTGATCCATATGGCAATTCCCAAATACTACAAATTGATTAGTGCCTGACTGCCTCACATGCAGTAGCTACAATGGGCAATTTTAAACAAAGCTTGCTGATGTTCTGTGTATTAAAAATATTTCTGGATCCTAATAGCTACAGTCCAGTCTTCTGATAATATGAAGGTTAACTCTATCCATCAGTGCATATTGTCAGCAGCCTTTTAGAAATTATGTTGGATTCAACAAAATGCAGTGTTTCTATACACACGCTGACAAATGTTAATATATAATATGAATAGATTTATTATTGCTGTATCACAAAGCATGGTCCTAAAATCAATGCAGAATGAAGAATAGTGACCTTGGAATATACTTTCAAATATTCAAAACTTTTTAAAAGCAGCTACTTCACTTGTTTTTGAAGTTAACTTTTTTTGAAGTTTAAAAGAGAAATCTGTCCTGAAGGTTATCCCAGTTTTATTGTCAACACAATAGCAGCAAGACATAGCATCTCAGGGACTCAGAGGGTACGGCTACACAGCAGCATTATTTCAGAATAACGGCCATTATTCCAAAATAACAATGCAAGCATCTACACAGCAATTCTGTTATTTCAAAATAAATTCAAAATAATGGACAGCTTATTCCGACTTCTGTAAACCTCATCCCATGAGGAATTATGACTATTCCAAAATAGCTGTTTCAGAATAGCAGTAGCATGGACACTCCACTGCTGCTATTTTGGAATAGCTCCTCCCCAAGGCCTTTCAGAGTAATTATTCCCCAGTGCCTCCTGGGGCTCTAAATTGAGGTAGCACATCCACATTAGGGAAGCCTTCCTCGGACTGATTTTGAGGCTTCCCTATAGTGTAGACGTGCTATTTTGAAATAAGCTATTTTGGAGTATTTCTTCTGGAATAGCTTATTATGACATAAGAGTGCAGTGTAGACGTACCCAGAGAGGTTTTGTTTACACTCACTACATATAACTGTTGTTCTTACTGTGTACCATGTGAAATGTAAAGCTATAAGTGAAGCTTGCTGATGTCCCAGGTCAAGCATGTTCTACACATGAATAAGTAGCCTTTAGAATGAGCTGAAAAAGAATTAAGGAAACAGCAGGTTAAGAATTGAGTTTGAAAAATCATACCCTCTTCACAAAAGTAAGTATTTTTCTAATTGTCACATATATACACATATGCGTCAAAATGCAGGCACTTAACAGAAAAACAGGATAGAATTTTCAAAGAAAATGATATTCATCATCAATAGAGGAATAATACATTTTGAGGCAACTATAAGAATTATCACTAATTGAAATATAATTAAAATTTTTATTAAAATGAATAGAAAAATGTGATTTTATTGTTCTTGTAGAATTCAAAATAATCAAGCACCCATATTAAAACTTTTGGTTAATTGACCTCAGTGCTGACTCTGTCTCTTGCTACAGGTATAAAACCAACAAAGTATGGATGGCAACCATTTAATAGGCTTAGCCATGGATAGAAATTACCATCATGATTTTTTTCCTACAATCTCAGAACTAGAGAAGAGGAGAGACAAGGAAACCTAAAGCACACTTCCTGATGCTCACTGCTCAGCTAATATGTGTCCCCATTTGTACCTAATTCACAATATAGTAACAGTGTTCCCGGAGACTTGTATTGAAGTAACTTAACAGAGAGTAAACTGGCCAGAATTTGGTTACTGTCTGGCCCCTAATCTATCTATCTATCTATAATGTATAAAGGAGAATGTTTGTATGTTTGTGCACTAATAACTTGGACACTATAAGAGCTACCACAACCAAACTTTGTATGGGATAACCTTTCATCCAGGAGAAGGTTTTAAGGTATTGTGGGAGGGAAGAGATGAGAGACCGATGCTTCTCCCTGGGGCTGCACAGAGCTTGGCAGTGTGGGGAGAAACAGCTTCCCGGGGGAAGTGGCGGGGACAGTCACTCACTAAGGCCGGTGGAGGGACAAGGAAGTGGATGGCGGGCTCGGGCACCGGCAGCAGGCCCGGGGCTCCCTTCCCCCTCCCTCCCCTCAGGCTCCTCACCTCAGTTATATCAACTTTCCCGAGCAACGCCAGGTAACCCCAGCTAGTCTCAGATAAAGAAGGCAATTAGCAGTTACTGCAAGAAGCAGAAATAGTAACCATATAATTTTCTATTTGAGGCCTATTTTTGAAATGTGCTCTTGAAACACAGGCTTGCAATGGAAGGGGCATGTTAACAACTTCCTTTTTAATCTTCAGGTCTCAATGTCTTTGATTTTGCCTAAATCTTCCATTCACTGGGCAGCATTCCCTTATGAGGTCATTTTTCTCCCAAGTTTTTATTTTCTTTTGAAACTGATATTTGACCTTATTCAGTTTCTAGTTATTAGTGCTCATGATTTCCAATATTTTCCTCAGTCATTCCTGATGTTCAAATGGCAGTGCTGTCTCAACTTGTTATGCCATCAACCTGTATATTCACACTTGCCATACCCTTTAGTGATTGGATCATTGTACAGTGAAACATGGCTGAAGCAAACTGTATTCCAAAAGGTAGTCTTAGGAAGCAGCATCTGCCAACTAGTGTATTGACAATGAAGATTTTAAAGCTCTTGGTGACCTAGGAAATCTGTCAAAATCCACCAAGGTATCTAATTCACTGAAGAATTTGGCTCTCAGAGAACAATTCACTTATTGTGGGAAGTGTAAGTATCCTTTTTTTTATAGATACACAGCTATAATCTACCTCCTTTGTTCTCTACAATTACTAAGGAGTGAACCCAGTCTATTGGTTCTTCTATGCTCCAAATGAAAGCATTTGCTGTCATATTTTGCATCTCTTCTTCTAGTCTCTTTCTTAAGACCTGTGGCATTTTCATGTAGCGTATACTAGGTTCTGCATCGTCTCTTAACTTTATCTTGTGGGTTTCTGGGATGTTCCCATTTCCTATTAACACATCGTCAGATGATGCTATTGCTACTTTCATATTTGGTTTTGTGTTGTCTTTCTTGCTATCTGTGACATACATCCTCTCAATGAATTCAAGCACCTTACATGCATCTAGGCCCAATGCTGAACACTCACCTCTGTGTGTCACTACAAACACATGTTTTATCATTTCCCCCTTTGTTTTAAATATCAGACCTTGTCTACACTTACCACTGCAGTGATTGATCTTCTGGGGATTGATTTAGAGGGTCTATCTGCCCTTCCATTGACTTTGGTACTCCACCAGAGAGTGAAGAGTAAGGGGAGTTTCTCCCACCAATGCCCCAGAGTGGGGAAACCACAGTAAATCAGACTAAGGTTTGTTGACTCCAACTACATTATTTATATAGTTGGGGTGGCGTACCTTTGTTCAACGTTGTCCCTTAATGTAGACCTGGCCTTCGCGTGTACTCTCCCAAAACTGGAATTGTTCCTTCATTATTGTCTTTCATGGTTATTTTTGACTCATCCATTTTTATGTGCTCCTTATAGATCTCTATTTCAGAGTCTGTTATTGCATTTAGATGTGTCCGGTTTCTATCTTGTGTAGTGCATTAATGACCTTTCTGCACATTTTAATTAGCCAGTCTTTTGAGTTTTCAGTTTCCTCCATTTTTGTGCTTAAGAACAGCTCTCTCTTAACCCAAGGAATCCATTCTGGCACTTAATACATGCAGTTTTGTGCTTTCTTTGACCATGTTAGCATAGTAAGCTTTTTACAGATGTACCTGAATACTGAGCATTTCCTGTACTTATGTTGTTGTCACATTGCTGGTATTGTTTCCAGCTTTCTATTTTTTTGTCCTTGGACGATTTAATTTCTCTGAACTTTTCTCTAGCTGATTTAGCTATTGTACTCGCTGTGATATACTCTGTGGCTTTTTCTAGGCTTTTTATTTATGTTTGTTTGTTCCGCTGCTTGGCATATACCTATTTCCCTTCCTAGTGCCAGATTCATCTCCCTTAGGAAACATTCACATGCCTTCTTATTGTTACATCCCAGGAAAAAATTGGTCTTTAATAACAGTCTTTTAATATTCTGTAATCACAAGACTGATATTTTAGTTTTAAGTCTGTGTGAAACTCCTTTGTCATTTTCCCTTCATTCTTTGTTTTCATGTTGAACACATGTTTCTCAATAGTATTTTTTTCCTTGGGATGCAATTATCCTCAAATGCTCTTTATTTTTGTAAAACTTGCCCCTCTCCCTCCATCTCTGTCTCTGCACCTCACATAGTCAATTGGATACCTATAGCACTTTCTGTATCTGACACTGTTAAGAGCAGAGCAATCCTTTGCTTATCCTCCAATTTATTTGCCTCTGTGGCTTTCGTGCACATCTCACACTGCTGTTTGAACTATTTCCACATATACTCAGCATTTTCACTGTGTCTAAGGGCTGTTGGGGGACTTACATGCAGTTGCATGGGATTCATAGCAATCAATTCAATGTTAGCTCTCACTGGTTGTGTCAGCACATGGTACACTTTATGTACCCAGAGCTATGTAGTATCTCTCTGATCAGCAGATCAGCGTGAAGATAAAGTCTTTGTTATGAGTAGGAGCCATGTACAGCAATGTGGTAACAGACTCTCTACTGCTCTTTGTAGCTGCAGCCTGCAACTGGCCTATCCAGGATCTTCTTTGTTTCTGCCCCTAGCAGGCAGTGCATCATGGGAACCAAAGACCACGTCTACCTGAAGGACTTATTCTATAGCACTTTCCGATCTCTGATTTGTATAAATAAAATCTTCTTACTTGCTTAACCCTCAACTGTGTCACAAAGCAGGTCGTGTAGGCAATTGTTTATTATTCCTGTAGTAAACAAGTAACAGCAACCTGGAAAGAGTCTACATTATTTATAAATCAGAACATCAATCTACTTTCAGTCTGTGCAGCAAAAGACTCTCAGGTTACATTGTGTATGGTTATACACTAACAATGATGGATAGCTTCCATGATCATAAGTCTGTTCAAAATAAATCTAGATCTCCCAGCCTGTCTAATCTAATGCCTGCTTACAGATTGTGTCAAATCATGACAGTTTCCCGCTAGCTTGCAGAATTTTGCTACTTTTGTCTAGAGTGCAACGGACACTTTATTGCTAATTCAGTTGCTGACTTCATGGTGTTCTAACTTCTACTTTATTTCGTCAATTTCCATGTTCAGGAGACCTTTTTACAATAGTCTCATAAAGCTCTGCTCCTGTTGTTTCCTTGGCTCTGGTTTTATAGTTCTTTCACAATGGTACAAAACAGAAAAGTTAACTGTATGTTTTTATGTGCACCAGGGAGCTGTTCTGTGCTGCCTTGCTAAGGAGTTGGGCTTGGGGAAAGCAGAGCATAAAGCTAGTTACTAGTTGTTCTATTACCACTGGTACCTACTGCCCCTCTTGTTCAGATTTACTACTTTGCTCCTATCTCGAAGGGCACTTCCTTAAGCCTTACCTGGCGATGTCAATGTTGCTCAAGGAATCTAAATCCTCCTTGTAAGGCTCCATATTGCTTTTGGGTGATGGAGTCTGACAGAGTTTTGCACAACAGTAGCTGGTGCAGAACACTGGTCACTACAACTCTAATTACTTGCTGTAGATTCAACCTTATTCAGAAGAGCCAAATTGTGGATTGGGATGGGCTGAGGTGAGTCATGAGGCTAAATAGGAATGATAGAAGACTAGAAGGAAGTACAAAGAATTAGCAAAGCCTTTCATACTCATAGTCTAGAGGGATCTCTGAGAGCAAAGATTTCTTCTGTCTTCCCTACCTTATCATTTTCGCCAAGAATTATGTGTGAGACTAAACATGGGATTTCACAAGTCTGTAAAGATAATGAGGAAGGACATTGTGAAAAAAAAAATCAGTAGGAGGTGCTTACCAGAAGGTGGTCCTGGGGCTCCATGTGATAGATCAGAGTACCACTCCTGTCCCTTTTCAAGTTACCCAAAGCCCCAGATCATTATCTCTATTTTGTTAAGTCTTTGTGGATATTTTCGTTTTTTAGAGACATATGTATGTACTTTGGGGTTCTTAGCCTATAGGTGTGTCATGGCTCCTTCCCCATTCTGGGACAATAAATGCAGGAGTGGGGGCCAGCAAAAGTACCCCAAAACCTTATCTACCAGGTTTTGGTATAAAACTCTCCCCCCCCCCCCCAAATCTTAACAACCTAGATTTTGGGAATAAAATCTCCGCTGCCACCACCCAAATAGTAATAAAGAAAATCAGGGGAGAAACTACTTGGGAAATCTCACCCCTAAAGTACAAACCAGGACACAACCATTAACCAATACCAGGTTAATAAAAAGAAAAGAGAAAACTTTTATTATCACCACATTATTCCTGTTGCAAGCATAATGATTAGATGGAAAAGTAACAAAATAATATACTCATGGAGAAACTCCATGGGCCTAGAACTTAGTTACAAAGGAAAGCCAGCACATCAGATCCCATTTTCCAAACCATAAACAATAAAACCTAACGGATCTATCTAAACTTTATCCTACTTACAGACTGTGAAGAATATTTTCTCAGAGGGAGACATCCTGTCCCCTTCCAAAGCTGGAGAGAAGAAAAACTACACAGAGACAAAAGAGGGAAACCCCCAAAATTCCTTTGTCCTAGTTTGAGATTCCTACCTACATTCCTATTGGCTAACTCTGCCTGAGTTAGGAATAGCTAACCCCTTAGTCCCCAGGCTGCTGGCTAACTCTCATGATCATGACAAGGTATAATGCATGTTCTGAATGATCATGATGCTGAGAGGACAGGAAAAGCTTCTCTTCCAGAGGACATCAGCATGTGTGAAGTTGGAGTACTGAGGAGTTGCTATCTGGATATAACCAACAATCCTTATACAAAAAATCCAAATACATGTCAATGATTTAATAAGAAGCTATTGCTTTAATAGTAGCTAGTAGTGCTCTTTTGGTAAGCTTCTCTATTTTATAATAACTTTTTTTGACTTAACACCTAACTGTTTTAAGTACATAATAAATACAGAAAAAAATAAGCTCATTTACTGAACTTACTGTTTACTCAAGGCAGTAACTGTTGAGGCCCATATGCAGGAATTTCTGAGGGGGGGAAGCTTTTTTTTGTAAATGTGGACTGCAATTTTTTTAAATATAAAGTAGTTCAAAATAGTCAGGCAGTGAGTTTGCATAAGAGAGGTTAATGAAACACTGATTGGTAAAAATGATTTTGTTATACTAAAAGGCTATGTCTAGACTGCCCCCTCCTGCACAAGAGAATATACAAATGAGGTGAAGTCGTGAATATTTTTTTCAGGAAGAATGGCTCTTGCGCAAGAGGGGGGTTTTGTGCAAAAAGGAGCTGTGTAGATGGCTCCTTTTTGCACAAAAGCCCCTTGCGCAAAAATGGCAGCTCATTAAGTATTCAAATGAGGCACAGCGATATTCACTGATTCGCCTCATTTGCATATTCTCTTGCACAAGAGAGGGCAGTCTAGACGTAGCCAAAATGTATACAGTAATAAAGGTTTTATAAATTACAAATCATTATTATTATCATTTATCATTTTAGTCAAAACATATGGATGCAAGAAGTGATCAATTATAAATCCCGCAGGGGACATTTTGATGTGGGAGAAGGCTGGGATCAGCCGGTGATTGTCACCCACCACCTGCCTGGGCAGGGAGCATTATCAATCGCACATTTTAGATTGGAGTGGGCAATAATTTTTGATGGGGGGCACTCCAAGAATTTGGTAACTGGTTGAGGGCTGCATTATTCCATTATATTAATGAAGGAGGTGATGGAGGTTGGGTGCAGAAGGGAGATTGGGGTGTGGGATCTGGGAGTTTGGGTGAAGGAGAGGATTGTGACCTGGGGCAGAGAACTGGGGTACAGGAGGGAGTGCAGGGTCTGAGAGGGGAGTGTGACCTGGGGCAGGAGTGCAGGAGGGATGCAAGGTCTGGGAGGGCATGTGCCCTAAGGAGGAGTATAGAAGGGATGGCAGTGTCTGGGAAGATGTATGGGGGCTGAAGCAGAGGTGTAGAAGGTTTGTGTTACATGAAGTAAGGGGCAGGAGAGGGTTTGGGGAAGGAGAGGCTGGGGTGCCAAAGGCAGGTTCTGGCTAAGAGACCTTACCTGGGTGGCTTCCAGCCAGCAAGCCAACATGTTCCTTAACCAGGGTCCCTGCCTTCCATGCCCCTGTACTGCTCACTATAGCTATTGGGGCCATGTTTGCTATTGCAAACATTGTGAGCCCAGGGCATGAGGGGGGAAGGGCACTTCACATACTTCCTGTCCTGCAAACAGGCAACTGCTATTGGCCAGAAACTGGCCAATGGGACTTATGGAGGGGCAATGTGAGAAGCCTCTGCCCCCTCCCTCCAGCTCTCAGCATTCACAGAAGCACATGGCCCTGCAGTAACCGGCTTCACTGAGTGGCAAGCGGATGCGGGGCAGTCAGAGAGCTGGCTGAGGTTCTTATAGGCCAGTTCCAGCAGCTTTTGCCCAGCCCTATTTGATACACTTAATACCGTGGGGGTGGCCACAGGTCTGAGCTCTCCTCGTGCTACTGTGGGACAGCGACTGCTCCTGGCTCAACGGCGCAGACCAGTGTGCATTCACTTGGGGTTTCCCTTTGGTTCCCTGCCTAGATGAGGTAGTGGCAGGGCCTAACTGGGAGGCCTGAATCCAGCCTAGTTAGTGGCTTCTTCTGCCTCAGCTGCCTCCACCCGGGTCAGGCCTCTGCTGCCTGTTAACCTTTGCTCCAAGCTCTGTGCAGCTTTGGAGATGCTGCTGCTGGGGAGTGGGAACTGAAGATGGCAGGGGAGGTGAAATCCCAGCCCTGCTGCCCCTACCCCCAGGGGCTTCTATGAGGCCCGGATATTGCCAGGAATTTGGCAAGAGCCTATGAGGGTCCAGGTGTCCCGGCAGTGCCCTGCTGATGCTACTGAGCCTCAGTAGAAACCCAAGAGAAGAGGCCCTCTCCTGGTGCCCTGGCCCAGCTCTGTGCCCTGTTTTGCAGTCTGGAAAGGCTAGAGCACCCCAAATGGGTCCTTGAGCCCTGTGGGGCCATGGTTGCAGGGCACAGGCTGGTGCTTTTGCATGGGGCAGGTGGACCGTGGGAGGGGATGTGTTTGCACCCTTCACACCTCTCATGCATATGGGCCTGCTATGTCTTTAGTAGGAAAGCTGCACAAGCGTTTGATCCCCCTAGTTGAGTGAAGGAAAGCTTTCACTTGGACTCTAGTCTTTTTCTTTTCAATTACTTCCACAGTTTGCAGCCCCAGAATTCATCCATTTTTGCTTAAACAGTCTTGGGCATCCACTATTTCACTTTCCTTGCATAAAGGTTCACTTTTTTTTTTAATCATCTCAGGAGTTTGAAGTTTCCACCAAAATTAATTCTTTCTTTGCAAGAAGAAAAACATGCTTGTCAGGTTTTCCACCCAAATCACAGAAAATCTTGATCTCCTGCACTGATTCAAATTCTGAACAGTTACCTCTCTCAATGACCCAGCTGCTGCAGCTCTGAGACATTAACATTCACATTGATATTCACATTGTGTCACATCCTTCTCAGACTGGCATTTAAGCCTTGCAAGTACCAGGGAAGATTCACAGAGGGAACAAGGAGACTGGAGGTTTCCTTTAGCTTTCAAAGAATCACAGTGATAGTAAACAAAACAGAAGAGAGTACAGGCTTTAGAAACTATGGCCTATTTGATAACTGAGAGATTCTACTATAGAAAGACTACAAATAAATAAAGTTAATATACCAGTAGGAATATTTCTCAGTTTGCAGTAATATTTATCTGTGATTTCTCAGATTCTCAGACGAGATGAATAAAAATACCACATGGCTGATAACATTTCTACTGGCTCTTTGTTAGAAAATTTGTTACATTCAAAAATGTACACTTTCCAAAATTGTTTGTGAAAGATATGAGGGGAATGCCTAGCATTCAATACATATGGAAAACATTGTAACAGCTACCTTAGTAAATTTTAGCTGGGCAAATAATTCACAATGTATAATTCATTCACTAAATCTTTTCTCCTTTTTTCACAGACAGAGTCTAATTTAGTCAATATTCAAAATCACATACGTGTTTCTTTGGTGAATAATTCCTTGCCTACATATAATTTACTAACTGCAGATATCTGAGATATAGTATTTGAAATTGTTCTGCATTGGTTGCATCAGTCGTATGATATTGTTTCAGTCTGCAACTTGAATGATGTATGTACTTAACTGAACTTCAATTCATAAATTTCCATCATTGCTTGTTAATTATGCAAGCCAAGATTTACTTTTGGTGACTCTCCTGTCCTTTTCAAAAGCATTTGTAGTTGTTGAAGTAAGGTTGTTAAAGTGCGTGCCTTTGTGTGGTGGAGACAACTGCAAATATAAACACAATAGAATTAAAATTCACTTTTGAATACAAGCATTTGCAAATATTTGTTGAGCTATTAACCCATGTGATAGTAGTCAAAGTGAACTGGATATACAATAACAAAATCTGAGTTCAAAATCAGGAAATAGGCGCAGTGTGTTCTTGGTGGCACCTATGATGGCAATCTGCACCCATTAGTTTTTACCAACTTCAAGACACCTACGAGAAATGAAGATTTTTCAAGTGAGTGATTAACAGCGTCTCTCTGTCTCTTTTTGTTGTTTTATGGTGAACAGTGACTATTCCGTCTAGTCTCAGACAGGTAGCCACGTTAGTCTATATGTTTAAAAATGAGTAGTCCTATGGCACCTTAGAGACTAACAAAAATATATATAGTATCATGAGCTTTTTATATATTTAAAAAACAACAAATGGTCTGGTAGCACTGTATAGATTAACAAAACATATAGATGGTATCATGAGCTTTCATGAGCACAGCCCACTTCTTCAGATGACTGAAGATGTGGGCTGTGCCCACAAAAGCTCATGATACCATCTACATGTTTTGTTGGTATATACAGTGCTACCAGACCATTTGTTCTTTTTAAAGTTTATCCTGTACAGACTAACTCGGCTACCCCTGAAGCTTCTTTTATATATTTGTTAGTCTCTAATTTGCCACAGGACTACTTGTTATTCCCTTTAGCACTATTTCATGAGTAATTTTCCAAAGTGACTATTGATTTAGCTACCTTGATACTATTTGGTCTGGACCAAAAGCAGGAATGCTTGCTGCTCTTTTGATACGCCTTTGGAGGACCGTTTGGGTGCATCTACACTGTACCCTTAGCTCAACATAACCTTTGCAATTTGAGCTATACAAATTGCGCCACTTATTTTGAGTTAATTTTGAAATAGCATGCCCATTATTTTGAAAGCTATTTCAGGACACCAGAAGTATCCCAGGACAGCACTGCTGTCTAGACACACCCTTTATGGCCATATCTGCAGTCCCCTATAAGTGAATAAAATAGGTGTGCTGCTTGCTGTAAAATCTTTCACAGGAGATAAACAGATCTACTGTTTTTCCACTGGTGATGTGTTGCTATATTCATTGCAAATTTATTATTTCATACTGAGTAGGTTGTTCTGTTAAAGTTGAGTGATCCATTGGCCAATGAAATAATCCAACTGTTATGATTGTGTTTGTATACCATAGAAAAACTGTTTTCTCAATGTTAGTGTCCATTGTCACCAGCAATTTTATTAATAAATTCTGACTGTTTTCCTGCCTCTAGGTGCCTGAAACATGATTTGCTTTACATACTCTAGCAATTCATCAGATCTGGTATAGCCAGCTCTACTCCTGATGTATCAAGGATAGGAAAAATAATTGTAATTCAATAATAAATGTAATAAAGTCTGTGCGACCAGCTATTAATGACAACCAAGACTTCCTTTTAAAAACTTACTTGCCATCTTTCCTTTTGGATGTACACCTCTCTATAAATTATTCATACATATCTCTCTTCCAGAGTGTTGTACTACTACTAGATTCAGTTCAACAAAAGTTTCACAAATATTCATCAAGATTTTAAAAATTAATTTGCTTTATTTGTTATATGCCCAGTGTGTGTTGATTTTCTCTGAATATTCTTACACATGACTTTATAAGCAAACTGTAAGTGAACATTAGTGAATATATATGGAAAGCAAATTCTGAAATTTTAAGTATATGGAGTCATGCTAGAACCTGATACTAAGCATTAGTCATCCTATCAAAGAACATACGACCTCCATAGCTGTCAAAGCTAAATTGTGTTCACATTTAGAATATTAAATACTTGCAATGAGTGACTCACAACCTAAGTCTCATGAATTAGTCATGGAAATTAGTCAGCAAATGATTATGATTATAAAATTCCTGAAAATTTTTGACAAATTGTAAACAAAGGGATTCAGTTCAGTGAACAAATTATTCATTTAAAATTATTTACAGGCTTTGATTACTTTGTGTGGGCATATAACTGAAAACTACTCACTTTAGCTAGTGCAGAATGTTGCTTCCTGAAAATCTAGCAATGTTTTAGAATTGGAACATATTATCCCTATGATCCGTAGACTCGACTGGCTTCCAGTTAGTTTCCAGATTCAATTTAAATCATTAGTTTTGAGTTATAGAATGGCTTTTTATGGTTTGGGTCCTGTAAGTGTCACAGTTCTTGTCTTTTATTTCATGCTTTAATGGAGCAATTCAATTAAACTGGGAGATTTAAGCTGACTGTTCTGGCACAGGGTGTGTTTTCTGGATCTGTGGGTAGACCCTGACTCTAGAATTTTCTTCTTTGTCCAAGAGAGTCCAAGTTTTTGTTCTTCGGGATATGTTGTCTGAGACTTATCTGTTTTCTCAGAACAGTCCTGCAGACTAGTTTGAGAGAGGGAGGTCTGCGATTTATTCTTTTCCTGGTAGATCTGGAGTCATGTTTACCACTGTTAATTGATATTGAGTCAATCACATATGCAAGTATTTTTATAATTTGGTTTGAGCACATTTTTAGAGGCTGCAACAGGCACTTTTTTATAAATCAGAAATAGAAACTGAATTCAGAATCACTGAATTAAAGAACTATGATTTTGGAATCTTTTTCTATGAAACATCCACCTTTGGGATTTTAGCAGTGGAATTTTCAAAAGCACTCAGCACTGGCCTAACTCTGCGCATTGAAGTCAACAACAGAATTCCCATTGCATCAATGGGATTAGAACTAGATCAGTGGTCACTGTTCCACCCTTTCCCCATAATTAGTATCTGATACATTTGTAATGGTGGTGCTGAAAGGATGGGTCCCACTGCAATGGAGCGCTGTAAAACATTAAAAAACAATAAAATGACAGTCCCGGCCATAAGAACTTCCAGTCTAAAATCTTGTAGGATTTGGATTTCTGAGAGAGGGAGTGGTAACATAATGGGTAACATTTTCAAAAGCATCTAACTGACTTAGGAGCCTAAGTTCTATTTTCAAAAGTGACTTAGACACTTAAAGAGCTAGAACTTGGGTACCAGCATAGTCACAAGACTGAAACAGCAGTTGGAAGATGGAGGTCTCACAGGACTCATGCCTGTTGAGGGCTCCTGAGGGGAAGCAATGGTGTGTTCCCAAGATCTGCTGGGCACGGTGGTGCTGGAACAATTTTTATGCTGAGGATGCTGAAGGCAGAAACCATGTCTTTGGGTTGATATTACTGCTGCAAGCCCAGGGATGTGGCAGCCCCCCATTACTCGAGCTCCAGTACCTATGGCTGGGTAGTTAGGTCAGTGTGTATATTCAACTTCATTTGGATTAACTGTAATCGGTGATTTGACTAAAAGGATAGCAATTGGTCTATCTGTCGATTGGATCTAATTTTGTTAGCCTGACAAACTGTTTATTTTGCCAAGACCTTAAAAGCTATTTCTGCATTGCACAGTAGCGCCAGTGAAAAGCTATCAGAGGAATGTGTCACTTCTTGTGTGTTGTGCATCAATCCCATTGTGGTTTTCAGAATAGAAGCTATCTGCCCTTGTCATATGTCTAACAGTCCTCATTACCTTTGAAAACAATTTCAAGTGTGCAATGGGATATGGAGTCACTTTGTCCAATTTGCACTTGCTGCATAAAGTGTTGATGTACTGAGACTGGATTTTCTGAGTCCTGGGACTCCTTCACTAAATCAAATGTACATTAATTAATATCAAATCTCTAGTTAGGCAGGGCTGATTTAATTAATTATGTGCATCTATTTTTCTGCTTGTTATGGATAGATAACTGTGTCTCTACAGCATTCAACCCACTGAATTGTTCCTAAAGAGAAGTCAGAGGTAGAGAGAGGGAAAGTGGGTTGTATTTTTATTTTGGTTTCTTTCCCAGTGCTAGAAAATGTGACCTTTTTAAAAATCATTTTAGTGTTGATACATTCATTTATTCTTTACCCACATGTCTCTGGCAATTCTTTATTGTAAGCCTAAGAACTGTAAGGATTTTGTCACTCGATTTGTTTCAGCAACTATTATAATTGTTTAGCTGTCTTCTAGTCTGTTAATCAAAGACTATTTTAATATTCATGCTGATTTTATAGTGTTGTTATGTATGCAGAAAATTTCACATCCACTTTGGAATCACTAGATATTAGTGAGACATTTTCAGTGTTAATGTAGAATCTTTGCCTAGTTAGTTTTAGTTCAGCAAAAGAGATTAAATACATTTTTTGCAATACATTGTATAAGATCATGCTTGGTATTTTTATTTTCACTGCTGTTACCATTGCATTTTAGATCTATTTAATATTAATTTAGATGATTCAGAACTCTGAAACATTCAGTCTTTTTATTAGGAATGCTCCTATATTGTCCAAATGACTCTCTCCTCAGATTACAATACGCTTTTTCTTCCTTTTGTGTAAAATTCACACTAGTACTAAGTGGAGCCTAAATGGTCAAAGGCCATCTGCAGTGCGGGTGAATTTCCCCCAGTGAAAATGCTTTCAGACACATCCCCCCCATTCATTTTCCATTTATGGATAAAATATTGAATGATTGTGTTGTAGTGTCTGCTTGCACCTTCAATTTATCTACTCTGAGGGTGTGTCTACACATCAAAGTTATTTCAGAATAACGGCCATTATTCTGCAATAACTATGTGAGCGTCTACACAGCAATTCCATTATTTTGAAATTATTTTGAAATAACAGATGGCTTATTCCAGCTTCTGTAAACCTCATTCTATGAAGAATAACATCTATTCTGAAATACTTATTTTGGAATAGGAGCTGTGTAGACACTCCACTTCTGCTATTTCAGAATAGCCCCTCACCAGGGCCATTCTAAGTTATTCCTCCTTGGGCTCTAAATCAAGATAGCACATCTACATTAGGGAAGCTTGCCTCAGATTAATCTGTAGGGTAGATGCGCTATTTTGAAATAAGCTATTTCAGAAAAACTATTCCAGAATAGCTTATTCCAAAATAACTGTGCAGTGTAGACGTAGCCTGAGAAACTTGTTGCACTGAGACTTGTTAGGCTCTTAACACTGTTTAGTTTTAGGTTAATTTTGATCCACTTTTATTTCAATGATTCTTGATTTATTTGACATTCTAAACAGGAAGGCATCTAATTTTTCAGGACCAAGCACTCAAAATTCCAGATGAAGCTAAGGGGAGCTGAAGGTATTGAAAATCAAACTGTAAGTTCTTTGAACTGGTTAGAAGATCAAATTATTTATTGGTGTTTCAGTTACCATAGTGTATGGTTTATTTCTTAATTGCCAGACTGTGGTTAAGTACAGATTTTATACTTGTGCTTGCATACACATAACTTCCAATTGCACTGCAGAAGGAAGATCTTCCAGACAAACCTGTGGCATGGTGTAACAGGGTGTACCAACCCCACACTGGGGCTGTGAGGGTAAACCTGGCTACCTGGCTGAGTAGGACCCAACTCCTACAGCCCTGCTGGGAATGCTCTATGTGGTGACCAGGTATAAAGGCCTGCTGAAGCTCCTGAGGAGGAGCTGCAGATGGAGCAAGACACAGAGGCCAGTTAGCAGGGAGCTACAGGAGAAGCCCCCAGTCCCAAGGGAAGAGCCAAAGAGGACAGCACCAGAGAGAAATAGCCCAGAGTGAGGAGCTGTACCCTGGCATATTTCAGTGGGACTCCACCACTGACAGAGCCCTGGGCTGGAGACTGAGTGAGAAAAACTGATGAGATGGAGCCCAGCAAGTTTTTGAATGGTTGTTAGACCAAGCTAGAAGCATGCTGCTCAATAGCAGTAGAAGCAGACTCAGCCTCTCCAGCAAATGGTAGCCCAGCAATAGCTGCAGGCAACCCAGCAGCAGGAGCAGCAGCAATAGTTGCTATGGGTATTGGCCACCCAGCAGCAGACCCAGCCAGAACAATTGGTCCTGAAGATGACAACTTTGTGGTGGACTGCACTGCCCCCTCTCTCTAGCCTGGCCAAAGATGGTGCCGGGGGTGTTCTGAAGAGGTTGCCCTCATGCCTTATGAAGATGGAACCCCATAATGACCTGGAGACCTACTTGATCACTTTTGTGTGGGTCGCCACCATGGCTGGGGTGGCTGTTGGAGCACTGGGCTACATTATTAGCTCCTTACTTGAGAGGCCCAACCCAAATGGCCTACTGGAATTTGGACCCCAAGGAAGCACTGGAGTACCCCAGAGTTAGGTGGCCATATTGAGCCAAGCTAGGGTCCACCCTGAAACATATCACCAGTGACTGTGATGGGAGTGGTATCCACCAATGGCCAGGCTCAGAGCGGTAGCCCAACAGATCTGGGAGTGCTGCTGGTGGATGCTAGAACCAGAGCAGTGGACAGGGGCACAGAAAACAGAGATGGTGGCCTTAGAACAATTCAAACAGGGAACTCAGATGCTGAAGGGTGGGAAGGAATGGGTGCAATGGCATTGACTGAAGACCCTCACTAAAGCTGACTCTGACAGAAGATTATATGGTGGCAGAAGAGCCTTGGAAGCTGGATCCGAAACCAGGGAGTTTGAGGGAATGGAACAAGTGGTGTAACTGGAGGCTCTGCAATTTGGATGAAGGGACTCCTCACCTCCATGCCAGGCTGCCTCGGCACTTCAGGCTAATCCCAGGAAGCTCGCTGGGGGCACCCCCAACCAGACAGGGATAGGCACACCAAAGGAACTGGAATCTGGAATCCCCCTAGAATATGTCACTTCCTAGATGAAATTGGAGCCAGTGCTATGAGTGGGATCAGAACAGACATTTCTGGAGGAAGTGCCCCTTCATGGTCCACATGAGTGCACATCTACACAGCCAACTGTTATTTCAAAATAATTTCAATTTGGCAGACTTCTTACCCCAACTTCAGGAACCCTTATTTCATGTGAAGTAGGGGAAGTTGAAGGAAGAGTGTTCTTCCTTTGACTTCCTGCTAAGTAGACAGGGCCAAAAGCCGAATTAAGCTATTTCAACTTCAGCTACGCAATTGATGTAGCTAAAGTTGCAAATCTTAATTCAACTTTTGCTCTGTGGTGTAGACATGTCCTCACATTCCAATGACTGCTGCTAAGATGGCATAGTTATGGGTCTCACCGTACTCACCTTACAGTGGAATTGTCAGTTCCAGTCTTCACCACAGGAAGTTAAATTGAGGAGGAATAGGGAAATCTGTTCTAGGTAAAGGATTGGTGAAATACATGGTGAAATGAGCATCAGTGAAGTCATCATCAACGAAATGATACAAACAGGGATTAGTTTGCTTTTATGTACATACTTATTTATTTTGTATTCAGATGGGCAATGAACTGCTATTCTCTAAGGGGATTTCATTTTATTTTATATCTCTGCTAGAGCCACAAAGAAGAGGAAAATGGTATACATGAGCATTGATTTTTTAAAAAATACATATGTGCAACAATTGTTGGCTAATATTCCATGTTGAGTCATAGGAAAGATTTCAGTTTCTGTGCCTTATTGGTAAGCCAGTTACTTACCCTGGCGTTTCTTTTAAAAGATACTCAGGGAAAGATAACATTTGCTTTGTTTTTGTTTGATAAATATTTTAAGTTGCAATGTCCGCAAAGTATTTATTTTTTTAATTGCTTTCCTCAGCACTCTCATGCAGTGACATTTAATAGTCCTTATCAGCACTATCCAAGATTCAGAATTTTCCAGCTGTGACAAATCAAAAGGAGCACTTGTAATGTTTATGATTTTCAAATATGTACCATATAAAAATCTCAATTCCATCTATGTTTTATGTGTATAAATCTACACAGTCCGTTATGTATAAATTAGTGATTAGTTACCACAGCTTCTCCTCATTTAATATTGCCTTCTGACTCTTCTTGTACTCTTTGTATTCCTTATCATTCATATTTAATGGAAAGACTTTTGTGTTTGGCTCTTTTATTTTAGTTTTCAGTTTTTGTATTTAATATCACAAAGACCATGTCATGTTCTTGGTGTCCAGCTTCTTAACAGCTCATCCTTCTCCTGTAAAGTATTTCTTTATATGTAAGTTGTGAGATGTGATGTGTGATTAGTTGCTGCTGTACTTTTTTATTAGCAGTGGTAATTTCTGTAATAGGCTGGTTAAACATCATTTAAATTGCAGTTGAGTGGGAGGGGAGCAGCAAAAGTGTTACCACTGTCCTTCATTTTAACATAGTTGTAAGAAGCCATTCAAATTCAATAAGGAACCAGGTAGATGTAACAATAGGGGCTCTAACCAAAACAGAGAAACATGTGAAGCCACTCTGGAATTTGAACTGAGGATAGAGGTGGGGGTGTATGAGAGAGAGAAAACCAGAAGAAACTCCCCAGGAGACAGAAAACAGCAATGAAGCACTACCACAGAAGCACTGGTAGCATGACCATGAGAAAAAAGTTACTGGTGCTTTTGAGCTGTTGATCTTTGGCTCGAGACCTGATCTTGAAAGGTCCATATCTAAGCTCAAACTATAACCCACATATTTAGAAAATGAAAAAATGTTTTAGAAAGTGACAGAATGATTCAAACTAGAATGGAAGCAAGGAAACATACAATATTAAAGAATTTGAAGTCAGCTTTGCAATAAGCTTGAGAGCTATAAGGCATAATAGTTAGAATGAGTGCATGAGATGGGGTTGTAAAATTGAGCAATATGAATCTTGTGATGATAGACATTTACATATAACCATGAAACAAAACCACATTTATGTATCAAAACCACTGACAAATGCAGGAAGCAAATAGCTTATGCTAGCAATCAGAACCCTCATATGATCACATGGAATGAAACATGTGCAAAAGACAGAAACTAACATAAAATATGGTCCTGGATGGGTGGGGGGATGTTAGGGAAAAAAAAGGTATGAAAACACAGCCAGGCCAACGCATAGTAGGGAAATTAGAAATACGTGATGGTGGCAACTGGATCATTATGCCTATTTATGGTGCTTCCTCCACTGCTGTTTTTAGGATTGTACATATGAATAAAGCAGAATTGTTTTTACTGTACTTTTTCTCGTACTGATTTTTCCACACTTGCAATCATTGCTTGTTGGTATAATAAGTCTTTATGTCTCTATGGGTGTGATTCAGCAATCTCACTTTCCATACTAAATTTGACAGCCACCTCAGCAAAGATCCTGTGGTTAGTAACTTGCAATTTGCAGTCAAATTAATCAAAAAGCTACAGAATTGAATGGTGACTGAAAAAGGTTTGAAACTGTTACCAAAGAAACTGTCTCCTGTTGTTTAAATCCTCCTTTGTTCAAGGGAACAGGGTTTCTGTACATTGCTTATAAATAAGCAAGAATGCATCAAAAAAGATGACTTATTTTATTGTCAATTTCTTCTCTTCTTGAAAGCAACTCACAGGATCCCAAAATTTTGACTGATCGCCTGGGTCAAATCCTCCATCTTCAGTTTTATCATTTTTTACACCATTAAGAGAAGAAGGGATAGGAAAAAAACTAAATATGTATATAGACAAGGCAGTGAACACTAAAATTGACAGCTATCATGTAGAGGCCAGAATGGTCAGACATGGAAACACACACACACAAACAAACCATTAAAAAACTTAGAAAAACCACAAACAGTCTAGCACTTCCTTAAAGATTAACAAAACATGTAGATGGTATCATGAGCTTTTGTGGGTACAACCCACTTTTTCCGATGACAATTGAAGGCAGGAAATGGTTTTATATCCACCCATTCACACACCAAAGAAAGATGTTACCACATTGGTGTTTCATGCAATTTCTCTCATGAAACTACTTCAGTACTGTTCCTATGCAAGACTAGGTTTGTTTGTGATTTACTGTACAACATGCTAGCCACCAGGAACCTCCCCGCCTCCGGCAGCACAGGCAATACTGCTCTTTTTAAAGTGATTTGGGGCATGATCAGGCTGTGAGGCTGCAAGAGCATGTCTAGCCTTAGAGAAAATAGTCAAACTATGACTAAGGTGAGTTTCTTCCACATGATCCAATGTATTGCTGCTCTGACACTGTCCTTTTCACAGTTTAGTCTGTCTGTTATAAGCTCAATATTGATCAAGCAAAAGAACAAACTTCTGAACTCCACCAGTGCCAGGGTGGACACTTTTCGAAGGTTTGGTAGAACCATAGTTCTTCAGAATCATATGTTGAAAGCAAAGACTCTACTCTCTTTCCAACACTTCTATATTCCTGTTTTCACTGACATCCCCCACCACCACTATCACCAAAATAAGACCCCTTATTTTCCTCCCCGCTGTGGCCATTTTAATCACTTCATGGATTTCTACTTCACTTTCTGATGTACTGGCTTACATGCTCTTCCTGTCATTCCCAGGGCTCCTTGCTAAACCTACATACCAAATTCCTTTGTGTCCCAAGTTACTAGGAGCATCAAAAATCAAAGCATTGGGACTCAATACTGAGGTATATAACTATCAACATTGTTGAACACTATACTGCAGGGCTACGTCTAGACTGGCATGATTTTGCGCAAATGCTTTTAATGGAAAAGTTTTTGCATTAAAAGCATTTGCGGAAAAGAGCGTCTAGATTGGCACGGACGCTTTTGCGCAAAAGCACTTTTTGCGGAAAAGCGTCCGTGCCAATCTAGATGTGGTTTTGTGCAAGAAAGCCCCGATCGCCATTTTCGCGATTGGGGCTTTTTTGCTCAAAACAAATCTGAGCTGTCTACACTGGCCCTTTTGCACAAAAGCTTTTGCTCAAAAGGACTTTTGCCCGAACGGGAGCGTCAAAGTATTTGCGCAAGAAGCATTGATTTCTTACATTAGCACGTCAGAGTTCTTGCACAAATTCAAGCGGCCAGTGTAGACAGCTGGCAAGTTTTTGCACAAAAGCGGTTGCTTTTGCGCAAAATCATGCCAGTCTAGATGCAGTCCAGGAGTACTTCTATTTCTAACTAAAGTCCTAAAAGACTTGCCATGACTTCAGTGAGTTCAATGTAAGGTCATTATGATAGATTATTTAGAAAGTAGTTTTCTCTTTTGATGGTTCCTAATATTGGCTAGGAAGAGGAATAGCTTTTTCTGACATCACACTTGTATCTCTAGAGGAGCTGTTAGTTAAAATAGCCATTTCTGAGAAACATGGACTTAAAATATTTCCTATTTCAAAACCCCCTTTATTTAAAGAGATGTTCAGTAAAAGAAAGAAGCAAAAGTTGTAAAAGAAACAAATCTACAAAGCTATGTCTGAATTATGTGCTAAATCTTCCCTACTTTCTCTAAACTACACACATACACACATGCTTCTTCTTATTCATCACTTGACTATGCATGCCATTTCCAAACTCAGTTCATCTCTTGGCACACCACAGTGTTTTTCATTATTTTATTCCCCCTAGACACATATATTAACATAGCAACCATTTCTAATGCTGATATTTTATTATAAGTTGTCCCATTCTTTGTCTGTAATTTTTAGAGCCAGCTTTCTACCTAATCTGTTATTTCTGGACTTTAGGCACTTTAATTAATCTGTGACATGGAACTGGGTCAAAAATACTTTTTGAAAACAGTACTGCCATTAAAATATTGCAATTGAGTTCAACAAGATTTCTTAATTCAATCTTCAAGGTTACAGTATCTTCAATATCAAATCAATAATCATTGGATTGTTGAATGAAGATAAAAGTGATTTACCTCCACTGATAAAAATTGCAGAAACATTGTAATTTTGTGTATGGTGACTGAAGGGCCAAACCTGAATTTTTTGGGATGCATTGGGTAATTTGCCAGAAATGGGTTATTCTTTGTTAAATGAGCAGATGGCTTTCTATACCCACTTTTGACATAGATGATTGGGACTTTGGATCCACTGTGGCCTGTTTCAAGCAATCTAGTGCAGATTTGGGAACTACCTCCTTTTTTAAAAAGGCCAGTGATGTAGCCTGGTATAGCAAAAAATCTGTCCCATTGCACTCAATGGAACTCTAGCCAGTGATATAGTAGATTTAACTGAAAAGAAAAAGATTTTTGTGTGAATATTTCTCTCAAGTTTTCTAAATAAAAGTTGATGGAAATTTTATTATTCTCTCTAGTGTATGTTATTATTGTCAAGGTTAAACAATGTGAGAAAATTTGAACAGCTCAAACATTGCAGGTTCCTCTCATAAACTATTACTATAGTCCAGCATGAAACCCTCTGGACTAATACCTGTAGGTGTTAAAATGGCCATTAACTTTGGGTATAAGAAATTACCCATGTCTAGTGGGTATTATGTAAATGAAATATTTGAAGGGCCTAACCTTCAAGTCCTTATTGAGTGAGACAATGATTTTTTGGGGGGGTCTGATTTATGACTATGTCTTGGGTCAAAATTCAGTATTTAAATTATTAATTCCTCTGAAACAACCTTTAATAGTGCTATCAGAAAGTGAAATCATTTTAATCTATTTGTCTACACTCTGCTAAAATGTATAGAGGAAGGATTAGGTTACAGGAACAAATTGCTAGCATGTCCAAAGAGAACTTTTTGTTACATTACAAAAGGCACTGTATTTTTGGAAATAGAAATTCGGTGATGAAAACAAAAGAGCACAGAAAATTAAGTAAAGAGAGTCAGAAATGATGATAGGAGAACAGTAGCACACTAACAAAATACTAACATTCAGTGTTGGATTTTTAAAAAGTTAACTGCCTTTTTAAGGGAATGAGGAGAACATATGGTAGCTCCTTTAGACATGGGAAATAGGATACAGAATGAAATGCAATAAAATACAGTAGCAAAACCATCTTAGAGAATACTAAGGGTATGTCTACACGTGCACCCTAATTCGAACTAGGGATGCAAATGCAGGCATTCGAAATAGTCAGTGAAGTGGGGATTTAAATATCCCGCGCTTCATTAGCATGATCTCGCAGGTGCGTTACTCCAAATGCCAGCTGTTTCAAAAGTGAAAGTGCGTACCGGGACGCATTAGTTCGAACCAAACCCCTTGGTTCGAACTAACGTTACTCCTCATTTTTTTATATACTCCAGGTATAGTTGGCTGGGTCAGCTTGGTCCACAGGTTCTCTTTAAACCTTTCATTGCCAGTGGGGAGACCCAGGCTCCTTAACCCCCTCATTGCCAGTGTGGGGTAGAAAGGTCCCATTGCAGAGCAGTACAGATTATTCTTTACAGTGAGCATTGCCTTCTGGACAACATCTACCATTGTGCTACTCTCTTGACTTACTTTGTTATGTTCCCGTGGACTTTCTCGGTCTTTTATGGTCTTGAACAACCTAAAAATGTATAAAATGTTACTACCTCACATTGTTCAATCCCTTTTCCAGATCACAAATATATTAGAAAATGTATGGATCTTTTGGATACCTACACAGAATAAAGTCCTTGCTTCAAAAAGGCTTACCGCTTGCATTGGACCTAAGATCTCTTATTTCGTTATTTTTGGTGGCCAAAAAACAACTGACCTATTTAGATATAACATAAGTTCTGGGGTTTTGCTGCACTAAGGTCATCTAAGATATATAGTCCTCTCTCTATGCCCTCAGAAGTCCTAAAAAATGTGATTTCATGACAGTAGATCATCAAGAGTTTGCCAGAGACATTGAATCATTAAGATGGATTTTAGCAAAATCAGGAGATCTGTGTGTTTTGTGAAGGAGGAGGAGTAAGGATATTAGTTATCCTGACCTCCATGAATGTAATAAAAGGCTTACATTTAGTCCTCAGCTTTGGCTGGTTCTTATTTTTTCTGAGCCAATGTGCTTATCCATACATAATATATAGGTTGGGAAGATAGTTCAGTCAAGGCAGATAAATTATGATGAGCCTTTAGAAAAGTAAGTGTTTATAATTTAAACCAATGAATTAAAGAGAGTCAAAAAGTTAAGTGTGTGGAACATTATGAAAGATGAATATATGAATTAAAAAATGAAGGACAAAGCAGTTCATTTCAGGATAATCTACCTGTTGAGGTAGTACCATCATCAATAGAACAGATAGCCGGCACAGGTTAATAATGCAGAAAAGGTGCATAGTTTAAAGATCAATGTATTAGTGCTCAATAACATTCATTAAAAATCTTTTTTGAAATTAAGAACTGCTAATGTGATTTTTGATTTAGAACATCTAAGAGTATTTGAACAGTATGCTTTTTCTCTTTTTATGGGTCCAACAAAACCTAAGGTAAAGACTAATACTGTCAAAAATGGAGGATGAATAATAAGAATATAGCCATACACACAGAAGAAAAGACTTGAAACATTTTAATAGATGAAAGAGGCAGTTCAATGCAGATAAGTGCAGAATAATGATGACTTTGATGGGTCTTTATCACACAAGGCCATGTTAATTATAAATTATAAGCTATAAAAAAGGAATTCTACAGTCAAGACAAGTCTGTTTGTATCATTAATGATTGATGAGCAGACAACACAAAAACAACAAATCTCAATATATAGAATAATGACAACTTTGATAAATCTATTATACAAGTCTCCATCACTCAAAATATGTAGAATTAAAAAGACAAAGATTTTTAAAAAAATTCCACCAGAAATAACTGTGTAATTAAAACTTAGTGCTCCCATTGCAGTGTTTTCTTTTAAGTGAAAGACTAAAACCAAAGTAAAGAACATAATACATTCTTTTAGTGTGCGTTTAGTTAAAAGAGAACTATTCCAACACTTTGTGCCTCTGAACCCCTTTCATAGGACCACTGGAAAAACTACCATATAAGAACTTCATGTATCTGAAGACAATTTCACTTTTCCTTGGTTTTCCACTGAGTTGTGAGATAGTTGCTCTGACAGTCCAGCTATGGTTCAACAATCATTCTGTTTTGTCTAGGTCTGTGTATTTAACTACATCATGTAAGGAGTTCATGTATAGGTAAATCCTCTGCTTGACACCAAACTGGACTGGATGCTGGAGAGAGAAACAAATAGGGAAAGTGGGCAAGGACTCCTGGTGCCAACACTAGGTTCACGTACCATAGATGAAGATTCTCCAACTCCATATTTTCTGTATGCCCCTCTGCCACCCCTAACCATTCCCTGCATGTGCCTCCACAATGAACAGTGGTCTGTGCCACGTCTGTAGTGCTCACCCTCAAGATGGCCTCACTAAATCCTGCTGCCACTTATACAGTGGAAATGCACTGGGTTACACTGAAAGAGGGCCCTCCACACATGCAGAAACAAAACATGCCCTACAATAGACATTTTGTGTTAATCAATTAGAAGCCAATGTCTAATTTATGTACTCTTACATGTATAATCTTTCCTCTCCTATGAGACACCAGTGACTGGAGCGCAGGGGGCACTAAGTCCTTCAAGAGGTGTATTGATGTGTGTGGTGTACCGCAGGTAGAGCTGGCAACATTTTCCCTCATAATTATTATTTTTTAAATAAAATTGGGATTTTGACAGAAGGTGTCTGTCTACTTTTTGTGGAAAAAAAAATGCCACTTTTCACTGAAGAAATAGAAACCAGAAAACTCAACTTTTCAGGCAAATCCCCCAAATATTCAGTTTTTTGGTAATTTTTTTATTAAAACATTTTTGTCTTGTTTATATTTTCTGGGGGTGGAACAAAATAACATTTCCTGACCAGTTCTAACTAAGGCTACGTCTACACTGCAGCAGTTTTTCGGAAGAGGAAATGCAAATGGAGCGCTCATTTGCAAATCTCTTGCTCTCATTTGCATATTCTCTTCCAATACTTTTTGCGGAAGAAGTTTTCGCGATAAAAAGCCTTGTGTAGATGGGGACATTTGTCGGAAAAACCCTGTTTTGTGCAAGATCCCTTATTCCTCAAAAAATGAGCTTTACAGGATCTTGCGCAAAACGGGTTTTTTCCAACAAATGGCCTGTTGCTACCCATTATAAAATGCCATTTTTAAAAATACAGCATCAAGTCTCACATTGAAAACAACATTTTTCTTCAAATGCCCGAGTACACAGAAGTCCATGTTCACAATGGAAGCACCATTCAGTAGTGATGAGTAAACATGTCACTGACAAGTGGTTTAAAAGTGTATGTAATTTATTAGACATGAACAATGTTATTATGTGGCTTTGGTTCCACAGAAACAAAACCAGTGGTTGATATTTGGGTTCCATTTTATCTGACTACTAGAAAGGGCAATTTGAGGTATGGACCCAGTGTTCTATCAGTCTTTTGCAAGCATATGGTTTCTAAGTGCTTTACCTCTTCTGATGTAAGTTTTTTGCTACTTTGACCTACATTGGTTTTGAACCTAAATAATAATACTCCACTGCTGCTATTGAAATTTTCACTGAATTTTTCATTGCCTTTTTCTTGCATCATTATGTTATTTCTTATCTTTCCTGGTCTGTTCCCTTGGTCTTTTTTTGTGTATGTGTGTCTTTCTGCTTCTGAAGAACCCACAAAATCAATTATGTCATAAATGCAGGCACTAAAAAGATCCAGCATTAAAGACCGTGATGTGTTTGAAAAACTGTTTGGGGTTGTTGGCTCATTAATACATATTTCTGAAAGACTTTAAAAGAGAGATTTACATACTAGGCCATAATAGCTCCATTGGTTCCGTTAAAATGTATTATGTGGAACTCTGGTCATTTCTTTCAAAAAAGAATATCAAAAGGGTTTTTTAAAATGTACTATGCCAATTCGTATACTACCAGGAACATTTAAAATGTATTTTTATTAGGAAAAAATAAGTGATATAATTCATGAGAGGTGCTAGGACTGACACTGTGAAGGTAAATGCTCTATCTACAGAACAAGAGTAGAAATGTTAAAAGCAGTAGAGTTTGCTCCATTACTACTAATATGGAGGGAGCATTTCTCTGCTGATATTTCAAGTGAAGTTCAGAGGTTCCCAACCAGCCTTGAGATTCTAATGATTTTCAGTCACTACTAAACCTAAGCCAGATTTGAAATAGTAACCAGTATGCGAAAGCTGATCTTATTACCAGTTCTCTGACACATCAAGTTTAACACATCTTTCTTTTGATTTAATTCTCCACAAAATCAGAGGATATGAAAACATAAAAACTATGTTCAAATGAACATTTTAAAGATTTGCCAGTTTAAAAATACAAACCAGAGGTGAAATTCTGCTCTCATGAGTGACGAAAAAAGCTTGTATTGTGAGTTTTCTTGCCTCGTCTTCCAAGAATTTCTTAATTCCTTTTCTTTGTTTTGAGGCAAGAAGGAGATTTAGAAGAGGTTAATAAGATATGTAGAGCAAAATAATATGATTCTACTGTCCTCTTCCCTACATTGCTAGGCACCATCAACTGTTAGATAAATTACATAGCAAATGGTTTGATTCTTCTTCACGTTTAATCTCTTGATTTATCCTTGTCTATTCCTCAAACCAGGCAATACATTTGGGTGGGAATACTAATGTCAATTTCTAGAGAGAAAGAATTCAAGTGATTTCACATTTTGAGCACTGACTGCAGCACTGAGTATTATCATAATAGATATACCTTCTGAGTTTATCCTGATTTGAATTTTGCCTCCTAAAGGGAAAATTACTTCAGAGAATTAACCTCTTGCTCATTTTTCTTTTTAAAAGGCTTCAGCAACGTGAAGCTTCAAACACTCACTGAAGTTCTTTGACACAAACAAAAATAAACATGAGCCCATGTGAGTATGTAAACATGGCATAAACACTGGCATTACTCACTTCCATTTTTTAATCATAGCTGCAAGGTTTTTTTTCATCATATGCGACTATAATGAATATACTTTTTTGACTGCAGACTTGATTTTGCATGTAAGTGTTACACATCTTAAATAGGTTGCAGGCTTTCCTCCAAGAGCTCATTTGTAACAGTTTAACACAAAAACAATTAGGGTTCATGCATCTAATTGAAACTTTTAATTATTCTTATATTATTTTGAGACTATCTCAAAGCTCCATAATTGAGCCCTTTGCAGTTTTACAAACAAATAGAAGACCTGTGAGATCGTGAAATCCATGATAGATTACTAATGAAGTCAGCCTGGAAACCTCTTCATTGAATATAGTAATTTGATTGCCATCATATTCTGATTGGACCCTTGTTCTGCATTCTAATCAACACACATTATTTGAAATGCAAAACAGGGTGTTATCAGGGGCATTTCACTAGAACTGACAAGATTAAAATGAAAAACATCTAATGTTCTGTTTTATAAAAATATTCAAAAATGAAAGTGCAATGCAGACAGATATTAATTCATTAGGAACAGCTGATAGTAACTGGACATTAATTAATGAATACAAAATTACAAGAAATTCTTATGAGAGCATTTATTACATTCGCTTCAGCTGTACAAATGGATTCATTAAGAATATTGTTTTTACAGTGCATACCAAAAGAGCAAAAGTTTTTTTAATTCTTATTGACCTTGAGTATCCATTTTTGACCAAGTAAAAGTATTGCAAGATCAGAAGCATGAATCTTCAATCACTATATTTGTATTCCAGTGCTTTGAATTTCATCAGCTTCATTGTTGTTTAAGGGATCTGAAAGAATGATCTCATCTTCTGGCTTGCTAAAACTATTACCTAACCGTGGTGAATGTCCTTGTGGAAAAGAGTTTCCCATTAGTCTGCAGATCAGGATATAATCCAGATGAGATGGAAGCTTGGAGTAATCAACTGTAGTATTTGAAAAATTCTTCTCATATCTGAGCTCAACAAATAATGACTGTCTGCTATTAACAGGTGACATGAAAGAATGGTTTATGGTTAAATTTCTCATTTTGTGCAGAAAAGGTTAAGAAATAAATTCTCATCTGTGGTAAATGGATAAAACTCTATTGAAGTAAATGAAGCTATTCTATGGTCAACTTAAAACAGTTCACAACAGCTGAGATTTGACTTCAAGATCCTAGTTCTTACAGATTTTCTAGAGTTCCATTAAGAATGTAAGAAGTCTTACTCTGGCTAGCATTCGTTTTCAGATAAATAATGGAAATAAGGGAAAAAATCACCCTCCAGTCCTAGCAAAGGTTTTGGATTCAGTTCTGATGTGAATATGATCAATCGTTTCAAAGATTCAGTATCTTAGAACAGTCAAGTATTTTCCTTTGTTGAAAATGTTTCCGTGTAATGAATTTTTTGTTTGCTTCCATGTAGCATTGCAAGTGTTTTAGGAGGTTTCATATATGAAGGATTAATAAAAGGGTGGGAGAATTTGTCATCTGAAATTAAAACAAATCAAACTTCCTGTTATTTCTCTCAGATGAAATTTTTGCTACGCTTCTGAGTATTTTGAAGGTTATCAAAATATACCAACCACTGCATCAATACCCATGCATGTTAACAAAGGGCAATCAGTTGGAGAAAGCAAGAAGTTTAGGATTAGGAGAGCTGTGCAGCTAAGGCAGGGATGGGCAATAAAATGGCAGTGGTTCACTAGGTTTAGCCCCTGGTGGGCTGCTGCCGCTATATTACCTGCACCTCCATAGGTATGGGCAATCGCAGCTCCCATTGGTTGGGAATGGCAATCCGCGGCCAATGGGAGCTGTGATCCCCTGCACCTGCAGAGGGGCAGGTAAATACAGCAGTGTGGGGACCCGTCAAGGGCTAACCCTGCTGGACCGGATCTGGTCCATGGGCCAGTATTTGCCCACCCCTGAACTAAGGTGATATTTGGTCAACAATAATAGCTGTAATTATGAATATTTACCTATCTGAATCACGCACACTCTGTATCTATTTGTATTTAGCTCTGTTTATTCTGGGAAAAAAAATCCCTCTAGTGACAGGGCACTGTAATTCATAGAACTGGTCCATGACCTTTTCATCTTTTCACCATGGTTCAATTGCAACCCTTCTCAGAAATGATCAAAACAAAACAGCAATTGTTGTAAAAAGTTCCAGCTCCATTTATGTTATGTCAGGTCTGACAAACTTGCTTTCAGCTCATTCCATATCAGAAAACTTACATGAGGCAGAAGCCAGTTCTTGAGAACAGCTGTCCTAAATGAGACTTCAGATTATGAACAGAGACTTAATACAACTTTGACTTTCTTTTATAAAAAAGTGTGTTCGTGTTTATTGTTAAGACACTGATAATAAAAGCAGGAGACAATGACACTCATGGTTCCCAAGCAGCCTAGCAATACAATGGAAATCTTTTAATTAGAATTAGTTTATAGAACTAATTGCCAGGGTTGAGAACACTATGCAAAAAGGCCCTTGAACACAGGGGCTAGAACAAAGAGTGCTGAGGGAGCAGTAGCACCCCTTGGGTTGACACGTTTTCCATCATATACAGTTTACAGTTTGGTTCAATGGCGCTCAGCACCCCCACGGTACAAATTGTTCCAGCACTGAAGCTCCTGAGCTTTATTTGCCATGAAATCTTTAGTCTTTTTCTACATTTCAAGCCTGAATGTGCACATGAGGCTCAAACTGAAGAATAAACTGTGATTTAAAAAAGTACAAAGGAGCATGAGAGAACTGCCAGGGAATGGAACCTTTATCCAGCACAGAAAGCAAAGTGGCAGCTGATCCATAGCAGAGAATTCAGAAGACAAATATGTTATGACTTTTTTTTTCTGAATGTGATGGATTCTGTGAGACAAACCTGGACAAGCAGGCTGTGTTACCACTATTATGAAAGGGAAGGCTAAAAAGTATTGCCTAGACAGTGCTACCAAAGATCTTTCTCCTCTATAAATCTATGCCAATGACTGAATTAGTTTTTCTACATGGTGGGGTAATGTGCTTTCACAGGGGTGTGATTTCTAAAGCATAATGACACACATTAATAGGTCTGTGTAGACCCTGCTAGAGCACACTAATGACTTATCAGTGTGCTTTAACACAGAAGTGCTCCAAACAGCATTACATTGACCATAGTATTGTATATCTGACAATACCAATGACAGTTTGGAAATTTCACCCCTACATTACCCAAGTGACTTAGATAGATAAGTCCCATTGGCTTTCCAGAGGTATGAGGTATTTAAGTTAGAGTGGTCCAGCAAGTAGCACCCTATCCTAAAATGTGGAAGACCAGGTTTCAATTCCCTGATTTGATATGTGACTATGGATAAGTAGTTTACCTACTCTGTGCCTTATTTATGTGAAATGGGGTATAATACTACTTTCCTATTTGTGTTTTATGAGGGTAAATACACTGAATATTATGATATACACTAAGATCTACTGATACAAAGATCTACATAAAATTAATATTATTAACTCATATAAAATTAGATCCACCAAGGGATTTAGATGCTTAGTTGCCTCTTTAGACACAAATGTCCGAAATTCTGGTGCCACTGACATTCACAAAACCATCATTAGTGGTTACCTAACTCTGGAAGTTTATAAAGTCCCTTAGACACCAAAGCTTCCATCAATAAGCATACACACACAGCTGCACATATTCTGCTGCTGCAGCTAGTGAGCTGTTCAGAGCTCTACCCTATGCTAAGTCCCAGCAGGATTCTCAAAATAGTTGTTCCCTGCTTATCTTGCGTGCAGGCCTGGACTTGGACCGTGAGCTCAGAGGAGACACAAAGGAAATGTTTTTAATGTTATGTCCAGAATTGACATGGGATGAACCTCAAAATTTCCACAGTTTGAGATCAGCCTGGATAAGCACTTAAAATTTGGGATATTTATCCAGAATTCTGGGGTCCACAAAGTGGACTGGGAAGCCTCATGTGAAGAGGCCTTCTTAATTTCCTTATTTCCAGTCAGGTCAGGAATATCTGGAGCATAGCCTGTCTCACTCATATTATTTTAGTGCTTTGACAGCTACTGCTTTCAGAAAGGACAGCTATGAAAAGTGAAAATTAATGAAAAGAAAACCCCAAATTTTTCCTTCTTAACAGCCACAAAAATTCAGCTGTGGGTTTTTTTTTCAGATTTTGGATGAAAGTTTAAATGAGTTTTATCTGAACAGATTCACTCATCCCTTTCTAGAACAAATGTAATGGTGCAAGACAAATATAATGAAAAATAGGACACTGCAAAAAATGAATTGGATACTGTGACTATAATGTGTCTCTCCACTGCAATTTATAAAGTCAGTCTAATTTAGAAGGGCACCCTCCCACCATTACTGCTGTCAGTCCTCTGTGTGTTGACTTATTCCTGGATCTTTCTGCATTATGTGGGACTGCCTACCTAGTAAAAATATTTGTATATCCCAAACAGAAATCATGGTGATTTCTCTCAACAGCTTGCAATATTTCAATATGTCATTAAGCTCACATGTTCAGGAATGCTTCTTTATCTAGAGCTGTTCAAATTATATAGCAGTGGGTTTCACACTATGGGTTCCCACCCAGTATTGGGTTGTGAAAGGTCAGGCACCGAGTCTTTTTGTTGCAGGGTGATCAGGTGATCAATGGGGATGCTAAGGCAGGCAACCTGCTTCTCCTGGCACCTCACACTGTGCTGTGCCCTAGAAGTGGCCAGCAGCAAGCCTGGCTTTTAGGTGGGGGAAGGAGGAGAGTGCACAGAGCTCCGTGCACTGCCCTTGACCTGAGTACTAGTTCCACACTCCCAGTGACTAGGAACCTGCTGCTGGCTGCTTCTGGAGTGCAGCATGGTCTGCAGTGCCAGGAAAGGCAGGAAGCCTGCCTTAGCATCCCTGCTGCACTGCTGTCCGGGAGCTGCTCGAGGTAAGCCCCTCCTGCTCCAGCCCTGACCCCCCAAAGCCAGAGCACCCTCCTACATCCCATAGCTCTCATCCTCAGCCCCACCATGGAGGTTATACTTGACTCAAATTATGTTTGATTGCGGGCATCAACAATTTTCTTCAACTGGGTCATGAGAAAAAAGTTTGAAAACCACTGCCATATGGTACAGATAATATTTGCTGCATATTTCCTCCCTTTTTTGGGTTAGCAAGTTGTCCAGGAACCAAACCAGATACTCTTCAAATGCACTTGTTCAATAGTATATACTAGACAGTTTTGATAAATAATTTTCAGATCATGGATTTTCCCCAAATAATTCACTTCTGCTATCTGTGGTTCATTACTCACAGTGTGTAGTTGACTGTGGAGTTTTTTGCTCTGATTGGATGAATGAAGCATTTAAAAAAAATAAAAATAAAAATCTGAACTGAAGAGGGAATAATAAATACTACACTTGGAGAAGAATTCTTGGATGAGTACTAATTAGTGCTAAAATTATTATTTTTATGGTACTGTATTCACAGTGACATATCTACCAAGTTGTTGTCTAAGTACCCTCATATATGGCACCCATAAGCATAGTGACTCAAATTCAGTGCTTCAATTTGCAAAAGTATTGTCGAATCATTCTTTTTACTATTAAACCAGCTCTGGTTAACAGGTTCAGTATGATCAATGTATAATCAGTATAATAAATGTATGCATGAGCATGAGATACTAATGTTCAGTGCTGGCACAAAGAAAAACATTTCAGAAGTGATGACATTTTCAGTGCTATATTTATTGCTTATCTAAACCAACCACAGCCTTACTCCTATGCTCCAGGGAAAGATCTTTACTTATGACTTGGCACCATGTGAACTTAACAGATGGACATAAGTATCAGACGCCAAAAGACAGTACTCAATGTACATTTAGGGTGTTCGTTGATGACAAGATTCCTAGACAGGAATTTCCAAACAGCTGTCAATCCTAAATCTATAAACCTATGTTTAAAATGATGTGTCATTGCTAATCTTGTTCTGAGAGACTTCCACTTACAAAAACAATGGCCTCTCAGGATCTGTAAGGAAAGTTTTGTCTCTGAATGTTGTGGTGCATGCCAGGTATATGGTGCAGAAAATATTGGCTTTGCAGACATTATATACTGGTTATTATGGACTTCTTCCCCATTCTGAAGATAAAAACTTCCACCATGTTTATTATGAATACTGAAGATTAAGATTGTGACGCATTTTGAAATCAGACCAACTAGAGCGGTGTTATTTGACCACCAGTACATGTATTTGTGCAGCAGACAAAGGCAATTTGAAATCTCATTGCCCATTAGGGCTATTAAACTCCTTCGAACTGTTGCACCCAAAAGAGAGAAGTAAGGGTTTGCAAAATGAATCTAAGGTTCTGAGCTTCTTTAAGGTTCTGTTGAAAGCAGAGCCTGCTCAAGACAATCTGCCTCTCTGGGCAAAAAACCTTGGTGTGCTGTTCCCCTCCTCTTCTCTAGAATAGAGGTTCTCAACCCATGGAGAGGAGAAAATCAGATTTTTTTTTCTTGGAAGCAGGTACCAGATTGCAGCACCACTTACTCACTCTGCCATGACTGGGGAATGGCCAAGACAAATTTGAGTGAACTGCATTGCATTGCAACATGATGCACAGAATTGCACTGCCACTCAGGTGTGATGTGCTCCCTGCCATTCTGGACAGCTGCCTAGTTTGTCTACAGCTAGTGAATCCCTTGTTTGAAAATACAAGCACTTCTAAAAAACCTTTTTGTCTTGACAGCTGGGGCATCAGCATGCCAAGCTGATTCACTCTATCGCTGCGGACCAGAAATTTCTGCGATTAGCTGCATGCCCTTCGTTGAGATCTGAACTGTGACCTTACCAATCCACCGTAACACCACGATCACCAGTACTAAAAGAAACCACTTTCTCATTTGCAGTACTGCTGCTAAGCTCTTTTGTTTTGATTGGAGGTCATGTTTGTGTATGTGAAGGTAATCTATAACTTCTGTAGTGCAAGAGCTTGTCATCCAATGGTCGCAGATGAAAACTGGAGTCTAGAATGCTGGGGTCTGTTCCTGCCTCTTTAGGACCCAATTCACTTATTCATACAATGGCAATAATAATATTTACTGATCTTACAGAGGCATTGTGAGGTTTAAATAAGGTCTATAAAGTTCTTTTAAATCACCCAATGAAAAGTGTTATATTAATAAAAAATATTTAACAAGAATGAAACTTGTGCTCATATTCTCATAGAACATGTTATTACATTTTTCATCCATATTGTGGCAGCAGCAGATCACCAAAGACCTCACTGGCACTGCTATTCAAAATTAAATTTTAGATGTAGGAAGTCATACCAATTGGCTAAACTTTCAGGATAACACTGGTTCTTTGTTAAGATTTCTGACAAGTGTTGAGAAGTGCAGATGCCTATATGGCTCAATGTGTATTTTATTCACTGAATTTTTATGAATAATAGTAAAAACAAAAGTGCCCATAAAACAGACATTTCAAGAAAAGGGTAATCCCCAAACTGCTTTGTAGATTTTATCCATTACAAATATTGCTAAAACAGTTTTGAGTCATTATGGATCCTTTATTATTCCTTTAACTCCTTCCGCCAGAAATATTCCAAGTGAAATACACAACTTTATACATTTTTACTTTTGATGTGGATGAAAATAAAAGCCTACATTAGAGCAAGAGGGTCGAATTCTGGCACCACTGAAGTCAATTGGCAAAACTTCCATTGACTTCAGGATTTCTCTCAGAGACAAATATATGTTGTGGGATAGGATGTGAAACTAGGTAATTGTCAGCACTACTGGCATTTCGTAGAATCCATGTTAAAGAATGACTGAAAGAGCTATTGGAATAGCATACAGGGATTACAGGTACAGGGATCAGCTTAGTATCATTGAGATCAAATGGAAGTTGAAACACCTGCCCACTGGACATTGTTCAATGCTCTAATAGCAATAAAAGATGCAATTAAAATTGGTAAGAGGTTGTGTGATGGAATTCTGAAAATTCCTGCTTGAGTTCTGAAAATACAAGTCTGATAAACCTAGGTGTAGAACTAGTGGATGGAGAGTGAGTGTATGTAGTAAGTGATAGTTTAAATACAGTTTTAAAAATGAAATATCTCATCTTTAAATATCCCATTAGGATAAATAATATCTTGTCTGACTGAGGATCATTTCAGGCACATTACATTGAAAACTACTTATTTTTCACTCACTTAAAGGTGTCTATTTTATCCGTGTGATGGAGAGTCGTTTCCTGTTCCAGCAGTCTCTTGAGCATGCAAGAAATAGAACATCCTGTTCCATCTTGCATTTTGGCAAGTTGTTTAACTGTTCTTGCTGATTCACATTTTTAAGCCTTGACAGTGACTTGCTCCAAACATAGCATAATGTCATAACTCTGCTTGGCAAGGCAGTTTAAACAGTGTGATGCAGTCTCTATATGCATGTAGTCACTCATCCCTCTTTAATAAGCATGCAGATAAATCTATTCTATAAAACACAGCAGGCTAGGGGAAAAACACCCCATTAATCTCTCCAGCAACTTGGATAGTTTGTAATGAAATTCTGTTGTCTCTAATAGATACTGGCACATGGTTCCTATTACTTTTCAGCTTAGTGGAAGAGATGTCTTATAGAAAACTGCTCTTTTACTTTCTGTAGGTCATGAATGCTGGTCACGTACCCAGCCGCAAAATAGTTCTCCTGAAGAAAAAATATTCAACAATGGATCAATCTGTTCTGAGCTTATACTTCATCAGTCCTTCTCTAGTGACTAGTTTTTCCATATTCACCTTGATCATTAAAGGACAGAAAAATAATTAATTCTCTGTGTATGTGCGTTACCCACCTATTAATTTCCTCCTTTTAAAATGTGTTTGTATAGATGCAGCCAGGATACCATGGGATCAATATTTTGGACATTTCCTCTTCCCTTCCCCAGTCACTGGTATCATTAGTTGAATAGATAGCTCCCATTGATCAACAATATGTTGAGTTAAGTGGGTGATCTAGTATCATTTTCAGCCAGCAGAACTCTGAATGTGTTTTGACATTTTTCAGTGGAAGTGGGGCAGGGTGTATGTACTGAGCCTAATGACCTGGAAGGCATGGCTGAGAGTTTCCTAATGAGTCTTTGATCACTAACCCCCTTTAGGATCTGATAAGCAGGTAGTAGATTTACAAAGGGAGAACAAGGATTTTAAAAAACCCATCTCCTAAGTGATCAAAGGAGCAGCAAACAGAGAAATTTTGAGATACAGCTAATATTCCCTAAACTTAGGCCAATAAACATCCCCTCTCCCTGTCATTCCAAAACCCCCCAAACACCTGCAAGAGTAAAAATAATGCAGACAGAAGTCCAGCAGCAGAATGAGGACTATCTAGGTCATTGCACTATGTGAAGCATGGATGATTACCTGCCTGGTAGGCTGATAGTTTATGTGTGCACTTGGTGGCAACAGCACATGGTCCTCAGAGACTGAGTCCAGGCTCTTGAGGACAAAGTGGCTGAAGTGGAGGAGCTAAGGGAGAAGGAGAAGCACATAGAAAAGCCTTTCCAGGACATAGTGGAGCAAGCTCCTCTCCTCCCCCAAGTCCGATGGTTTCTGTGCCATTGCTGATGCACTCTGTGCTGTTGAAGAGGATGAAAATCTCACAGAAGGAGAACATCAAACTGGAGTGGAGGAAAACAATCCTGCAGTTGAAACACTCTTTCCAAGTGATATCATGGTATCCTCTGATATGGAGAATATCTCTTCGTGGAAGAGACCCCTGTCATTAGGAATAAACACATAATAAGGGGAATTTGATTATTAGAAATATAGATAGCTGGGTTTGTAATGGTGAACTGCCCATTAGTTGTGAATATTGCAGACTTCTTGATACATCCAGACAGCCTTAAGGGCAGAATTGGTAGTTGTAGTACGTGTAGGTACCAGTGACTTAGGGAACGGTAGAAAAGAGGTCCTGGAGACCAAACTTACGGTGCTAGCAAGAGATTAAAGTCCAAGATCTCTACAGTAGCATTCTCTGAAGAGCTTTCAATTCTACACATGGGGCCAATTAGAAAGGCACAACTGCAAGGTCTCACCAAGTGGATAAGATGATGGTGTTTAAGGATGGCTTTAGGTTTCTTAGAAACTGGGAAACCTTTCTGCAAGCAAACAGTCTTTAGAGGAAGGATGGACTCCACCTAAACCAGATGGCTGTCATGTACAACTAAAAAGGTCATAGCAGAGTTTTTTAAAATAAATGCATAGATGCAGATGATTACAGAGTTCAGACAATAATATTCCACAGGACAGCATCTATTAACAGGGATTCTATATATCGCAGTAAAGAGGGGAAATAGAAGTTGATATATCCAGTACAGGTAGGAACTTCAGATAAACTATCAAATGAAAGAGTCCCATTCAGTTATATTATGTGAAGGCAGACAAAGTAATACTGACAAATTTTATAGGTGCTTGTATGGAAATGCTAGAAATCCAAATAGTAAAATGCATGAAGTCCAGTGCCGGGCATTAAATAAGGATATTGTTTTAAGTGGCATCACAAAAATTTGATAGAAAGATGGAAGATGGTAATACACAGGTGCAAAATATATAGAAATGACAGAGTAGGTTGCGCTCATAGGGAAATGGTACTGTATGTGAAAGAAAGCATAGAGTAAAATATAATAAAAACCCTAAATGAATCAAACTGTGCCATAAAATCTCTATGAATAAAAATTCCATGCTTGAATAATATGAGCACAACTGTAGGAATATAGTACTGACCACCTGTTCAGCATGGGACAGTGATTGTGAAATCTTCAGGGAGATGGGAGAGGTTATAAAAATAGAACATTTAATAATACTATGGAGGAAATTTCAATTATCCCTATATTGACGGGGTACATGTCACCCAAGGATGGAGTGTACAGATGACATTTTTGGACATCATAAATGACTGATTCTTAGAGCAGCTAGTTCTGGAACCCAAAATGAGAGACAAAATTCCTGATTTAGTCCTCAGTGGAGTGCAGGATCTGGTGCAAGAGGTGAACATAGCTGAACTCCTTGGTAATTGTGACCATAATGTAATTTACATCCTTTTGGGGGAAAATGTTCCAAAGAAGCCCACCATTGTATTATTTAACTTCAAGAAAGGGGATACACAAAAATGTAGACGCTCGCTAAAACAGAAATTAAAAGGAACACTCATAAGAGTTAAATGCCTGAAAGCTGCAAGGAAACTTTTTAAAAACACTATAATGGAGGCTCAAATTAAATGCCTACCCCAAATAAAAAAAATATAGTATGCACCACCCTGATTAAAGAGAAGAGTAAACGAGGTAAAAAGGCATTCTTTCAAATTTGGAGGTCAAATACTACTGAGGAAAATAGAAAGGATCATAACCTCTGGCAAGTCAAGTGTAAAAGTATAATAAGGCAGGCCAAAAAAAGAATTTGAAGACACAGACTAACAGCAGAAAAATTGTTAAGTGCATCAGAAGCAGGAAGTCTGCCAAACAATTAGTGGGGCCACTTGATGAGCAAGGTGCTAAAGGAACACTTCAAGAAGAAAAGGCTATTAAAGAGAAGCTAAATGGATTCTGTGCATTGGTCTTTGATACAGATGATGTGAGGGAGAATCCCACATCTAAACTGTTCTTTTTAGGTGACAGATCTGAGGAGTTCTCCCAGACTGAGGTATCACGAGAGGAGATTTTGGAACAAATTGATTAAACAAATAATAATAAATTACCAGGAACAAATGGTATTTTGCCCAGAAGCTCTGAAGGAACTCAAATGTAAAATTATAGAACTACGTACTGTGGTATATAACCTATCACTTAAATCAGCTTCTGTACCAGATGTCTGGAAGTTAGCTAAAGGGATGTCATTTAAAAAAAGACTCCAGAGATTATTTTAGCAATTACAGGCTGATAAGCCTAACTTCTGTACCAGACAAAGTGGTTGAAATTATAATAAAGAACAGAATTATCAAACACAAAGAGGAACACACTTTGTTGGGGAGGAGTCAACAGTGCTTTTATAAAGAGAAATCATGTCTCACCAATCTATTAGAACAAACACGGAGAAGGGTGATCCAGTGCATATGGAGTTCTTGAGCTTTCAGAAAGCCTTTCACAAAGTCCTTGACCAAAGGCTCGTACTAAAGTAAGCAGGCATGGGATAAGAAGAAATGTCCTTGTGTGGATCAGTACCTGGTTGAAAGGAAGGGTAGAAATAAAAGGCCACGTAACAGAGTAGCACTCATCTCCCATGAGCGCCCGCATCTGGTCAAGGGTATGTGCCTGCATTGTCTCATTAAAAGCCATTTTAGCTACTCAGCCCTCTGGCTAAGTCACACACCTGTTTGTGCAATAAAACCCTCTTCTGGGGTACACACTTAACAGGGCGCACCCCGATGGCCTCTGCTAGTGTCTCCAAGTCTGCTCCCCACTCAGAAGAGAGTGCTGCCTCCAGAGGCTTTCCCTCATGGAGACAACTCCCTTGCTCCTAGTTCAGGGCTTCATCGCAGTTCATCAGTCTTTATCTAGCTCTTCACTTGGAGCTGGTATCCACTCAAGTCTCTTTCCTCACTCAGAGAGAGTGGTGCCTCCAGGGATTCCTCTCCTGGAGACAACTTCCTCAGCCAGCCTCACAGTTTGCTTTCTCTGAGTTCTGCCACGCACTGACTGCTGCTTTGTTTTGTGGGCCTTGCTGGTGCCTAATTGGCTAGTTCCTCTGCTGCCACTTTTGCCTGCTTGAAGATCTTTGAATCATTGTGGATAGTTCTCTGAAAGGGCCCGTCTACATTACAACAAGAGGTGTACTCACATTATTTCAGAATAACAAGGTGAGCATCCACACAGCAAGCCCATTATTTAGAAATTATTTTGAAATAACAGTCTTCCTATTCTGGAATGATCAACCCTCATTTCATTAGGAATAATGCCTATTTTGAAACAGCTATTTCGAAATAGTGGTAGTGTGGACGCACCACTGCTGCTATTTTGAAATAGCTCTTCCCCAGGGCCACTCAAAGTAATTACTTCCAAGTGCTTCCTGGGGCTCTAATCAAGGCAGCGCATGCACATTAGGGGAGCCTGTCTCAGACTAATTTTGAGGCTTCTCTGTAGAGTGGACATGCCATTTCAAAATAGTTATTTTGGGAGTTATTATTCCAAAATAATTTATTTCACAATACCCTTGTAATGTTGACATACCCAAAATATCCAGTCAATGTTCAGTGGCAGTAAAAAACCCAACAATGTTAATAAACGGGGGGATGGGTTGTTAAGACACAGGATAGCTATTTTGGGATAATTCTGGGATCTCAAAATATCCGCGCAGTGTAGACATACCCTGACAGGGGATGTTGTGAAGGTCCGAAGTATAACTGGGTTCCAAAAAAGAATTAGATTAGTTCACGGAGTATAGATCCACCAATGGCTATTAGCCAAGGTGGTCAGGGATGGAATCCCATACTCTCTGTGTCCCTAAGCTTCTGACTGCCAGATTCTGCTGTGTTCTGGTGGGGGCGTTTTTTTGTTTGTTTTGGGGTTTTTTTTTTGAAGCATCTGACACTGGCCATTGTCGGAAAAAAAGACTGGTCTAGACCTGTGGCCATTCTTATACTCTTATGGTGTTTCATTTTGAAGGCCAGGTATTTTTTAGCCTCTAGAAATATACCAGAGGCACCTCACTTTTAACATACACTGGGGTATGTAGTTCAGAATTTGGGAACATTCATATTACTGTCTACTGATATTTTGGATTAGGTAGGTTCAGGAGAGAGAGAGTAAAATTTTACTCTTCCTCTAGTTCTCCTCCCCAAACTCTCAGGGTATGTCTAGACTACAGGCTTCTGTCGACAAAGAGCGTCTAGACTACAGCCAGTTCCATCGACAAAGCAAGCCGCTTTGTCGACATGACAGCGTAGACGCAAAGGACAGTGTACCTGCAATAATGCCTTCTGTCGACAGAACTCTTTCGACAAAAGGCATTATTCCTCGTAGAATGAGGGTTACAGCTGTCAACAAAACTGCTGAGTTCTGTCGACGTTATGTCGACAGAACTCAGTGGCAGTGTAGACGCAGGTATAGTTTTGTCGACAAAAGTCCACTTTTGTCGACAAAACCCTGTAGTCTAGACACACCCTCATTTGGAGTCTGTGCGAAACTTGTTTCCTCTTTTCTCAACTCTCCTTAATGTGAGATGGAATCATTTCCCTCCCACCCCCAGCTTCTTGCCTGGAAAGAGGCTCATTAGCTCATAGATATGCCTCCTCTTGTGAGTAAGGAAGTCTTTCCTGCCCTCATCTCTGCATCTTCATTTGGACCACACAGAGCATGCCCCAAAGGCCACTAAGGATACATTTACACTGCCCTGTTATTTCGGGATACCCTGCATCTTAACAAGCCACCCATTATTGGAAGGATTCAAAGCATGAAATAAATGTATGGAAAAATCTTGTAATAAAACCTTCCCATGAGGGTTATGGGATGCCTTGAAATAGTGTGTTATTTCAAAATTTGGCACTGCATAGATGTGCCAAATTTCAAAATAAGCTATTTTGAAATAGAATCAAAACAAGATATGCAAATTGCATATCGAGTTTAGGGTGCTGTGTAGCTTCACACCATGGGTAAATCCTGAACAAAGACTTTATCAGTATATAGTCCAGGGGACTATTCAAGGAAAAGCTGTGGTTGTGTAAGAATTTACCTTCAGAATTTAGGAAGTCACTAGCCATAGTAAAAGGAGAGATTCTGGAATGCAAGCTGCTGCCAACATCAACTTCTAGGGTTATGTAATGTTTCAATAAAAGAATTTAAATTGTTAAATACAAGCTCCCTTGTATAAATATAAACAACAACACAAGAACTAAGCTTGGTCAGAAGGGCTTGCAACATCAGGCCCCAATACTGATTGAGCAACTAAAGAACAGAGCTAGAGAGAGACCTGAGACTCACTTCTTTGAAAATCTTCATAAATCAGGTGCAAGTTGTTTTTGCTTTGATTCACCAGGTCCCATCTGTTGTTTTGAGAGTTTTCTGGCAGTTCCTGGGAATATGTGAAAATATTCATGGAATCTGAAAGCTTCATAGAGTTTAAACACAGGAGTGAATATTTGTAAAGTATTGGGACTATATTTGCTCCTCTCTAAGGGTATGTCTACACAGCAAAGTTATTTCGAAATAACAGTCGTTATTTCGAAATAATTTTCCTAGCGTCTACACAGCCAAACCACTATTTCAAAATTAATTCAAAATAGTGGAGTGCTTATTTCGAATTTGGTAAACCTTATTCCAGGAGGAATAATGCCAAATTCGAAATAGTTATTTCAAAATAAGTGCTGTGTAGACACATATCGAAATAGGGGGCCTCCAGCCTTCCCAGGGTGCCCTGGTGGCCGCTCCAGCCTCAACCAAGAACACTTCTCTCCCTCCCCCCTTTCTGGAGCCCTTAAAGGGGTTGACTCTGGCCACAGTGCCTGTGCCAGCTGCAAGCCTGCCAGCCCAGAGCCAGCAGTCACTGCCCCTGACCCAGTGGCCCCAAAACATGAGTCAGCAAGCCACTGGCAGCCAGCCCTCCACCACTCCCCAGGAGCAGTCTGCCAGCTCCCAGGAGCTTGCCAAGGCCTGGAGAAGGCGGACGCCTTCTGGTCCAGGGTGGAGATCAGGGACCTTATTCAGGTACCTTATTCAGGTTTGGGGGGGATGCCCCCAATGTCCATGATCTCCACACAAGATGGAGACCTGCCTGGCCACCAAAGGCCGCATGAGAACCCAGGAGCAGGTTTGCATGAAAATCAAGTTGGTCCGGCGAGACCCCCAACCCTGAGTCCTCAGCTTCCCCTCCCCCTTCTTCCTCTTGCTTCCCCCTTCCAGCTCCCTCCTCCCAGGTTTCCCCCTCCCCTCTCCCACCCTCTCTTTTCCCCTCTCCCGCCTCCTTTCCCCAGTCTCACCAGAGTTTCATTCCCCCCCCCACAGTTTTGTTAAATAAAGAGAGTTTGTGTTCATGAAAATACATGTATTTTATTTGACATCAGGAAGGGGAGTTAGGGAGGGGTAAGTGGAAGGACGTGAGGGAGGAATGAGGCATAAGACCCCAGTGGAGCAGACCAGGGAGGCTGTTAGTGCTCCTCAGGTTGGAAGCTCTCCCGCAGGGCCTCCTGGATACTGACAGCCCCTCAATGGACCTCCCAGATGGCAGCCTGCAGAAAGTGCAGCCAGGCTCATAGCAACGCATCCACGAGAAGCACCAGAGTGCCCAGGGGCAGCTCTGGCTCCATGTTGCAGAGTGCTGTGGTGTTCCGAGTGAGGGCAACCAGAGCACGCAGAGACAAAATACTTTGCTGTCCCTCATCAAGGTAGGCAAACAAGCAGGGAAATCTGAGAACCAGCTGTTCGGGGGGTGGAGGGGCCCTTTAAGCACAGACCTCAATTAGCCTCAGGCAGCAGCCCTACACAGTAAGTCCTGCCCTGGTGCCCTGCTGGAATTGGTTCCGGCCAGCCTTAAATGCGATTCACAGTACACTCAGTGTGGACGTGCTATTTCAAAATAGCCAAACGTTATTTCGAAATTCATTTTGTGTGTAGACGTGTTATTTCAGAATAACTTATTTCAAATTAAGTGTTTCGAAATAAGATATTGCAAAATAATGCTGTATGTAGACATACCCTAACGCTATATCCGGAGTGAATGGAGGAGCCCAATAGTACTGGTGCCCAAACCGAACGGGATGGTCAGGTTCTGCGTGGACTTTAGGAAGGTAAATGCCATCTCCAATGCCTATCCAATGCCTTGGGTAGACAAACTCCTGGAGTGCTTGTGCTGTGCCAGATTCATATCTACCCTGGACCTAACAAAAGGTTACTGGCAGATCCCCTTGATGCCAGCATCAAAGGAGAAGATGGCATTTCTGACACCTTTTGGGCTGTTCCAGTTTACCACAATGCCTTTCAGCCTGCAGAGTGCAGCGGCCACCTTCCAGAGACTTATGAACAAAGTGTTAGGCCCATACAATGCCTATGCAGCTGCCTACATTGATGACATTGTGATCTACAGCAACAGTTGGACTGAGCACCTCCAGGACCTGACCCAGGTTTTACAAGTCTTGGCAGAGGCAGGCCTTACAGCCAATCCGGCCAAATGTCACTGGGGCCAGTGAGTGGTATGTTATCTGGGCTATACCCTCAGGAGAAGACAGCTCCGACCTCTGGTGGACAAGGTACAAGCACTGCAAGACTACACCACTCCTGCCACAAGAAGCAAGTAAGGCAATTCTTAGGGCTAGAAAGATACTACCGGCTTTTTATACCTACCTTTGCTACCATAGCGACCCCACTTATGGATCTCCCGAAGAACCCTCGGTCTTGCCACATCGAATGGTCCGAGAGCTGCGAAATTGCCTTCCAGGCCTTGAGGGAGCGGCTGACCCAGGAACCAGTGCTTATCCAGCCAGAATTCAATAACCCATTTATTTTACAGACTGATGCTTCGGGGGTGTGGTTAGGAGCCATTTTGTCACAGGAAGTGGAAGGGGAGAAGCACACCATTTTAAACCTCAGCCAAAAGCTGTTCCTGTGAAAGACACAATACTCCATGATAGAAAAGGAGGCACTCGCAGTGAAATGGCCTGTGGAGGCCCTCAGGTTCTTTTAGGGAACCAATTCATGCTGGTCACCAACCATGCGCCACTGATGTGGCACCACTCCATGAAGGACTCCAATGCCTGAGTCATGTGGTGGTACCTATCTCTCCAACCTTATGTTTTCCAGGTAGCACATTGCCCAGGGAATGCCCACACCAACACATTTTTTTTCAAGAGCCAGGGAGGATGGTGCAGCGACACCACCCTTGAAACCCCTCTTAAGGGGGAGGGTGTGTGATGGGGTGCACCAGCTCCGCACTGAACAAGCAAGGTTTAGCCAGGCTGCCCTGGTTGGAGGACCCCTGCCCCCACAGCTCTGCTGGGCATGCTCAGACTGTAACTCTGCTATAAAAGCCTAGCGGCTCAGTCTGGGCTGGCAGTTGGAAGAGAAGGACCTCTGTTTGTAGCTTCTGAGCAGCAGCAGCCAGGCGTCCACGCCAGTTCCATCGGAGACTATTACATCTGGCCCATGCGGTACCCTGGGCAGGACATCTGGGCCATGAGAAGATGATCCAGAGAGTGGCACAACGATTCTTCTTGCCCACAGGCTCAGTCTGGGCTGGCAGTCAGAAGAGAAGGACCTCTGTTTGTAGCTCCTGAGCAGCAGCAGCCAGCCATCCGAGCCAAGAGCGGCAGAGGCCCCGGTGATGGCAGGAACACAATCCCAGCAGATTCCCAAGGATATGTGGCCCCTGGAGCACCAGAGGACCTGGCAGTTATGTGGGACTTCGACCCGGCAGATCTGGTAGGAAGCGGCCCAGGGAGGGTGCAGGAGCAGCCTTTCCCACCCCAAGATCCTCGGCATGTTTTGGCCAGATTCCTCGCCAAGGGAGTGGTGGACTGTTCTGCCACTTGCAAGGCCCTGGGTCAGGACCCAGTGGAGTAGGGTGGGTACTGGGGCCCCCTACCGAGGCACAGCCACCTCCTCCCCCCATGAATCTGGCCATTGGGCCATCCAGCCCTGTATCAAAGGGCCAACTTTGACCTTAGTTTATAGACTCTGGTCGCCAGACTATCCAGCCCTGAGGGGAGGGGTCTAACTACTGGTATTTGACAGATCGTGTGGAGCGGTTGAGGACTGAGACAGACCCGGGGACCCAAGATCCTACTCCTGGGGAGAGAAAATAGAGGACCACCCAGGCTACACAGGCAAGACTACACAGGCAATTTTCCTTCTTTTGCTATTTGCATCTCCATGTTAAATGCTCTAAATGAGACACATCCAGCTTGACTTAATTAGTCTCATTAACACTGGTCTTACAATTGACAGGTAACTTTTGCTGTTATATACCCTGCATTCTGTAATTTCCACTCCTACTCATCTGATGAAGTGAGTTTTACCAACAGAAGCTCATGACCTAATAAATCTGGTAGTCTCTAAGGTGCAACAAAACTCATTGTTTCAACAAAATAGTGTTCAATTATTAATAAAATTGCAGCTACCCTTGTTTTGTATGGAGGCAAATGTTGCTATTATTTTATTCTTGGAAGGATTTATTTAAAAATTATCCTTAACTTTTAAACCAGGCACATGCAATTTTTAATGTGGCATCTAATGGAATTACATTTATTCCATGGTGATAATTCTGGATTAATGTTTCTATTTTTGCAGCACTTAAATACTTCTAAATTCGAGTTCACTGAAGCTTTGCAGATGATTTACAATGGAAAATTAAGACAACTGACTGAACTGTCATTCTGGATTAATTAAACCCTAATATTAAGAAAATTAATTTAGTGACTATCTGCAGTCCTCCCTTTGCTCAGAATTAGAAACAAAACAAAAAAATCTTTTTGAACATGAAGCTATTTTTTCTCTCAAGTGTTGCTCTCTAATCCTGCTTAGTGGCATCAGAATCCCATTAATTGCAGTGAAGTTATGAAAATCTGCAGCTGTGTATGCAGTTGCAATAAATATAGCAGTCAAGTCACATTTTGACATGGACAGAGAGCAGGCCCTCGTAAATCTTCAGAGGTTTGAGCAAATGCGATTAAATGTTTTGTTTTCAACAGACTTTGATCTTTCCAGCAATCATACAGATGTTGCAAAAATATTTTGGTTTAACGTGAGAGAACTGTTATTAATTTACAAAATAAAAGTAAATATTTCTGCTAAAAAAGAAAAATAATATGGCCTTGACACTCTTCTATGTGGAGACAAGGTCCACAAGTCGTATGGAAGAGCCACACATTTATGCACGTTTTTTCACCCAGATTTATTTTCTGGGCAAATAGAGGGACTTGGCATGTCCTGGACGGTTCAAGATGAGACAAGGGCACAGTCTAATGCATGGAAGAGAACAACAACAACAACAACAAATCCAAAACTCCAACACAATCAGCAACTACTATCAACTAATACAATTAATAACATATAGAAAATGGAGGTAGGGACTCATTTGAGGCCTAGCAGGGTCTGTTCCAATGCTGTTGCACATGTCTACCCACAGCCGTGGCTGCTCTCCTAAATATGTTCCACTGTCAGACTCTATGGATGACAGAGAAGACTGAGGCTGCAGACTTACAGAGCCTAGTCCTAGGGAATGGAGGTAGAGTGTTGGATCTGTAGAGTATTTGAACGGGGGATATTGTGTCCTCTGAGGAACAAGTATATTGCCTTTTGGATGTGGCAGCCTTGATGTTGCAAATATAGAAGACGATACATAAAGGTGCAGGACTGAATCACAAAAGGGACATGTACCCTGACAGAAATCCAGTGCATACCAGGTAGGGACAGTAGAAGGACAGAAGGGGGGACGCAGCATCAACAAGAGAAAGCTGGAAGGATACTGGGGAAGGGACAAGGTAAGAGGAGAAAAACAAAAAGACAGGTGCTGCACTTCCTGCCCATAATTCTCTATGATTAGCTTTATTTACACATTTAAATGAGAAGCGACATGTATGTAAGGGAGAGGTTGTCAGCCCACTGGCACAATTGTGGTCCCACAGACCATATCTATTGCACTTGTATGGGCTCCATCATTGTAGCACCTCAAAGCATAACCTTTATTCTCTTCATACCCCTGTGAGATACAGAAGTGTGATCATCCCCATTGTACAGATGGGAAGCTGAGGCAGAGAGAGACTAAGTGATTTTCTCAGGGCCACACAGAGAGTTTGTGGCAGAGCAGGAACTGAATGCATCTCAGGCTAGTTCTCTAATGACTGGATCAGCTTTCATGCCTAAAGAAATGATTGGCATCATTTGCATGTTTCAGTTTTCATGAAGAGAGCCGGAAACCTCTCACATGTTCTATTTGTTCTTCATTGTAGAAGAGATTGCAATGAAAAATGAGACTGAGATTATATTTAAAAAACTTTCAGGAGTAGGAAGATAAGGAAACAAATGTAAACTGTTTTACTTCTGCCAAGAACTCCCTTAGGAATGCCATGGTAGCAATTTTCAGCCTAGCTGAGCATTCCAGTACAGAATCCAGAGGCTTGGGTTGCATCACCATGCTGGCTCTGAGAATATATTGATTTGAAACAGTCACTATCAAATTAGCCTAAAAGCTTTACGGAGTTGTAAAACAATGCTTTTGCCAAACACATACAATAAAGTCACGGTAATTGCAGATACCTTCATTTAACCAGATGATTAAAAGGGAAACATTCATTCACGCTTCATTTACATTTATTAAAGTGCTAGTGCAGTTACTCATCTAAGGAATGGGTATATTCCAGATAAATAAGTTAACTGTGGAGAAATTAATTACTTCTACTAATTATGCTTATTCATCTAAATTAATAAACTTCAAGCAAACATGCATAAAAATTGTATATTTATATGCCCTTATTATTATATATTCAGAGCTTTAATAACAAAGGATGTTGAGTTTTCAGGACAAATTCTAATATATTTCTTGAAAAAAATGAAAAAAACCTGTTGACTGATATGCGGCATATTTATTGATTCCCAGCAGACCAGGAAGTGTTTTAGATAAAGACCAATCGTACATTTAGAATGCCCAGATTGTATTTCAGATTATCATAACATATAACATGTCTTCAGAACATCTGGTCAGAGTTGCCCAGCGCTAAGGAAGGTTGCACTGCCTGTTTGTGGAAGGGTATAAGACTCTATAACCTCCTTGGCTGTTAATCTGATATCCTTCAGAAGCCTTACCAGAATTCGCAAAGTTACGTACCATTAAAATATCAATAGATAAACTCAAACAAGCAAACTACAAAATGGTTGGATCCAAAAGTGCTCATAATCCACAATTGGGTCCATATTTTCAGATGAAATTAGCTTCCAGCTAGGCATCTAAATGGACCAGGACAGGCCTGGTTACTTTTGAAAATGTGGCCAGATCCATAAGATGCCAAAATGGAAGCAGAACTCATGTCAAAACAGGATTTGCTGAGTGCTGAGCTTACAGACCTTTGGGCTGCTTAGGCCACAATGAATTTTTTTTTTCTAAACCAAGACTGCAATTAAATATTTTTACTTCACGCTGTAGTTCGTTGTACAAAGAAATGAGCATAATTTAGAAGCAAGTGTTTATTTGTACCTATTCCAATGTATGTTCAAAATATTTCTATTAGCACCTTTACTGTTTATTCTCTATCAGGACTACTTTTTGTAAAAACACAGTTGGCCAGATTCTTCTATCCTTAATTGAATACAACTGCCATTGAAGAAAAAAAGAATTTTGAGTGAGTGAAGATTGCAGATTTTAAGCTAATGCGGATATTTGTAGGGATCATTTATATAGAAGTGGGTCAGCGCTCAGAGGTCAGGGGGTTGGTAGTAGCATATGAAGCTTTTCATAGCAAAGACATCTGTCGGAATCCAGCTCAGGTGATCAGTGAACATCTGGGTGAAGTTTCACTGACATTAGTAATACTATAATTTCCCAAGTATATAAGTTCCTATCAGTGTGGTTAGTAGGAGAGCCTAAATGAAATGGGTAGATTGTCCCATAAGTTTCTAGTGCCAAGCCATCATTACACCTGGCACTGCTGATACGGATGTTTAAGGTCTCAAAAGGAAGAGAGAAAAACATGGAACAAATATGAGGCGTAATCTGTAGTCGCATCCTGAGAGATGGTCTGTTCAAAACAGGCTTGAAGCATTCATAAGAATAATTTAAGGCCTTTTTCACTGTCCATGGCTGTCAACCTTTCAGGAGCACAGAAATCACTCAGGGCTCAATAGTGCCACTTAAAGACAATCTTGTATGGGGTAGCTATGAAAGCATATTGTTCCCAGAAGAATACAAAAAGGCACTCTGCCTTATAGAAAAGGCATTCTAAGACCCTGGCTTCACCTCTTCCTTATCCTCTCTGAGGTGCTGTGATGAAGAGAATGAGGAGACCCTCCCCAGAGTACAGGGGATGCAACTGCACCTGGGTCAGATACAGACAATGCAAAGTGAAGGGGAGAAGGTATATTACTTCCCCTTCTACCCACCATGTGCCTGCATAAAGGACATGGATAATCTAGCTATCAAATATGAACTGAATCATGGGCTACCTCTGAACATACATATGCATATAACTTTATTTATGTGAGTCAAATAACTTATATGCATGGTACCTGAGAGATCAAGCCCAAAATCACACAAATCTGTAATAGATAACAGAATCTCAGAAGTGTTATCAAGCTTCACAAATTCCTTTATAATATTTCTTCCTTCCTTATTATTTGCTATTTATAGAGCTCTAGTCATGGCAAAGTGCATTGCTTTGATATAAGATCTGTATATTTAGGGTAGGTCACTGGATACATTGCATACAGGGGCAAGGTGATTTCTGCCCTGGCTGCTACTGTCATAAGTATACTGCTCTTGCCTTGCCACTATTGATTGTGCCATCATATGTTTACTTGCAATGAACTGATCAGGTACTAGATGTTACGGTCTGCTATATGGAGTTCCACGTGAGGTTGGTCTGTAGTATACAAGAGAAACAAAAGCTGAAGCTCAAGTTGTGTGGAAGCCTGTTTATCAGAAGTGTTGTTTGTTTGTTTAATAAATGCACCTAGTATAACAAAGGCTGTGATTCAGTATATCACAGGCAGCACAAGAACTGGGATGTTGCCTAATACCTATGTAAGAATGTAATAGATGGGAGAGGGAGGGAGATAGACAAGGAACTTTTTACCTTGTATTCCCATTGTACATACCTATGCAAGGTTAGGCAAAGTAGTCCTTAATATTATGAAGACATTACTAGCTCTCAGAATTCTTCTACAAGATTTTTCTACCAGTAAATGTCTTTATTTCAGGAAAATGACATCTTGCTAAATCCTCACACAATGCTTGTATACTACTTAAAAGACAGCTCTGCGAATTCAAAAAAGTGTTTTCAATTTTTAGATTCAGTTCTATAATGCTCTTAGCAAATTACAATAGGATTGAATCTGTTTTGGAGTTATATAGCTGAGCTTTCACTATTGTTAATGCATAACAAGCAAAATGTAGCAGACAGCACAAAAGCTGAGGTAATTAGTGGTGGTGGTGGTGATGATGACAATGATTATGATGAAGAAATATAATTCATACTACATTCCTAAAGTGTCTGCATTTGGAAAGGTAGGCTTGTAATTTATCTTTTAAGGCTCAGATCAAATAACCCTTCTAAAAAGTGTGACAATATTGTTTTCACAAAGAAAAGGTATGACTCACGCTCACTTCTTAATGCTAGGTTATCCACCTACTATTTTCCCCCGCTTTAGGTGTTTTATGTGCATAATTCCACTTGACATGATTGAAGGCCTCCTCTGCATCAAGGAATAGAAACATTTACCAGATACACCTTTCCATAGGCCGTGACATTTCCCAGCGGCAACCAGAGCTAGTACCTGTCCTATGCAGGAAGGAGTCTTGTCTACAACTGCCAGGGCTCAGCTCCCTGATTCCACCAGCCACAGACAACATAAGCACTTACCTCTCAGCCTACTCTGGCTCTGACATCCTTCAGCAGAATAGCAATAAGCACACCCCAACCCTTGAGTCCTCCACATATTCCCTAGAAGTGCCCAGCCACTGTTCTACAGTATTTAGAGATATATTCTTGAGGGAATAGTTTATCTCAGCTTACCATTTTCACCTCATGGTCACTGCTCCTCTCCCATAACAAGTATATGCTTATTTAATGAAAAACACAGATTCAAGGCACAGCAAACAGTCAGAAATATTGGAAACAACAGCTTACAGTAAATGATCATTAAATCATAACATGCTGTCTAGAGTCTAGACTTAACTAACTTTCCTAATGAAGTTGAGCTCATCCAAAGTCTTTTCCCCAGCAATTAACAATCCATTCATAAAGCAAGCATGCTGGCATCATTTTCCCTACATAAAGGATACCTCTTCATGTCTTTCTGCTTTCTCCTGATATACTAAACTAATCTTCCATATCTTAGTCACAGATGGGACACCTTTGTGCCATGTGCTCTTTCCTATAGAGTTTATGATTTCTTGTTGATTTTGCAATCCTGATTAGCTGCTGGCTCTGTATGCAACTAGACTTCCATTGTAAAACACACAATGCACGATGGTCAGCTAGGGAGAGAGAAGCATAGGAATGTAGTACAAATTATATTTTTTCTACTTCATCACCACCAATTACCTCAGCTTTTGTGCTGTCTGCTATATTGTGCTGTTTATCACCTTCAGGAGACCTGTCTAAACTTTTATACATCTTAAGAACATAGTTTTCAGTATAGATACATACATCACTCCTTAAATATCATTTGTACATACATCTTTCAATGATTAAGATGACCAGTGCATTACTGGCTATTGGTAGAGACCTCACATGCTTCTGTTTTGTAGTCAACATAACTAGTGGATCTCTATATACCCCTTATGGTCTCTGCCAGCAGGCACTCAGGGGTCTCTGGATCATACCAGAAAAAGTGATTCACTACTATAGCTCTCAGTATGCTATCCACTAAGCAGTGTGGCCTTGACTAAACCTTGTTTGGTCTCTTAATGAATTCTGGCAGCAGAGAGTCAAACCTATTAGTACCTTGGCAAATATCTTGACAACCATGTTTAAAAGGGAAATCCGTCTCGAAGAGTCACAATCAATTTGATCTTTGTCAGGTTTCAAAATCAATTAAATATACACTTCTCCCATTGATTTTAGAATCCAATATGATTTTAGGTAACAGTTAAATAAATTGGCAAACTTGGGAGCCAAGTCCTCTACTAAAATAGCCTTATGAGAAACAGTCAAGCTCTGGCAACCTGGTGACAGACATTATAAGCCTCTTGCATATCAATTTATCTATCTAAATTTTCCTCCAAGTCCTACAATCAAGCCAGATAAATTAGCACCTGTGATATAAGTATTTTTTTTTAAAAATCTGGTCTCCATTTACTTGGTTTTCACCAGAATGAGGATTACCAATGCTGGAAAAACCCATCTGTTCTTTTGGATTTTCTTGCAGAAGAATGAAACTGCGGTGCGGACATTCCTCAAGTTTTGTCGGAAAAACTGCAGTTTTTCCAACAAAACTCTGTAGTGTACACATACACATACCTGAGAGATTTTTAAAGATATTAGGCTACAACTATTAAACACCCTAGTCCAGGAGATTAGAATGATTGTGAATATTACATAATTTTCAGGAAACAATGCTGAGCTTCTCTCTCTCTCTCTCTCTCTCTCTCTCTGTATATCTTTTCTGCAAGAACAACTTTGTCTTACTAAAGAAAATATAGGCATAAAAAAGAAGAAAGAGGATGAGTACTGGCAAAGGCCAGTACATGTTTAGAACTTGGAGAAATGATGAGAAAAGGCATACTACAAATAGTTTTTCAGCTTTGAGAAGTGTGTTTTTGGTTGTTTTGTTTTTTGTAGTAAATGACTTGGTTACTCCAGTGTAAACATCAACAATAAAAATCTCACAAGAAAAAGGCAATTGGAGTGGTTTCCAGGCTGCTTTTCCAAATTGAGTCCAAGCTTAATATGTGCTTAGGTTCAAGCTTCTAACTTTGGGTATGTAATTTGAGATGCCAGTGATCTGATCTTCTGATCAGATGAGCACATAGAGCTGCCATTAAAGTCAGATGGCATGTCTACATTATGAAATTATTTTGAAATAACTAAATTCAACTTAACTCCCAATGTTACAAAATCAAAATAGTGTGTCCCCAGTATGGGGAAGCCTTGAAATTAGTCTAAGGAAGGCTCCATTAATGTGGACGAGCTACCTCAACTTATAGCCCTGGGGAAGCACTGGGGAGTAATTAGTTCAAATTACTCTGGGGAGTAGTTATTTCAAAATAGCGGCACCAGGGCACCCACACTAATGCTATGGCAAAACAATTATTTTGGAGTTAGTGTTATTCCCAGGGGAAAGCACATTTTGGAATAAGTGGTCTGTTATTTCTAAATAACAGGCTTGGTAGTATGGAAGCTCCACTTATATATTTGACCTAATGGGGGATTATTTCGAAATAACGCCCGAGTGTAAACCAGGGCAGAGTGAACTTCCGGAAGTAATTGTATTTGAAAATAATTGATTCATGGATTTTTAAGTCCAAAAGGGACCATTTAACCTCCTGAACACTTTAGGTCCTTACATTTCACCCAGTTAATCTTATTTTTAGGCTAATGTATCATGTTTGACTAAAGTTCATTAGTCATTCTCTCACTGTAAAAAAATTAAATTGAATTTGTCTGGCTTCTGCTTCCAGCTACATGTTTTTATTAGGTCTTTCCCTGATACAAGGAAGGGTCCTTAAGAATTCAGTATTTTCTTCCAATGAATATACAAAAACACTGCAATCAAGCCGTTACTCTGTCTTCTTTTTTGATAATTTAACCGAGTGAGCTTTTAAAATCAGTCCTGTACAGCATTATCTCCAGCCCTCAAATCATGGTTTTGGCTCTTTTTTTGCATCCTCTCTAATTTTCAACAGTTTTTTTTAAAGTATGAACACCAAAACTATACTCGGTATTCTAGTATTGATTTCACCAATGCCTGTACACAGAGGTAAAATCACTTTCCTACTCCCACATTTATACATCCAAGAATCTCATTTGCTCTTTTTGTCACTGTCCACTATGACTCTTGAAATCCTTTTCAGAGTTACTGCTTTCATACATTCTGAGGGTATGGTTTGCATTCCTTGTCCTAGGATGACCTTGCATTTGGCTGCCTTAAAACACATTTTGTTCGAATGCCTCAGGTTATCAAATGATCTTAATTGCTCTGTGAGACAGGCTTATCATTGTTTACCATCCACCAATCTGTGTCATTTGCAAATTTTATCAGTGGTGTTTACAAATTTCCATGGTATTCCAAGATTACTTAAAATAATATCAACAGATCAGAGATCTCCTCAGGCAGATTTTTAGAGCTCTTGAGCACAGGTTATTCTAGCCTGCTGATTTAAAAACATTTATCCCTAGAAGATGATGTTTAACCTCCTTCTTAATTACTAGTGGCCTGGAAAGTACTTCATTATCCTCATGTGACAAGTACATCATTCTGTTCTCTTCAAAATATGTAAGAGATATTTATTGAGCACTACTGCCTTTTTGGTATCACTATTAAAAATTTTACCATCTTCAGCTACAGGTTGAACCTCTCTAGTCTGGCATCCTGAGAACCTGGCCAGTTCCAAACCAGAGAATTTTCAGCACCATGAGAGGTCAATATTGTCTAGCAGCGTTACCAACACTTCTACTACTTACTGTGCTGTTAGAGGACATTTAGGCTACATCTACACTATGAGTTTTCTCAGCAAAAAATATGCTAATGAGGGTCTCATTTGCATGAGTCACAATCTCATTTACATATTTTCTGCCAGTCCGTTTTTGCTCTAGGGGTTTTTGCACAAAAACAAGCGGTGTGGACGTTTTCTTTTTGTGCAAAACCCCCTTTTCCCACAAGATCCTTATGCCCCAAAAAAGGAGGTATACTGATCTTGTGGAAAAAGGGGGTTTTGCGCAAAAAGAAAATGCCCACACTGATTGTTTTTGCGCAAAAACCCTTAGCGCAAAAATGGATCGGCAGAAAATATGCAAATGAGATCATGACTCATGCAAATGAGTCCCTCGTTAGCATATTTTTTGCCAAGAAAATTCAGTGTAGACGTAGCCTCAGGGGTAAATTAGAGCTAAATAAAAGCACAGAATACCGAGAGCCAGGACTCGTGGCTGTAAACAAACTTTATGGACCCATGGAAAACTTGGCCACACCCATGAAAAGTGGACATCTGGCTAACTAAAATCATTCTGAACCACGGATCTTTGTGGACCAGGGTGTTCTGGAATAGAAAGGTTCAACCTGCAGTAGTGGGCCTATACCATTGTTAGGATTTCTTTTATTCCTAATTTTTGTAAGGGTCTGCTCAGTGCATAAGAAATATACTCTACCTTTAGCACTGAAGTATTGGGACATGCTGCTTTATTTAATTATATAGAAGCAAACCGGGGAAAAACATGCACTAACTAAACAGAAAGCAAGTATGGAGCATGACTTCAACCTATAATTCTCTGACTAACCCATCTGACACTTTGATTTCTACTTTATTACACTAATATACCTTACAAACTCCTCTGTATTATCTTTGGTTCGGCCAGCCATGGATTTATTTATTTTTGCAGTCTTTAGCTTCCCTTATTAATTTTCTACACATCATACCTTAGCACGGTAAAGTTGAGTATTCAAGCAGGAGGCAAGCAAGACTGGAAATAATTTTTGACCCCTAATCAATTCACTGAACTGTTAGTTTATTGTCAAACTGTTGTTTTCCTAATTCCAAGACTTCAATCGTGTAATACCTCAAAAGTTTATTATATTTCCTCTTGTGCTAGCCAGCAAAATGAAAATCCAAACCCGGGTCTCCCACAGAACAATAACTATACTTTTTTTCATGGGAACCACATTTTTAAAAAATCCTTTCAATTCTAAAGACTGCCTTGCTGTGTAGACGCACCCTGAATCATTATTCAGATGTTGTGATGGTTATCTTAGAAATTTAAAAAGTTATTTAAAATGCTAGGGAATTACAATGATCCACACGGTCTTTGGATCTGTTTCCTTTATGGACTGCTAAATTTCACACAAAATTAGGCTATATTTGTCTGACCTGATATTTTAAAATTTTGATTGACAGTTACTGACTGACTGACTGACAGTTACTACAGTGATTCAGCTATCACTGGACATTAAATGAAGTGCAAGTTCTGTGGTCTATAAATAAATAACCTTAGAAAATACATTTCCTTTAAAACACCATGGCTAGATCCTTCCACAATAAATGCAGCCATAGTATGTAAGTCTAGTTCATACATTTTATCTGTTTGCAAAAATGCTTTCCACATTATGTGCAATGCCCTTGGGCCTTTATAACACAACTTTCTCAGAATAAAAAGAAGCTATGTAACTTTCTAACTGGCTTATTTTGGCTCGGGCTTTGTGAGGCAGATGTTACAAATGACATGACTTGTCTATTCTGGGCCTTAGTGTGGAAATTATTCACCACAACAGACGTGGTCCTTTCAGTTTTACTGCCAGTTATGATCCGGTGAGTAACACATCACACTGCCCTGATTAGTTGTTGTCTTCACTCCCACCTCATCATCACTGGGACTGGAGCAGCACGATAAGGATATTCTTCTTGATAGATTCAGTTTTGAGAGACAGCTCTCTCATTTCATTGTTGGTATGTTTTTTGTTAAATTCATCCACCAATTAGCTGTATGATTTTTTTTTTTAAAGCAGCTCACTCCCGTTTTTCAGGACTGCTGCATTTCCCACATAGCTTTCATATGACTTTCCTGACTGAGATTTGAAGGCACCCAGGGGACAGATTCAGGGTTACTGCTGGAGCTATTAACATGTAGAATTTATTGCTGCATAACAGAAGATGTTGCTTCACCTTCTGTGCACATTGCATAATCTCTTTTATTTGCATACAAAGTCTGCTTTTAGGCTCTTCCTCTCCTTGTCATGTACAGCCGAAGGACGAAGTGCCTTTTGGTCACTCTCCATTTTTGTGTCCATTAACTATTACATTTATTTTCACCGAACCCTATATACTGAATGTGATGATAATATTTTGCATGTCTATAGTACAGACTCCCAAAACACTTTGCAGTCATTAATGAACTTACCCTCACAAACAGCCCAACTAAAGGGAGAGCTTTTATTATCCCTATTTTACAAATGGAAAGGAGAGTGATGAACAATTTGCTCAAGGTCTTACAGGAAATGTGTAACAAAGGCAGGTGTAGAACAAGTGGGTAAAATCCTAGCTCCATTTAAATCACTGGGAATTTTGCTATTAAATAAAAAGAGGACCAGGATTTCTTCCCACCTCCCCTAACTCCCAGCCCAACATCTTAAGCACAAGATCAATCAGTGACCTGCTGTGTGACACTGTTCCAATAAATTCCTTTGGAAGATTATTTTTAGTATTTTCATTGCATTGTCAAGGTTTTTGAGAAAATACTGCACCCCTAAATAATGCTAAATACAATAAACCTAATCTGGATCTTTCCAGGAGTACAAATTAAATATTTAGGGTGGGATTTGCAAAAGCACTCAGCATTTTCCCACTGAAATCAGTGAGAGCTGTCTTCATAAGGGAGTTTAGGCCATCAAGGTTTGTGGAAAGCAAGGAGCCCAAATGAGGAGATGCCACCTGTGACACTATGCCCCCATATTTTTAATGAAAATATGTTTTTAAATATGAATATACATAACTCAAACATGCTTTATGCAAAATGGGGCAAGTAACCGATCATTCAAGATCTTGTAATCACCTGAATGTGTATATTCTATTTATGTGTATGTATCTTTCTTGTGTGTGAAATTAGAAAATATGAAATGTACACCTGCTTATTAATTAGGTCTTCTAGTGAAAGCCATTAGTGGTACTTATGGAACTAAATGGTTCAGTGCTCAAGGCAATGATCTGTGAATGGTCTTATTTTTCCTGTATGCCTAATCTGTGGTTTGTCTTTCAAAGACAAGTAACCATACCACCTGCTTCTGGAATCCATCTTGAATTTTGTACTCTTCTAGGTGGGGGAATGGAACAAGGACTTCCCACTCTTGGGAAGTTCTATTTAAGGAATGGGAAGCAATTGAGCAATAATTGTCTTCTGCTGGCTTCACAGACAGCTAACCACTTCAAGAGGACACTGAAAGGACCTGGAAAGAAAAGAATTTAAATGAGGGGAGAAGCTGTTAGATCCAAGTCAGAGAAAAGGTCAGCTCTGGCTTGAGGGACTTTACCTGAAATAAGGACTAGCATGAGAAATTACGGTTTCTAATAATTTCTCTTAGGCTATGTCTAGACTGCAGACTTCTTTCAGAAGAAATTTTTCCAGAAGAGATCTTCCGAAAAACTTCTTCTGAAAGAGCTTGTCCACACTGCCAAACCTCATCGAAAAAGCGATCTGCTTTTTCGAAAGATAGAGTCCACACCTAATGGATGCTATCTCAAATTAATCTGTGATTACTATGGTTGGATTGGCCACAAGGACACCTGTGCTTTTTCCTCTTTCCTCTTCTTTCGAAAGAACTCCCTCTCTCTGTCCACACATACCTTTTCCCAAAAGAGCTCTTTTGGAAAAAGGCTTCTTCCTCATAGAAAGAGGTTTACCAATGTCAGAAAAAACCGTCTATTCTTTCAATTTTTTTTTCAAAAGACCATGGTTGTGGTGAAGTTTTTTTGGAAAAATGGCCATTTTTCCAAAAAAACTCTCTAGTGTAGACATAGCCTAAGTTTATTAGGCTTAGCTGCTGTACTTTGTTTATGTTAGCTTAGTAACTTACTCCGATCTGTCTGTAAACACTTGCAATCATTTAAATCCTTTTTTATATATAATAAAATCACTTTTATTATCAAATACAGTTTAAATAATTGTTACCTGAGGCAGGGGGAGGGAGGAATGGACAACAGTTGTGCATCTCTTTCTTTCATTGATAAAGAAAGCAAACTTTATGAGTTTTCTCTGTATAAAACTTTTATACAGAGTAAGATGGATTTATTTGGGGGTTAGTCCCTTTGGGGGGCTGTGGTTCTGAGTGCTGTCAAGTACCTATAACTAAGCCCTCCCAGAACCGAGCAGTTATCAGTGTGTGTTACTCTGCTGGTGGGGGGGTGGTGAGGGACTGTTACCTCAACTATCCCTTTGCTGAGGGAGGTGGTAGGGTGCCCCACAGGGTAGGTAGACAGGCTCAGTGGTTTAATCAGCACTTTGGGTGATTGACAGTCTCAAGGGAATCTCTGTGATCCAGCCCATCACATTCACCCTTTCCAAATTTGGCTGGACAGCCTTGATTGTGGACAGACTGATCTTGCTTTTAGAATGTCAAAATAACCCAAACAGAATGCAGCTAGAGAAAATTTTACCATGCTCTCTGCTTCGCAATGCTGAGGCAGAATCCCAGGATGTGATGCGTGTGTCGTGATGCTGAATTGTTGTTTTGAAACATTATGAAGGCACACATATGTGCATTGTGCCATTATATTATAGTTAAACAGATGAAAATCTGCAATCTGTGATTGCTTCTTTCCAAATCATATCTACTGTGTAGGTCCGACTCCTGAAGACATTTGCTTGAGTAGTTCAGTTTAGAGTGCATTTGTACACTGTACAGTTTATTATAATAATCCAGAGTAAAATACACTCTCCATACAAAATAACTATTTTTAATCATAGGTATAGCTCACCCTTTACATTTCTGTCCCCAAACTACTGAAGGAGATTGAATTATATTAGAAACAATTCTTCCACATTTACTCATGTTTATAGTACCTTAATTCTCAAGTGGTCCCATTGATACTTAGCATGTATAAGCAGATCAGAACTGAGCCCACAGGGATTGATTCTTCTTCCATTTAAGTCAATTGCAAAATGTCCATTGAGTTCTGTAGTGCAGGATCGGGGCCCATAATGAAGAAGTATCTTACCTAAAATACTATTTTTAAATTCATGGGCATTATGTTACATTATGTTATCAGAAAGGGAGAGGAAAGAAAAATGTTAAAAATTGCTTTCATAGCATTCAACTTAAAAATGGCAAAACAACTCTACATGAAAGGAATCTACTGTGAGTTGCAATTTTTGTGCCAATTTTCTGACTAAAACTGAATTGCTATAAATGTCTCAGATGACGAATTGTATGATGGAAAAGCTCACAGGCCTTACTACTGAACCAAGCTCCAAATTTGAAGGTCAGGGTTCCTGTGCAGCTTTCTTGGTTCACCTAACTGCATCATCTAAACCTGATAAAAATGACCTTGTTCTGAAAATCCTCTTCCATGAAGTATCAGGATGTGCGAGGAAACAATAGTCAAGAGAATGGACTTTGAAGTATCCATCAAAACCATTCATTCTAGGGATCTCATTCAGTGTAATAAATATCCAGATTCTAGTAGTTCTACCTTCCCTTTCCAGATTGAGGAAAGCACAAAAGAATCAATGTTTTATTGACTTGGGTAGAACAGACAATATTTTCTAATTTTCACCCAGCTATTCCATTAGGAGACTAGACACATCATGCTAGTAGGTTTCAAATTATATAAAATATAAACCAAGCCTTTTATTGAAGTCTGTCTCTTTGAATATTTGAGCTAGAATTGGCTGTATTTTAACTACAGAGAAAGCTGCACTGTTTGCCAACTTATTATGTGTTTGTTTCCTTTCTGATTTGATAAACACTTATTAAGAATAAAAATTAGCTCTGCAACCCCAACTATTTATAAAACTGATGGGAGCAAAGCTAAACAAATAGATGACTTATTTTCCCTAGCAACATACACTCGTGCAGAAATAAATGTCACAGTGGTTTTAAAAAAATAATGGCTCATGTTTAGGTTTAGTTATCAAAATCCACAGCATATAGGCTGAAAGCTTTTGAAATACATAAACTGTTTCTGTCCTTTTTGTTTCCATGGCAACTGAGTGCTCAAAGCTTTAGTTTTGCATATGAGAAAGACAAAAAAGTCAGAGTAGGTTCTGGAATTGTCTGGAACAAAAGAAGAATGTGACGAGTGGAAAAATAAGCATCTACCCTGCAAAAAGACTAGCACTGAGCCTTTCTCTTTTGCTTTGATCTTATTGATTGCTTTTATGGTTTGGTGGTTGCTTTGGCATGGACATTTATGTAATCAAAGGTTAGAGCCTTTCATTCTGCAATGCCTTAAGAGAGTAAAAACAGGAGACATTTATTTATATGATCACTCTGTTCACCTTGAAATGGCATTTCATTTTAAAAAGAAGCTTGTTGGATACTCTATTACTTTCTGTATAAATAGAGTGTCTCCATTAATGAGTGTTGCCAGAAAGAATCTCTCACTGTTTCCAGTTTTGTTTTTGTTATTTTTTGTAAGCCCGGTTTTAAAAGGTGCTTAACATATCTCAAAAGGTTGCTTGGGCTAAGATTGCCACTGGTGGGAAAATATTTTACCAGGCTTCTTCTCCCACACGTACGTTTTTCAGGCACAAGACATTTGAGGGAAGCAGGGATGCAGACTCACTGTAGAACCCTACATTGGGCTCACTGAAGTACTGTAAAGAGATAGTGTGTTGGAAGGGGAGCTGTGATACATTTCAAAAGGGCACAGGGGGGCACTACCATGCACAATGGCCCTGCTCTTCTTGCTGACACAGAAGACAGCACTGCTACAGCCCCTTTAGAGAATCTAGATTTTAGCTCCAGTTTGTAGCACTAGAAACATACAGTCCCTGGTCTCAAGACACAAAAGGATCTGAACAGAGTTTAGTCCCTATGCAGGTGTGCAAGACAGCGGGCTCTCCTTTTCCCTCTTAGCTGTTTATCCATGCAAGAGCCAGCAGTAGCCTCAGTTTCCTATTTGTTCAACAGCTATTAAATTAATAAGATTTGCCTTACAGGGGTATCATGAGGTTTTAGGCCAGATCTTGAGCAGATGTAAATCAGCATAGCTCTCTTCTTTTCAATAGAATTAGGCTGATTTATACGACATAAGAATTAGGCTCTTTGTAAGATGCTTCAAGATCTTTCAATGAAAGGCGTTATACACATGTGCAAAGCATATTCTTGAATTTCAGATGCTTTTTTGCTTTCATAAATTTGCCAAAAATGTAGCATCTCTAATATGAACCAAATCAGGATTTATAGACTGCATTATTGTGACAAAAATGTACACTATTGAAAATAAAGTTTAAAATAAGCAACTCTCAAGCAACTTTTTCTAACACAGTTTTTACAAGGAACTTTACAGGGTCAGCTCCTTAATATATGTGGACTAGATGGACCAGATCAGTTCAGAGAGCCATTCCAGCATGCTGGAGAAATAATGTATTATTTCAGGGGTTATTATGGTGGGGAAATACATAAAATATTTTAAAGTAGTTGAAATATTTATTGACTCAACAGACCACAAAGCCATCTTGCTGAGAATATAATTTGTGTCCTCAAAGGAAAGGATCTGTTTAAATGCTTGCTTCCTTGGTAAACCACTGTGGTTTTGAATGAGCAGTTCATGTTTTTGAAGTACATAATAGTCATTTATAGATACACCTGAGTGATAAATTTAATTCCTCAAATCACTTTATTTGAGTTAGTAGATCTGTGTTTTGGTCTAGTTCCTTAAGAAAGCTATCACTACATTGCATTATAAACCCCATTTTTAGCTTTCTTAAAGCTCTGGCTACCTAAAATAGATGAAGTCTGAAAATTCTAGATTTACATAGAAGGTAAAGGAGAATTTTTGTACAAAATAAAAAAAAGTCTAAATGATTATGATTAATAGCTCAACAACTAGATATTTTGAGAACCCCACTAAATGTATATCTGTACCTTTAGGCACCTGAATACCTTTACAAATGTAGACTTTAGGAGTCTAAATATCATTAATTTCCTTTGAGAAATAGTTTTCTAAGGCCTAATCTATGCTAGACCGGGCAGGTTGGCTTAAGGTAAACAACTCCAGCTACGCAAAATGAGTAGCTGGAGTCAGCTTACCTTAAGCCGAGCCATGGCGACGTTGACACAGCGGGAGGCCAACAGGAGCGTCCCTTAATCCTTACAGATGGAGGAATATTGCATGCTGGTGGGGGCTGCCCTCAGTGTTCGATTTAGTGGGTCTGTATTAGACTCACTAAATCGAATGCTAGAAGATTTTCCTCCCAAGTGTTGATCTTCTCGTAAGTGTAGATATGCCCTAGTGTATAAGTTTCTTTTGAAAATGGAGTTTGGGCCCCACCAGGAATTTTGAAAATTGCTATCAAAATGTCTATAACTAAATTAATCGGTAGTCATATTAAGCATAATGAATTCTAAATAACACAGTGAATAAATATGGATGTTTAAAGCAGTAGTATGGAGTAATTTGTTAGGTAGTGGCTGAATATGATTTAAACATCTCATTTGCCTTCCCTCTCATATTGTTCAGGGAAGTCTAGAAGAAAAATATATTGGCAAACTAGCACAATGTAGCACAAACTGGAAATTTTCTTATTGTTCAAGAGCATAGAGCTGGGATTCTGCGGAGATAGTACTGACCTCAGGAAACAGTTACTGAATTTTACATGACTGAATTCTTTTCAAATATCTTTCTGTTATTCTTACATGATGATCCCTTTTTTGCTGTCTCATCATTTCCTAAATGTTTGTGCCATGCTTGAAAACATAATCGCTAAGTAAGTGCTAATCATAGTAACAAATCTGTGACTGCTTAGGACCTACATGGTTATCAAACCATGGTTATTTGATACTTCATGGCAACAGCTGGTATAAAACCAAAAAAAAAGAAAAGAAAAAGGCCCTAGCAATATCGCTGAAGGGAATTTATAGGCGCTGTTAACAACATACAAGTACATTATTCCTATTTTGTCCAATGGACAGTTCATTACATCATGATATATTATTAGGCTGTTTTTCTTATGTATGTATTATGTTTCTCTCTTTTGCTTGAGGACAGATCAGGCTTTCAGCTTCGTACTGTTTATGGAAATGTAACTTTGCATATCTCAGGAGGACAGTATGTAGAAATCTCTTGTCAGCAAAGACACTTCTTGAAATTATCTGGTGGATTTATGGCTGAGCAGGACCACGGTCACATTTAGTTTTAACTCTGAACCTGTCTTTCTAAAAGTGATGCTTGCAATATTGTCCTACATTATTTTAATGTGGTAATAGGCTGTACTCTAATCTCTAGGCAATATATATTATGAGAGAAGGCAGGTGTGTATACCAAATTTTATCCACTGACTTTTGAATGGTCTCTCAAAGTAAGCCTCTTCTCTACCTGAATGCAAACTGATGGTTTCAGGGTCCATTTCAAATGGGAAAAGAAAGGTTGATCCAGTCCAGTATATTTAAATTGCTGGTGCTTGGTGCCTCCAAGCCATGGAGGAGTCTGAGATGTTTTTTGTCGGAGAAATATTTTATCACCCACATATTATATAATGTAATTAAGTGTATATTGGCACTATATGATGAGAGACTATAAATATAATGAAATAAACATGACTGGCTGAATGTATATATTATTGGGTTAGTTTTGTAATATATCAAATGAATCAAGGCATTAAGGTCTAGCTGTTCAAATTGGCAACAGAGGATTTATTCTCTGCTTATTTTTTTTAAACCCCCTCTTGACATAACAATCAATCTTTTCTTGGTTTCACTAGGACAAACACAAGTTATTTCACTTTGATTACAAGACAGGCAACAACACGTCCACAGCTTTTGTTGAACAAAGGAAATATAAACAGGTTTAACGTGTGTTAAAAGAGATTTTTTGGATTTTTTTAAAAATGTCTGCCACGGAAAGAGAACTGCTGGCTTTTCCATTTGTGATGCCAAGGACACCTCACCAGAACACTGCTCAGGGAGAGACTGCTTGTAACTCCCTAGGTAGGATTATCTTTGCTGTAGACAAGTCTCCAACTTATAGAAACAATGTAGTTCTCATATACCTCCCTTGACATATTGTCTGGAACAGAGGGCAGGGAGGAAAAGGAGTAGCTAGAATACAATATACTCTAGCTAGTCCTTGTTGGTGAATAGTATTTTACAGGTGCTGGGCAGTTCCTGGGTTGTTCTAACTTGCTCATGGCTGAGGTAGATGGTTTCCTCAGAATATAAGAGAGAATAGGGATAAAAGAGTTTAGTCTGTCATCTCCATTCACCTCAGAGTAACCATTTTCTGTTATAAGCTATCAAAGGGAAAGGTCCAGAAGGAAAAGATAATTTTCAAACCCTTTTTCCAATGTGGGATACAAGTATATCCAATCCCTGGAACCACATAGATGCCATGGTTATAAATGTTGTAAAGTCCACTTTTTTAATGTTTTACTTTTTATATTGATCTTACCATACACAAATTGTAGCTATGTAGTCCATGGAGTACACATTTAGTTTCAATCACTATCAAATGATACACATTGTAAAAAAATCCGAAATACTCTTCATAGTGCATTTTTGGTGGGTCTGCAGAGTATATATTTCTGTTATGTTATCCTTTAGGATGATACTATAGCATAGTTAGGGATAGACAAAACACCTTTATTCTTCCTCTGCTGATTCAGGATATTGTCCCAAGACAGATGTCAAATATTCAATGATAAAAAGAAAATAATATACCTAATTACCAATCTTCCACCCCCATTCATGCAGGGGTGCTAGAGTAAATTTGTATAGTGGGATTGTTGAGAGCCATGGAACCAAACTGTAGACACTGCATGTAAGAGAAACCACTTCAAGCCAGGGGGTGTGACAGCACCTCCTGCACCCCTCACTTCAGCACTTCTGCATTCTTGTAGCATTTGATGCATTCATTTTAAAATACATCGCTGATGGTCATGTCACTGGAGCCATGTTTGTTTACAGTGTTAAGTGGTCTAAGGTAATAGGGCTAAGATGTCAGGAGATTTTTCAAGTCTTTTAGGGAGTTGAACCTTCACCATTACTTACCCCTTACTGGCATTTCTAGAATGGCTAATTGACTTCTACTCAAGATTTGTGTTATAGAAAGGACTGTAATAGGAGGTTTCAGAGGGGTAGCCAAGTTAGTCTGTACAGGGGTCCTTTATGCATCACAAGTGTGCTTAAGAGATCTGGACTCATTTGATTGTAATCCAAAAGTTTCTAGTACTTTGTTAATGATAGTATTTTAAGGAACTCTCTCAGGTCTCTCTCTCTCATGCATCTTCTTCAACGCACTGAAAGTGGAAAGCAAATTGAAATGAGCAAACACCTTTATTGCAAAGTGGCTCCAAGTGAATGTTCCATTTTGCCTCATTTCAGTGTCTCCCATTTCATTTACTGGAAGAATCAGATGCATGTTGCACCACTGCTCTTGCTAAATCCAATCGGCCTGACCTCCAAGGATATCATAAAACAGTAAGTTGTATAAATGAAAATAAATGGCCACTGCAGAAGTGTAGTACAAAACTGAACAGCAACCAACAAAAAAGAAAGGTACACACACTATGCCCTAACATCTCTTCGGGACATAACCACATTTCTCTTTATAATCTATCTGGAAATCTCAAACCCAAGGCCATGTCAGTGGCCTACTATATTAGTGTGAAATATATTGTCTATTTTCTGATATTTTATTCTGCTCTGAATTAGTTTTTCTTCTAACACAATCTTCTTCCTCTGCCCCAACTGTGACTTCTCAACATTTAGGGTATGTCTAGACTACATGGCTCCGTGGACGGAGCCATGTAGATTAGGTTTGTAGACATAGGAAAATGAAGCGGCGATTTAAATAATCGCCACTTCATTTAAATTAAAATGGCTGCCGCGCTGTGCCGATCAGCTGTTTGTCGGCTCAGCACGGTAATCTGGACACTCGGTGGTCGACATCAAAAGCCTTTGTTGACCACCGCGGTAAACCTCATCCCACAAGGCATAAGGGGGCGGTCGACAAAGGCTTTTGATTTCGACCGCCGAGCGTCCAGACTACCGCGCTGAGCCAACAAACAGCTGATCGGCACAGCGCGGCAGCCATTTTAATTTAAATGAAGCGGCGATTATTTAAATCGCCGCTTCATTTTCCTATGTCTACAAACCTAATCTACATGGCTCCGTCGACGGAGCCGTGTAGTCTAGACATACCCTTAGTAGTTGTGGTATGCAAACACCTCTCGATATGTCATGTGTTTAAAACTTAACAGATTGCCAACATTCATTATTTTATCTGGAGTGTAGAGATTTTATCTGGAGTGGGCCCATTTTCAAGGAATTAGTACGGTCATATGAGGAGTTAAAAGTGGCTCAGACATTATCACACCTTTAATAGAGCTTGAGGCTGCTGTTCCAGATATAGATGAGCAGACAGCAACTACACACAATTCCCATTCATTCAACTGGACACTCTTATTCGTACAGAACCAGGAGAGACATGCTCTAGGAGAGATGTGATTAAAGGGAAGTGACACTATGTGGAAGGGAAAATAAAAGTGGTAGGGGAAAGTCCTGAAGGAGTCTGCCATGGGAAATGTGAGGTAGGAGTGGGAGTGAAGTGGATAGAGTGCTTTTGCAGAGCTAGGAATTAGGGAGGAAAAGGAGTCATACTGAGGTTGTAAAGAGAAGGAGTGTTTATATTGGAAGGAGAGTGGACAGGAGATCCATCTTGTAATGGACTTCCTGTATTTATTTCAAGTTTAGTTTTCATTCTCAAAAACACATACATGTGTACTCACCCATATAAACAGAAATCAGGACATTTTCCACCACATGTTCACAAATAAGAAGTTAGACTCCTAAGTCCTCTGAATCTAAACATTCACAGACCTTTGGGGAAGCTCCAAATTTGAGCCTGGAACCAAATCTCAGTATCATAACAGGCCACTGTCTTTATAGTGGATCAAATTAAGATTCTGGGTTGGAACTACTCCCAGACTTTGGGGTGCTCAAAATCTGGAATGTGATCTGAATTTTCTAACCAATTTTAGTGATTACCATTTTAAGACTATGCAGCAATTCAGGAACTTGGCACCACACTGCACTGACTCCCACTTTTCAATTTGAGAGGTCCAATGAGACTAAGCACACCTTTGTGTGCAGTTATAATCTCTGCAGTGTCAAAAATTCATTCAGTTGCAATGATTAGGTCTTCAGTTTTCAACCATCGTTTACCTTTGTTAAAATTAGAATCAGGCTAGTGCTCTTCTTTTTGCTCATTTGGCTTTCTGTGTTATAAATATTTTATCTTATCAATAAACATGAATTTCCATGATCCTCAGATATTTAGATTCTTAATCAGGTAGGCTGTCTAAATTGGTTAATCAGCGAGTTCTTCTTAGAGGTTTTGAACAAAAAATTACATTCTATGTCCTTCTGCAATATTTTAGCTGAAGGAACTTAAAATTCTCAGCTACTTACAATATATGTTAATCAAACTGATGTCATTAAATTGGGCACAGACTTCTTGAATATCCGTATCCACTCTGCAGTCAAGCTGTCTCTACATGCATGTTTGACACTAGTGTTTAAATATTAATGCAAAGCAAAAATGAGAGCAGGCACCTGGAAATAAGAAATAGCAAACGTCATTTAAACACACATTTTAGGAAAGTTAAGCAGAGGATGAATTAAAATAAACTGAAAGCCTTTTTGGTTCTTAGTAGTTTATGACCTCTCCTCCAAGAGGCCTTATCCCCCAGGAACACCTGTGCAGCATGACAAACACAGACTTACTCATTAAGGGCTTGATCTTTCATCATGGATGTCAATGAGAATTTTGCTGTTGAGTTGCATGGTTCAGGATCAGGCTCAAAGACACACAGGAATGCATAGTTATGGCCAAGTAAGTGCCATTGTGACAAAGATTCAGTGGCTAGACCCTTAACTGTGTGAAATGAGCTCCGTTCTATTGAAATCAGTCTGGTTAATCTAATTCCAGAATTAGTATTTCATAGGAATACTATTTCCCCCCCCCCAATCTGTGCCATATACACTTCTAAAAGGCCACACAGTGCTTACAGAGCAAGGCAATGAATATCAAAATCATATTGTTCAGGCAATGCACGTCAGAAAGGTGGATACTATATAAACACTGACCAGTTCCATTGAACATGCTGTATAGGTAAATCAGCAGTATTTTTAAAAAAGATCAAGTTTTGTGTTCTTTATTAGACCTGACTAGGTCTGACACAGGTAGATTTTCAAATTCTTTTTCATTTTCAATGAAAGGGGGGAGGAGTGAATGTGAGACTGGATATATAGCTGGTGCCTATCCTTGTACAAGATAGAGAAATTATATTTGTTGAGAGACTGCACTGTTCAGATTCACAGAGAGAGTATGCCCCCAATTTCACTGCACTACACTAGTGTTCATTCAACTGATGAAGTTCTCAACTCAAAGGGCAGCATACACTTTGTTCTAAGTTTCGAGTGGAATGGAAAAGCTGACAGGGGAAAACTTGCACAAAGGATATTGTGCTGTTAAAGTTTGTTCAAAGCGACACTTGTCAGATCTCTTTGAAATGAAATTGAAAAGGAAAAACCAATTTTCTTTGAGGACAAAGTTCATCTCATTTGGTGTGCTGCACCTGTCTAATTTTCTTCTCTGTAAAAGAAATCTTGACTAGGAATATTTGAAAACATAGTTTATATGAGTGCAGGTATATATCATAACAGTTAATTGAGGGTGGGATAACATTTGTGGGCAATAAATATAAATAAATTGACTCCTGAATGAAACTGTGATACTACATTTGACAAAAATTATTGGACTTTGTTCTGTCTCCCTAAATATTGCTTAATGGCAACTGCTTAAACTGTTATGGAAAATACAATTTTCAATGTTTCCTCTAATGACCTCATTGATAATGGGTTAAATTTCAGAAGCATTTAAGTGATTTAGACTCCTTTTTGCTATGGGCACCATTGAAAATGGGACGTAGGCTCTTAAGTCCTGGTGATAATCAAGCCTGAGTCACTGAGTCACTTAACATTTCGAAAATGTTACCTAATGTTTATTTATATCAACTTGAATGATATAGAAAATAAAATGCAGAATATCGGGTTGGACATGCTGATTATTTTAAATAAGTGGCATCCCTAAACTTTGGTGTTTTGGAGAACAGCTGACTGATGTTTTAGAGGTCAAGAGGTTTTATGTTTTCTTTATTTTTCATGGGAATGTTTTCGATCAGCTCCGATCCAAAATGTATTGACTAGACATCTGTGTCTACATTGGTGTGATCTTGCGCAAAAGCATGCTTTTGCGCAAAAACTTGCTGCCTGTCTACACTGGCCCCGAGTTCTTGCACAAGTACACTGACGTTCTAATGTATGAAATCAGGGCTTCTTGCGCAAGAACTCTGATGCTCCCGCTCAGGAATAAGCCCTCTTGCACAACTGTACTTGCGCAAGAGGCCAGTGTAGACAGGCAACATGAATTTCTTGCGCAAAAAAGCCCTATGGTTAAAATGGCCATCAGAGCTTTCTTGCTCAAGAGAGTGTCTACACTGGCATGGATGTTCTTGCGTAAAAGCACATCTCTTGCGCAAAAGCACATGCCAGTGTAGACGCTCTCTTCTGAAAGAGTTTTTGCACAAGAACTCTTCCGCAAAAGAGTTCTTGTGCAAGATCATGCCAGTGTAGATGTAGCCCAGCTGTAGTATTGCTATTTGAACGATTGTTTGTGTACAGAGCAGTTTAGTTTATAGTATTGTCAGTCTAGCATCCTTCATCAGCACTAATACAAATATGTAATCAGAAAATATCATTCCATTTTGCCCTTACTTTTAAATTAATTCATATGAAAGTCATTGTGCTTAAGAAGTGGCAAACTGAGGAAAAATTGAAAAGTTGTTTATCTATATTTACTTACTATTCTACTTATATAGCCCATCATTTTATTGCGATCTGAGTGCCTCACAATCTTTAATGTATTTATCCTCATAATACCATGTGAGTTAGGGCTAACGCACAGAGAAATTAAGTGGCTTGTCCAGGATGGCTGACAGACTTTGATGGATCCTGAGCAAGTTGGGGTAGGAGGTTGGCTCTGGGCATCTGGAAGGGGCAGAGGCCTTGGGTGGAAAGGGCAGGATTAGAAGTAGCCTCCCCTAGCCAGCCCAGCATATGCTGCCTGGGGTCCTGGTGGCCATTTAAAGAGCCTGGGAGCTCTGGGTCCATGGGCGAGCTACCTCTTTCCTCTGCATCACCACCTTGTTGGCAAGCCCGGGCTTATCCAAAGTCACTGAAGAAGTCTATGGCACAGCATGGAATTCAATCCATCTCCTGAGTCCTAAGTTATCATCACCCGAACCAGTGGACTACTCTTCCTGTCTGTGTGTAAAAGAACCACACTGCACTTAAAGCAGGCCAGCACTGTCTGGCTTGCTGGGTGGCAGGGGGAGGGAGGATGTTGATACATCCCCCCTGATGATCAGACCAGAAGGGAGGGAGACTATATGGAACAAATAAAGTGGGAAAAGCACCTTTTTTTACCTCACTGCAAGACCGGCCAAGAGAAAGTGTGGGCTTTTTTTTCACCTTCCTTACAGTGGGTTCAGGGATGTAGTTTGGGTGAGCATGGGAAAGTAATTCTGTAATGATGTCACAACTCATTATGCAAGCATGGGGTTGATGGCCAGTGTAGGCACTCCATAGAAAAGGCATTCAAGGATCAGATAAATGGATTGCTAAATGCTTTAAAGGATATATTTGTTAGAAGAATGAAAATGTGGAGGTGGCTCAGGTTTCCCAATACTGGCATGGCAGGAATCAAACTCCCTCCTGTATAGCCCACCTTAACTCTCATTTGATGTGAGAGATAGTAAGGTCTCAACAGCAGATTGGCTAAGGATAAGGGTGGAAAAACAGGGTTGTCTGACAAAAGGCCCCCCCCCACCCCATCACCCAAGCAGACATGGAAATGATCATGGATTTACCTGTACTATCTACTTTTATCTGCCAGGCACTCCCAGACATGCAATCTAATTAAACTACATCCTGTGTCTCTTGTCTTTCTTTTGGTATAGCAGGACAGATACAGTAAGGGCAAAATTTCCTTGTGGATGTGTTCTTTGCAGCTTATAAGATAGAATCATAGAATCATAGGGTTGGAAGAGACCTCAGGAGGTCATTGAGTCCAAACCCATGCCCAAAACAGGACCAACTAAATCATCCCAGCCAGCGCTTTGTCAAGCTGGGACTTAGGGATGGATATTCTACCACGTCCCTAGATAACCCATTCCAGTGCTTCACCATCCTCCTAGTAAACTATTGTTTCCTAATAGCCAACCTAGATCTCCCCCACTGCAACTTGAGACCATTGCTCCTTGTTCGGCCATCTGTCACTACTGAGAACAGCCTTTTTCCATCCTTGCTGGAATCTCCCTTCAGGTAGTTAAAGGCTGCTATCAAATCTCCCCTCACTTTTCTCTCCTGTAGACTAAATAAGTCCAAATCCCTCATCCTCTCCTTGTAAGTCATATGCTCCAGCCCCCTCATCATTTTTACATTGAATGGTGATGACAGATAAAGGAGATGAAAGAATTAATTTAAACAGATATGTGAAGTAAAAGAATCTTGCATATCACACACACACACACACAGAGACACGTGCGTGAGTGTGTAACACTGTCCCATCAGTTAACAGAAATGTACAATTGTCCATCTGTAACAGCTGAACTGGCTTGGAAAACTAGTTGTATCCACATGCAGTGCTGTTCAGAAGCATGTGGAGGCAACATTTGCCTGCCATCAACCTTGCCATCAACCTTTCCAGAGAATATGCCTGAAAATGGCTGCCTGAGGAATACTTTCTGAAAATGATAATATCTGGCATTGTAAGGAATCAAAAATCTTCCCTTTTAGGGGTGATAAGACATCCTGGATAGACATCAAAGAGAAAGAACATGTCTGGATATAGAAAACCCTGCCGTGTTGTGGGATACTTGCATGGAAGAAGAATGTACTGAGTCTTTTGTCTTGACTACCATCACACCAATTTTTATGACAGGAGTTTTATTTTTGTAACATGGGTTGTGTAGGGTGAGGTAATGCCAGATTTGTGTTCTCCTTCCCCACCTGAAACCAACTAACTGAGGAGACAGCAGGGCTTATTGGCACAAACAGAATGGAGAGTTAAACTCAACCTATTTTCAGTGGGTAAAGCTGTAGTTAGCTCATATCATAGTTTACATTGCTGTAAAATGTCAACAAACTGGCATAACAACACATAGGTTAAGCTTCTATTTTGTTTGCAGATTGGCAAACAGATGAGGCTCTCTGGTATTTCAATTACAAGTGAACCAATGGCCTCCCGTGGATACAAAAGAAGCAGAAATGTGTACAATCTTGGAAAACTAGAAGGTATTATAACATTTACTCAGAATTATTTCATATTTGACAGGATTTATGATAGAAATTGATTTGGAAAATATCATTGAACTATGTTTTTGTCGCTGCATCTTCTGTGATCTTGCAGACAGATACAAGACTGGAAAACAAAATGAAGCAATTTAAGTAGCAGGACAATTTTCTGCCTGTTAGAAAGAGACAACTTATATTTTGAGAAAGAAGGCTGCAGATGTCATATGTACATTTATATGGGAGACATGAACGATTTTTTTTTCAGGAAGTACTTGGAGTTGTTATAGAGCAACTGAGAGTCACTGACTAAAACGATCTGTGCCAAGAATTGTGGTGAATCCATGAGAATAAGGCAAAATGAAAACAAAAGTCTTATTACTGATTATTTCTATTGAATATAGTGCCTATATAAAGAATTCAATCAGAAGATCTCTAAGCTTGTTATAAACATTAAGGGGCATTTTACAAGATGAAACCTATGCTTGTGTACCTAAAATAGTAGTCCCTGGGCTTTCCTGTTCTCAGAAGAGCTAAGGCTAGTTGTTCCTTGGCTCCACTCCAAGGGAGCAGGATCTGAAAGGTATGCGCCGATGCACCCTCCTGGTGCTAGGAATATGCACCATTCTAATGGATGGAGCATATTGCACACACTCCTGTAAGGATAATCTTGGGAGCAATTGTGCCTTGCTGAAACACAATCTTTTTGGTGTTCATCCATCCCAGGAATGTGAAATCCATAACCTAGCTCTATGTTCTTGAGCTTCACAATGTCCCAATGAGGATGGGAATTTTTTATCGCTGGTCTCTCACAGGGAGGCACAGAAAGAGTGAAGTGACTGTCCCAATGTCACACTGAATCAGTGACAGGGCTAGACATTAACCTTCAGACTTCTGGGAACCTCCGCTAACTTCCAAACAATGCTCTAGGATAACGAGTCTTGTGGATAAGGGAGAAGTGGTGGATGTGGTATACCTAGACTTTAGTAAGGCATTTGATACGGTCTCGCATGATATTCTTATCAATAAACTAGGCAAATACAACTTAGATGGGGCTACTATAAGGTGGGTGCATAACTGGCTGGATAACCGTACCCAGAGAGTAGTTATTAATGGTTCACAATCCTGCTGGAAAGGTATAACAAGTGGGATTCGGCAGGGGTCTGTTTTGGGACTGGCTCTGTTCAATATCTTCATCAACGATTTAGATATTGGCATAGAGAGTACGCTTATTAAGTTTGCAGATGATACCAAGCTGGGAGGGATTGCGACTAATCTGGAGGATAGGGTCATAATTCAAAATGATCTGGACAAATCGGAGAAAAGGTCTGAGGTAAACAGGATGAAGTTTAATAAAGACAAATGCAAAGTGCTCCACTTAGGAAGGAACAATCAGTTTCACACATACAGAATGGGAAGCGACTGTCTAGGAAGGAGTACGGCAGAAAGGGATCTAGGGGTTATAGTGGACCACAAGCTGAATATGAGTCAGCAGTGTGATGCTGTTGCAAAAAAAGCAAACTTGATTCTGGGCTGCATTAACAGGTGCGTTGTGAGCAAGACACAAGAAGTCATTCTTCCGCTCTACTCTGCACTAGTTAGGCCTCAGTTGGAGTATTGTGTCCAGTTCTGGGCACTGCATTTCAAGAAGGATGTGGAGAAATTGGAGAGGGTCCAGAGAAGAGCAACAAGAATGATTAAAGGTCTAGAGAACATGACCTATGAAGGAAGGCTGAAAGAATTGGGTTTGTTTAGTTTAGAAAAGAGAAGATTGAGGGGGGACATGAAAGCAGTTTTCAGGTATCTAAAAGGGTGTCATGAGGAGGAGGGAAAAAACTTGTTCATCTTGGCCTCTGAGGATAGAACAAGAAGCAATGGGCTTAAACTGCAACAAGGGAGGGTTAGGTTGGACATTAGGAAAAAGTTCCTAACTGTAAGGGTAGTCAAACACTGGAATAAATTGCCCAGGGAGGTTGTGGAATCTCCATCTCTGGAGATATTTAAGAGTAGGTTAGATAAATGTCTATCAGGGATGGTCTAGAGAGTATTTGGTCCTGCCATGAGGGCAGGGGACTGGACTCGATGACCTCTCGAGGTCCCTTCCAGTCCTAGTATTCTATGATTCTCTGATTCTCTCCACCCCCCTAAACCTAAAAATAACCCTTCTTTAACTTCCATGTTTAAAAAGAAAATAAGTCTGTTAATGATTTAGATAGAACCATATCCAGCAAAGTATGTTACATTGTTGTGCTTTCATTCTATATACAGTGTAGATCAGAGATGGGGAACCTTTTTTGGGTCAGGGGCCACTGACCTACAGAAAAATCAGTCAGGGTCCCTAACTGAGAGGGAAAAAGATACTTCCCCATCTCCCTCACAAACCAGAACCTAGGGGGGGGCCAGGCTAGTAGATTTTGTGTGCTCCAGCTCCGTGGTGGGGCAGCAGGCTTGCCAATGCTGGGGCAGAGCCCTGAGTCTCAGGGGCCAGATCCAGGCAAGCCGGGCGCTGCATCCAGCCCCCTGGGCCTAAGGTTCCCTTCCCTGATGCCTGTAGATGATAGGCATCATGGTGGGTAAGTCGCTCCATTAATGCTTAATGTTTTAAGCATATGAATTTGTTGATCAGAGGTCAGCTTGTCTTTAGTCTCTTTGTCAGACAGCAAAGAAACCCATGGGTTTGTGATGTGATGGCCCAGAAGTTGGTATTCCAGAGAAGAAAGAAGACGAATGGCCTAGGGAAGGCAAAGGCAGACTTTGAGCTGTCCTGTGGTATTTCAGCATGTCACATATAGTGCTGATTCGACAGTAGATTGAAAAAGAGCAGCTATGTAGGAATTTGTAGGTGATTATGTCAACAAATCTCAAGCAAGTGAGAGTAGAAGTGGAGAATACACAAAGCACAAATCTTAACTAAATATGAAAGTGGATATTTAGATGCTTAGCTTTTACAGTATACACAAGCAATAGGATCTACTTCCTTCTTTTTTAATTGGCAACTTTCAGACTTCACAAAACAGCCATTTACAAATAACTTTTTATAATCATTCACTGTACTATCACTAAAGGCCATGTGTTAAGTTTTTATGATGGTTTAGCATATTAATATTTTATAATCAGAGTTTAAAATACTTTTATCTTTTTTATACAAGATTAATATCCTGCTCCAATTCATTTTATTACATGCTATTTCAATTTTCACTAAGCTTCTCTCTCTGCTTTAAAATTCAAGCTCTCTTCTGTGCTATTTCGCTTTCTTATAAGATTTAGTTCATTTTTCCATTCTGAAATTTTCCATTCAAGCTTGCAGATCAACCATCCTGGATTACATAAAACCTGAGGAATGGGAACATTAGTTAACTAGTTTATTGGACTTATTTCACTGAATTGCTTTTGTGGATTCATGGAAAACTATGAAAGTACCAAAATACTAGAAAAAAAGCAATGAACCCATTATAAGAAAGAAAGAAAGAAAGAAAGACTATGTCTACACTACAGAGTTTTTTTGGAAAAATAACCGTTTTTCTGAAAAAACTTCACTTACGTCCACACTGCAATCATGTTCTTTCAAAAAAAAAAAATCGGAAGAACAGAGGTGTTTTTCTAACATTGCTAAACCTCTTTCTATGAAGAGGAAGCCTTTTTCCAAAAGAGCGCTTTCAGAAAAAGGCTTGTGTATACGGGGAAGAGGGAGTTTTTTCGAAAGAAGAGGAAAGAGGAAAAAGAGGAAAGAGGAAAAGGTGCCCTGGTGTCCACTCCATCCATAGTAATCAGTTTAAATGCAAGATAGCATCCATTCAGTGTGGATGCTATCTTTTGAAAAAAGTAGATCTCTTTTTAGATGTGCTTAGGCAGTGTGGACATTCTCTTTCGGAAGAAGTTTTTTCAGAAGATCTCAGTTTAGATGGAAAGAAAGAAAGAAGGAAAGAAAGAAAGAAAGAAAGAAAGAAAAGTCCTTGCAGCCTGTTTTTAAATCCATAGTAAAATAATGGAACAAATATTAAGAACTAAGAGCCTCATTTGAAGACCATCAGAACATTTTCAATTATTACATTGGGTTTTAGATCTAATACCATTGACTAAACCTCTATGGGGTGATAAAATCATAAGATAAACAACGTGAGCTTACACAGAACAAATCTTGCCTGGTACATTCACTTTTCTGAATGAAATTACAAAATTAGTGGATGAAGGTCAAACAGCTATCATTATAATAAGCTATTTTTTTGGGAAACTTAATTCAAATTTTCTTGGATCAATGTCATTGTCACAATGATTGAAAAATGAAGAAAGCAATATATAAAGTTATGGAGAATTCTCTAGAAGGAGTACTGCGGGGGTTAAAGCTAGGCCCAGTCTTTCCTAATATCTCTATTCATAATAGTGAGTATCATGTGAATTAATTTTCAACATGATTTGTAAATTAGAAGGAATCTAGAACCCAACTCAAGACAGGAAGAATACACACACACACACACACACACACACACACATACACACCTCTTGGAAGGAGTAAAGGTTAAACATATCTACTATAGGCAATACATAAGATATGAGTTTACAGCAAAAAGGCCAGTTCATTCAAGGTGCCTACATATCGGCATCATTTCATAGAACAGAGCTAGTTCCGCTCTGTAGATCCCTTCATGCTTTGGGAGCTCCCATGCAATTCCTTGGCAAATTGCAATGCACTTGTGATCTCAGTGCTACAGGCTGAACTTTGGCCATTTCCTACTGCCCATTCTGCTTCCTGGCTAGAACATGTATGCTGACAGGGTGTGATGAGGGTCTCAGTCTAATGAGTCATTCTGGAGTCTACATCGGATGAATCATTCCTGAGCTTGAGTGTCCTGGTAATTCTGAATCTGATGAGTCCTAAGAGTCCCACCAATCCACAAACAAGAGTCTAACTGCATGACCCTAAGACATATCGTAAACGTAGCCACTGTAGTCTGCTCAAGGTTGCTACTTCATTGGAGATACACTCGACTACCTGTTAGTACTGAGAGATTCCTCCTGCCCCGATCCAGCCACAGCTTACTATCTGACACAAGTAGAGTGTAATCTGTTTCTGGGAAAGCCAAGCAGCCAATTATTTCCCTTCTCCAAAATCAAGAAAGCAGCATCAGAGGGATGGTGACTCAGATGAGTATCAGTGTCATAGCACTTCTGGAGTGGTTGTACCCAAAGTCTCAGGTTAGCCTTTGACTGACACTTGAAGAACCAAACTGAATGAAACCTCTTCTTTTATTCCTATTATTAGGAATTATTCCTACTTCTCTGACACACAATCTAGATAGATTTACAAATAATTTAACATTGCTGGAGTAGGAGAAAAATAAATTCTCTACTTTGAGTTCTTTCAGTTAAGACATACTGGCAGATTGAAGAGGGTGATCTAGCACTTAGATTAGTGCAGGTAATGGGCTCTTTTCTCATTACAGGCACTGAGTTACACTGTGATCTCAGGAAGTCATTCAGAGCTTGATCCTGCTGCATTCCAGTTAATGAGAATTTTGGTGTAGATTTCAGTGAGAATTGGATTAGACTGGGGTGGACAAAATATGACCTGAGGGCCAGAGCTGGCCTGCCCAAGATTTCTCTCTGGCTCCTCATCTGATTGGCAAAGTGTGCATACTGACAGCTCCCAGTGTGTGTTCAGCTGCCCCTCCCTCCCTCTCTGCTCTGTCCTGCAGCCAAGCTGCTCCCGGGAGCCTCCTGCTAGCTGTGCAGAGAGGGAGAGGAGATGATGAGAGGGGAGTGTTGATGTTTGGGTACCCCTTACCTGTAGAACCCATATGTGCAGAGCATGGGTCAGGGAGAGGGACACATAGGCCATGTCTATACTTAGGGGCAGATTGACACTCCAGAGATTGATCTTCTGGTGTTCAATTTAGCAGGTCTAGTAAATGTAGTTAAATTGAATGCTGAGGGTGCCCCCGGTCAGTGCCAGTACTCCTAATTCTTTGTGAGGAGTACGGGAAGCTGACGGGGGCATTTCTCCCGTCGACCTCCCGCTATGAGACGGCGCCAAAATTCGAATCAAGGTGTGTTGATTCCAGCTACAATTAATGTAGCTGGAACTGCATATTTTGATTTGAACTTCTGGGTAAGTATAGACATGGCCACAGGAGAGCTGCTCCAGTGTGAGGTATGAATGGTGACCGACAGCACCAGTGCGGGCACTGTTCCTAAGATTTCTATAGCAGCTAGTTCCCTCTCTCTCTCTCTCTCTCTTTCTCTCTCTCTCTCACACACACACACTTCTATGCCACACACCCACAGTCTATCACACACCCAGTCTCTGTGCCACACACACTCTCTACCACATGCACACATACGCACACAGAGACACTGTACATGCATACACTGTGCCACACACATTCTCTCAGTCTCTGTGCCACACAGTTACACACACACACACAATCTGTGTCACAGTTTCTCTTTCTCCTTCTCTCTCTAGCCTCCAGCTCCACGCCTTCTGCCTGAGGCCCTCCCCTTCTGGGGGCCCATAGCCACCTCCAAACACTTCCCAAAATTCTTGGAGTGGCTCCTCTGAAAAAATTATTGCTCACCCCTGGATTAGATACTTAACTCTTCAGTACCCCAATTATAATCTCTTCAAAATTGTGGTCACAAAACCAGCTACTTCACCTTATTGAAAGGGTTATTTAATGTTTACAGCATGCTTAAAATTTCTGGACGATAACCCAAATAACGCTTTGTGTTTATATAGCATCTAACAACTATTATTCTGTATGTCCTGTGTGTTTGAATTGCAATGATGCAGTAAATAAGTAAATATCTATGTTCGGTATGCGGAAAGAATCAGGACGATGTGTTTATATCACATGATAATGAAATATTTTCCAGCCCATTGGTAACCAAGGAGGATGGCTGACTAGAGACACATGTTTTTATATCAACAGACCTTGAAAATTTTCACACAAGCATCCTCAAAGAGTTGGCTGAGGACATTCTGGTTCACTGATACTTTTTAACAAATCCGGAATGCCATAGAAATTCAAGAAAACTAGAGTAATTCTAATAATAGGCTAATATTCAAAAAAGGGCAAGGAGAATAACCTGGCTAAAGGTAAGCTGGTTAGCCTGACATCAGACCCAGTGAAACTAACTGAAAAGCTGATACAGCATTCAGCTGATAAAAAATTAAACTATAGGAATAGAATTAATATTAGTCAGACTGGTTTTATGGAAAATATATCTTGTCAAACAAATCTGATGCAATTTTTTGGTAAGACTACAAGTTTGGTTGATAAAGCTAACTGCGTAGCTGCAACACACTTAGACTTGTATACAACATTTTATCCTTGATGTTCTGATTAAGAATAGCACTATACAATATCAGTAAAGAACACATTAAATATATTAAGAACTGACTAACAAACAGATTTTTAAAAAGTAGTTATCAATGGTAAATCATCAATTTTTGCTGTTTTTACCAGGGTTCCAAAGAGATTGGCACTAAACCTGGTGCTATTATGAAGGAGAAAAAAAAACTTGGGAGAGGGAGGAATTTAAATCTTGACAATGCAGATTAAGTATGATGCATGTGCCTATTCAATTACAATTAGAATTTGCGTGCTACTCTCCACTATGCATCATATTAAGTTATTCCAATGTACAGTAGAAGTGTGAGAGATTCTGTACAATTCCATTCAATACCTAAACTCATTTTTTTTCTCTGCTGGACACATTGATTTCACTGTCTTCTCTGTTGTCTTAGTGTATAAATTTCTAAAATGAACTGAAGTGCACCCACAGCTCTGGATATTTATTAGTAATAGGTTTTTCTCTACAAACAAAACAATATGTTCTATAGTTTGTGGTTGCTATGCCACATTTTAAAAAAATATATAGCTACTCATCTGACTAAAGAAGCTCAGAGTTCTGGGTCTTTGCTTTTGTCTGAAAATCCATGTTGGCACTGCATCTACTATAGACAGCAAATGATCTCGTGCTGTTATTGCCCTGATGGAACTCTGTTGATTTCGGTAGGAGTTTACAATTATATCTTTTCTGTTGGGTATTGTCAGCAGCCAGAAGGATGAAGTTGAAATTGCTAGGGGGTCTCTCTGAAAACTAACATGCACCTTCTACTGGAGTTCCTGGTCAGAATTTCTGGGGTCACTGAATACCTTTTCTGAGTTCCCTTAATAGTCAGTATTTTCCTACTTGCAAGCAAAGAGACTGTGTATGAAACAATGACAACTTTATAAAAAGAGAAGGGAACACAGCATCAGTTTGGGAAAACACAGCAATGATCTGTGAACCTAAGAACATCTCTAAGGCCTGGTTTACACTAACGGGGAAAGTTGACTTCAGATACGCAACTCCATCTAGTTAATTACATAGCTGGAATTGAAGTATCTTAAATCATGTTTTGGCTCCGTCCACATAGCAGGAGGTTGATGGGAGCACACACTCCCATCGACTTCCTTTACTCCTTGTGAGGAGCAGGGCTACTGGTACCGACAGGCGTGCCCTCTCAGTTTGAATTAGCATGTCTTCACTAGACCCGCTAATTGAAACTCCAGAAGATTGACTGAGGCAGCTTCGATCTTCTCTGTAGTGTAGACAAGCCCTAGGTGAATTGGCAAATGTTCACCATTCTAAAACAGCAATTTCTATCAGGCCTGACAAACTCAATACACCCAGCCTTTATTTATAAAGAATGTAATATGAAATCTTAAATGAAAGCCAGGATCTCACTGTTTATTAATATTGTGAAACATAACCCTAAGTAAGAAAGTATATAAAAATAACAAACAAGTTTTGAAACAGGTTTTGTACAGAAAAAGGGAGCATGTTTATCTGTCTCCCTCAGTTCACAAGCACATTTGTCATTGTAAGCCAATGCAGTGTAGACTTTAGTTGCATGTGCAGTCAACATGAGGATGTGAATACAACACAGAATTAGTACACTAGGGAATAAACCTCGTCCGGGGGTGGGGAGGAGTGTCATCCTGATTCTCAGGACAATGAAGTCTGGGGGAGACAATGAGAAGAAAAAAGGATCTCTCTTTATCCTTCACCGAAGAGTCAAAAAGACTCTAGTAGGCATTGTATACTTTGTAATTAATTAATTAATTAATTATGCTTCATGTCTCTCTCAAGTATTAGCTTTGGTAATAAATTTACAATTGTTTTCACTATAAATATCTCTCAGTGCTGAGATGTTACAGAGGGGTTGATTTTTAACTGAAAGAAATAAGTTAGTGTATACTGTCCCTTGGGGATAACAAACCTGGTAATTTCTGTCTCGGTCTAGTGACTCCTGAGAATTCAGGGGTTGGTGTGTGCCTATTTGGGGACAGTGAGGTCTGCAGAGGCTGTGCTTATGTTGCTAGAAACTGTTGGTTTCAAGGAGCTGAGCTTACAGCAGGCACAGACAAGACTGTCACATTAAGGGCAGGTAGTGCTGAGGTGACACTCCTGGATAGTGTCACAAAATCTTTCACTAGCGTTTCAGGCCATAGGGCTTACAGCAGCATACCTAAGATGAAAACCATTGACCTTTTCCATGCTGTGCAACTCAGTAATTTCACACACATTATTTGCTTGTTTCTTATTGCATACTAAACTAGTTACACCAAGGGGAAGCAAAATAGTGTCTTTATAGAAAATAACCCGTCGAGCAGAAAGGGCAGGGCCATACATCCAGCGCTTGAGACATTCTCCTACCAGAAAGCATAGTGTCTCATAGTAAATTGTTTAAACCTTGAGGTGGGAACCTGTTCTGTACTCATGGGGCAAAACATATGCCCCCGAACTAGCAAGTAGTCAGTGCTTATTGGTGAAGGCAGCATATGCATTCTGATTGGGGCACTGCATGAATGTCTTTGTGGACCATGCCTTCCTGAGGACACAATTCATGTGGAAAGAACATACTCTGATTGTACTATAACACGAGACACTCTTCTTTGCTATGAAAGTATCCTGCTCGTTGGTTGGGGCAGGTTTTTTGTAATGGTCCACCACACCAGAACACTTCCAGAAAAGGTGGTTTCTGATAACTAGAGGTTTAGATTTTCATCTTGGAACCATTTGTAATATTTCATCTTTAAAATTATATGTTGCTATTATATTTTTGTTAAATTAAGGGGACTTTTTATACTGCTGTTTTAAAGAGCTTAGAAAATCTCACTCCCCACCATGTTATGACAACTAAAATTCAAGTTTAAGAGAGTAGGTGAAAAAGGATTATGTCTTCAGTGGGGAACATTAAACAAATAACCATCAAAACCAGAATTGCTAATACATTTTCCTGGTACCATGTTATACCATCAATTATCATAAAACAGATGAAACCCCCATGCATAAATAAAAACCCCAGTTCCCACAAGAGTAAAAAGCAATAATTGCATCATTTAATTTTCCACTAAAATAAATTTAGAAAAATAGATTTGTGTTAGGCAAACTAATAAAGAATTTCTCTTAATGACTGATAAAGAATGAAACTTTTTAGAATCCTTTTCCATGCATCAAAGCTATCCTTAGGAGTTTTTCCTGTTATTATACACATTAATCATATGCACTGAAGAAGTTGGCAAAAGCTATCAAAAAAGCAACTAGTGCAACTTGAATGCCAACTTCACAAAATAATCAGGTTCTGGTGGGATGTATAATAAAATATTCCAGACTGGGTCATTATAATGTACTTTTGAAAGAATTATACATATTCACTCTGCTCATTTAGCACCTGAATGACAACAAGCAGGTGAGAACATCGGTACGATATATCAAGCAAGGCAGTTGCCATTATGAACAAAACATAAAAGAGTGTGACAGAGTTGAAAAATGGTAAGAATGTTCTGTTCATAGCTTGCAGGCATTGTTATTCTTTGATAGTAAAATGAAGCTTGCTGGGGATAGGGGTATGTCTTATTGTCATCACAGCTAACACTTTGGTGACAAATTACATGAAGTACATATTTTTCAATAAAACTCACCACAAATTTTTAGAAATATTGCAAGGGTAGGAAAACTGCCAATCTCTTTTTGACTCCTTTGTTATATGACAAGGATCTTTACTCTGAAATCGAAGGGTTGATTAATCAACTCCAAAACACTGCTTTCTGTTGTATTAAAGAAAAACCAAATTATGCCATGACATTACTGAATGACAAAAAAACCACCCCTTTACCTAATTCAAGAATTATTATTGGATTCCAAAGTGTTGCTTTTAGCTGTTTATGTTGTAGACATAAAGATACTTTATGAACTCCACTTTTTCCCCCTTCCTCTGCAGTGTTTCAGTATGTAATACTGACAAAATGCTGTCTGCTATCCTTCAAGTGCCAGTCTCTCACTGACAAATCATATCCAACCAGACACCACAACAAAGCAGCCTTTTTGGAATTTAGATGTATTGCTTTTTTAACTTGAATAAATAATGAAAAATCATAGCACAAAATGAATAATTCCCAAATATTCTAGAAAGGACAGACTCTATTTGACATGTTTAGTTGGGGGCAATTTGAAATCAATGGGACTTCTGGAGTAAGAGAATACTCAGCCTGAGTAAGAGTGGCAGAGTCCAGTGTTGGCTGGGTTTATTGCTGAATGCATGTGCCTATGTTTGGGGTTATGCACATTTATTTATGGAAAATCCAGCAGTACCAAATAATGGTGGATTGCCCATGCAATATAACAACAGGTGCATTGTACTTCAAAAAGAAACATTGTATTAGGATTTCTTTTAAACCCAAGAACATCAAGTGAACTCATGTATATGGTGAACTTACAATATTAAGGGGTCAAATCCTGGACTAAGTGTATAACCTGAGTAAATGGGATATATGTGGAGAACAGGGATGGTCAGTGGATATGAAATCCTCCCTCCAAGCAACTGAACAGTGGTAGAACTACTATAAAGTTTATATTATTGTACGCCTGCAATTGATTCCGTGGTTGCTTTGATTCCCCCTTTCCTCTTATAAACACAAAGGTTGGCTGCTAGAACTGAAAAACCACAGTCAATGATACACAGAATTCCCTCCTCCCCCCTGCACCTCATCATATCCCAAATACACAAGCCCCTCTACATCCAAGTGAAGAGAACTCTTATGCCTGGTCTACCCTATGGGACAAGGTTGAATTAAGATACACAACTTCAGCTATATTAAATGCATAGCTGAAGTCGAAGTATCTTAACTCAAATTTTGGCACCGTCCACACTGCAGGAAGTTGAAGGGAGCACACTCTCCCTTCAATTTCCCTTACTCTTCATAGAAGTGGGACTACTGGCATTGATGGGAGTGCCCCTCTCAGTTTGAATTAGCGTGTCTTTCCTAGACTTGCTAATTCGAACCCTGGAAGATCGACTGCAGCTGCTTTGATTTTATCTGTAGCGAGACATGGCCTTACAGAGTTGTACCATGCACACACAAGATATGGAGTGTTCTAAATATGTCTCTATTCAATGCAGGGTAACAATAATGATTTCATTGCTGTCAAGGCCTCCTACTCCATGGAATGAGGATCCAGAATATAATATCTAATATAAATTCTTCCACCTGGGGAGAGATATTTTAGTTAAAATTCTTACAGTGATGACAGCTGTAGAATCTCAACAAAGATACAGAAAGAACTGGAGGAAACCAGTGGGAATTATATACAATAAAAATGTATAATAAATTGGAGCTTTGGGGGACAACAATTCACTAACAGGTCCATACTCATTTCTGTGCTTCTTTTCTTTATGTATTTTGGTAGAAAGAGGCTAGAAGTGGGGACAAAAAATGGTTGATGCAGGAAGGACTTCAAAGAGTGAAATATGGGGAAAGAGAAATTGTCTCGCTAGCTGGTAAAGGGATGTGGTGTTTGAATGACATTTACTCATTTCCCTCCCTTGGTAACTCTCAATCAGTGATGAGAGAGAGCATGCACACAGCAAGATCTTAAGGGGAAAAAGAGTAAATTAAACAGACTAGAATGAAAGGGCTGTAAGTCTGAAATTTATGTTTTATTTTTATGTTAGCATTTATTCTTTCCTTGTCACACGATGCTCAGCAAACTAACGCATTGCATTCTAATCCCTTTCCTTTAGAAATCATTCTTTTCTTGTGAATTTATTGTTAAAGCTCTTATAGAACTTCTAAGATTTGTTAGATATGTTCTAAATTAAATTAAGCGCGGAGACTTGTTTGGTTCACCACTCCTATTACAGAGTCATGACTTCATACTAGATTTAGTTACAACTAAGATGATTATAGAAAAACCTAGTGTTATCAGTTTGGTAAAAGAACTTATGAGACAATTTCCACGAACTCAGAATAATAATAATTAAAAAAAAAACTTTACCAGTGTTGAAACCATAGAACTACATTTTTGAGCACCATGTCAGTGTCATATCCCCATTAAAGTTCAGATTTACCATCTCCAGGGTTAGACCTGGAAATCAGGCACAGTATAGACACAACATTTTTCCAGAACTTAATATAAAAATGCATGAATGTTTTAATTTTTTATATAGCAAAGGATGTGAATCTATAAATTTTTGCTCTATAAATTATTTTATTCTTTTTCCTTTTGATAATTCCTCCTCGTCAGATACATTCCACAGTTAAATAAAATAATTTGTTCATATTTGTTTGATGACAATATTGTCTTCTCTGCTGATAGTATTATCACCCTTTCTAGAGGTTACCTGATTGTTTCAACTGAAAGTTTCTAGAAAAAATATTAATATGGAAATTTTTCTCCTTTGGTCAATCTCTTCTCATCTTCCCATCTTTATATGATATTTTGTTCGTATTTTCTACAGTTTATATTTCCTTCCTATACAGAACAGGCCCAAACTTTAGAACTGTATACACTGTAGGCCTATATGCAGGAATTTCTGTGGGGTGTGTGGTTTTTTTGTAAACATGGACCACAAGGGTATGAACATTCCTCTCCCCCGCCATAGTCTGCCAAGTAAGCGTTCTCCAGTCAGCTGGGCAAAGGTAAGAGTGGCGTGTTGCCCGAGCCTCCTTCCAGTAAGCATACTCCAGCTGGCTGAGGGGAGGCTGGGGCTGATTTTCTCCCCATCCCTTTCCCCCAGGAGCGAGGCCCAGCCCTGCCCTGCCATGGCCTTGCTCCTGGGGGAGGGGAGAGAGAAGAGGAAATCAGCCCCAGCCTTCCCCCAGGGAATGGAGGCTCAGGCAACGAGGCCACTCTTGCCTTCCCCCAGCCAGCTGGAGTATGCTTACTTTGGGTACCATGTGGGTGTGTTCGCACCTTTCACACACACACACCCCTCCCCCCGCATATGGGTTTGCACTGTTCCTAGTGCAGCTGTACAGTGGTAAGTGGTGAAATACTTAGCTCCCTCCTCCATTCTATATTCAAGTCCCATGACATATATACTGGAAGAGCAGTGATATACTTTGAAATGGGATTTCACTTTTAGCTCCTCTTGTGTTTGTCCTCTCATTATCACTTACAATTTTTCTCAGATTCACACATTTCCAGATAGTTTGTATTCATGCTATTTATTTCCTTTTTCTGGGTATTTAAGTCTACAAATTCCAGTACTGAATCTCACCTCAGTAAATTTGAGCTCAGAAGTTCACTTTTCTAGTCTCTCTCTTCTGAAGCTGTATTCTACCCTTTCAATTTTGTCATCACTATCAAATGATTGCTAAAACAAAAGGAAAAACTATGTAGCACTTTAAAGACTAACAAGATGGTTTAATAGGTGATGAGCTTTCGTGGGCCAGACCCACTTCCTCAGATCATATTTCGTGGGTCTGGCCCATGAAAGCTCATCACCTATTAAACCATCTTATTAGACTTTAAAGTGCTACATAGTTTTTCCTTTTGTTTTAGCAAGATCAGACTAACACGGCTACCTCTCTATTACTATCAAATGATTGTGAGTAAATTTACACTCTACAATAATTAATGATTAATAATTGACAAGATAGTTACAATTGCTTGTACTTTGTAATAGCAAGGATGATTTATTGATAAACAAAGCCAAGTATCTTGAATGTTACTGAGATTAGAAGACTACATTTCTTGTTGGTATGTAACTTTACGTGTAGAGTCACTTCTTTAAACATCAGTTCATTGAAAGCTCATGGCAGGTGAAAGTGGCAATTAAAACAGCTACCAACAGCAGATGGGTAGAAGAGTTTGAATTGTTTGACCATGCTAGAGGATGTGTTAAGAATTTTGGCAAGCATATTGAATTTGTGAATGCGTAATGAAAGCACTGGGCAAGGGACAAATGCTATTGAATATCATGAGATAAAACAATCTAATCAGTTGGCTGTGTTTCTGGGTTAGAAATAAAAACAGTCCTGAAAGTAATTGCATAGAATCCAGGGATGCATAAAGGAACCAGCTAACATGTAGGGATATTGCTGGTGGATGGTATTCCAAGATGCAGACAAATATGAAAACAAAACCTATTTGTATCTATGATAGCCAGCTAGAGCCCTAACAGTTGATTTAAAAACAATATGTGATTGTCATTTAAATAAAGACTGAGGCTAGCATAGTGCATCCCATTTCATTCCATGTAGCTTGCAATATATAAAGACAAAATACTTCATATGCTCACATCAGCCCCCGGTATTAGTGGGATGAAATGGGTGAGATAATATCTTTTAGTGAATCATAATATCTTTTGTTGGTAAGAGACAAAAGCTTTTTAGCTTACACAGAGTGCACATCGCCTCTGAAAATTAGTAGTAAATGTCCCAAAGCTAGGCCTCAGAATCTGAGATTACTTTTGAAAGATTGACCATCTATGCATTATCCACTATGAACACAAAAATCACACACACCTTCCATTTTGCAATAAGACTTTGTTTACATATTTCAGTTATCCACACATGACACTTAATACTAGTCCCTAGTATTGCTGATAATTTTAACATGTTTTATTCATTCTTCTGACTTTCCTCTTTCCCTGTGCTGTCAAGTGATCTCCAGTGTGTATAAAACGTTTTGTCTTTTTTTATATCAACTGTTTAATTTGTTACATTACAATTAGTTGATCTCATCATTTTCCTTCTTTTGATTGATTTTTCTTTTTTTCATTTATAGCCTTTTTAACTGAAAGTATGAATAGAAGGCTATTGAATAAAATGATTCCTAACATACCACACTCTAAGATAAGGAACAAACACATGTTAATTAGGGCACATTATTTAGAGGACTCTGTTTTCAGTGTTGCAGTGTGAATAACAATGACTTAATCACAAATATTCCAATTTTAAAACAACATGACAATTGCTACATCGATTGAAGTCTCAGTTTCTTAATTTTCCATCTAGCTGGAAGTGAACACAGTATTTATACTGTACGTGTGTTGTTATGTTTGCGGTTGCTATTTGCTTTGTTTTGTTGATTCAGTTTGCACACCAAATTGAATATTTTTTAAAAATAATGAATTATTCTGAAACAGAGGCCTGTTTCCTTCTCTGCCACTTTGTGTTAGAGTGAGATAAGTCCTGGGATCTATCCCTCGTAACACAACGTCTGTGCAAATGGTTTAGAAAGCATACAGCCTGAACTGCTACAACCTGTCAGGTTTACAACCACCTATTGTGATTCACTAGGCAGAAGGTAGTTTTCACGGGATGCCTTTATAATGGCTTTTATCATGGAGGCATGCAAGGTTGGAACTGTAAGTAGTAGACACTCCTACATTATTCTATCAGATTGACCTCTGGATCAAGGTTCCCTCTAAGCTGTGCAGTAGTGTGGGGCTGTGCTACCATGCAGCTTAGAGGGAAACTTGCTCTTGATCCAAAGTTCCAGTTGGGAGATTACAGGACTAATCACTTTATAACCAATACTCCCTAAATGCATGGGCTGTCCGTGAAGGTAGGGCTGGGGGAGGCAAGCCTCCACCCCTAAGCCCGCCCCTTCTGCCGAGGCCCTGCTCCCACCACAGGGAGGCAGGGCAGTGAGCTGCATGTGCTCCCTCCACAATGGGGAGAGGGGCAGGTGTGCATGCTTGCATCCCAGCCTTTTCAGCTCAGAGCATGGGGAGGGAGGAGGGCACGTGGCTCCAGCCTCCCCAGCCTCGGAGCACAGAGAGGGCAGGCACTGGGGGCAGCAACCCTTCACCCCCAGAACACCTCCAGCAGGTGTTCTGGGGGCAGAGTGTGGGCAGGGCCAGGCTGGTGGTTTGGGAAAGCAACACCTTCCCCTATATAGCCCATGCCTAAATGCTTCCTACTAGAGACTCATTACTGCTAGTGTCACGTAAGGCAGAGGAATCATATGGGCAACTTTCGAAGGCAAAACCATAGCTACTTACCACAGTAACTGTGGTTCCCCATGATGATTGTCCACTTTTCATAATTCTCCAGAGACTCAAAGTTTTTGAATTAGTGTGAGGAACCTCTTTCTTACCATTGTACGAAGAGCCAGGAAGGAGGAGAAGGGCAACCCTCATGGATTCTGCTTGTTAGCATTTAAGCTCACATACTGGAGGGTGCTTCTCTCATGAGTGAATCCTTTTGTTTATCTATCTTAGTCTTCTGATCCCCATTACTTAATATTTAAGCATTTCACAATGTTTATGGTATTTACTGTATAGTAACTGTGGCTCTTTCAAATGATTATCGATAAGGCTAATAAAGGAGCAGTATGATCTAGAGGGGAGGGTCCTAGTCTAGTGCATGGGAGTTCTAGGTCTGAGTTTCTATTCCACCAGATTTTCTATATGATTTCATCTGCAGATTTCTATATGATTTCATCTACTGTTACTCTGTGCTTCAGCAAAGACATTAACTGGTTGGCACATTACAAAACCAATTTCTCCTGCCCTTTAACATGTGCATTTCCACATCAAAATATATGTATGGGACACATCCAGTCTTTAAGGTGCCACAGGACTACACGTTGTCTTTTGTCACTCTTTCCCCTCATTGGCACATCTGTCTCTTCTAGAATGGATGGAGATGGTCTGGTACTTACTAGATCACTTCTCCACAATATACAGGCTCTTTTGTGGCTGAAGATTATTTTTAAAAAAATCAACCCCTCCATTTTCTTCATAAAATTTTTTTCTTAAATCGTATTTCAAATGAATTTTTCTACTTATCCTTAAAAACTCCAATTTCAGTGGCATTTTCTCTCTCAGGGGTGGGAGAACTTCTCAAGTCTTCCCTGTCTGGCCTATCACATATCTTTTTTTCTTCTGTCCAGTGTTAGGAATAAAAGAATATTAGATGCATGAAGTAGGCTCCAGCCTGTGAAAGTTTATGCCCAGATAAATTAGTCTTTAAGGTACCAAAGACTCCTTATTGTTTTTGCTGAAACAGACTAACATGGCCACCCCTCTAAAAAGAATATTAGAATAATTTCACCCTTACACATTCACAATATCTCAGGGGGCTTGTGGCTGGGCCATAGCTCACAATGTGGGTGGCAGTCAGAGCCACGCGGTTAAGTACAGCTCCCAGGCCTGGCTTTCTGCCAAAAGACTTGTCCTGGGTGCCTGCAGCTTTAAGAGCTGCCAGGAGACAGGGACTATAGAGCTCTGATTATTTTGGATGGAGTGGCCACCAGAGCACTTGTGTTATTTCCTGGAGGTCTCTTCTGTTGAAAAAACACCCTTTTTGGTGTCCACACATGCCTTTTTCTGAAAAAGCTTTTTTGGAAAAAAGCTTCTTCCTTACAGAAAGAGGTTACGGCAGTCGGAAAAACCCCTCTGTTATTTTGACTTTTTTCAAAAGAATGCAATAGCAGTGTGGATGTAAGTATTGTTTTTCTGGAAAAATGGCCATTTTTGAGGGCCAGAACTGAGATAAAAATTCAAACAGATGAGTATGGAAATCTTGGAATATTGGTGCTGCTTTCTGTTGCCCACAAATATTTGTGAAACTCAACTTCCTGTGTTCAATTCTGTCAATGGTATTTTGGTACAAGTAGAAGGAATACCATGAGAAGGGAAATTCATATATCTCCACAATGCTTAGGGCGAAATATAAGAATAACTGATCTGGTGAGATTTTATTTCACAACCAAACTGTAAGAGACTTCAGACTGGGTAGTGACTCAAAGCTGGTGTCAAAATTATTAGACCAATTATGATCTAGATGTCCCACCAAAATCTGAGATGCATACGCAGAATGTTAGACGGCTTCTCCTTTTCAATATAATATTCTCTGTGACAAAAGACACCCCTGTTGCCACCTGTGGAGAAATTGTAATATTGCAGATGAGATCCATGGTCTGGGTCTCAGATTAGAAGTTTGCCTCATGTGAGTGGCTGTCTGAAAGCTAAAACAACAGATAACATCAGTAAGTTATTATATTTCCAAGATGAATAAAATTCATGTTTAGTTACTCTGTGGAGAAAAAGTTCATGGCTTCCCATCCACATACCACATTCCATAATATAAAAAGTAGCTGAGTGGCCTCAGTATTTCTCTACCTTTCATTATTGATCTTATTTTTGTCTTTAGGCCATGAAAGAGCTTATGCCATTCTTAACTAAGCAAATAAGCAACAACATATGTTGAAATGTAAAATAAAATGTGAACATGTGAATCATCCCACAGATGAATCATTGCCATAAAACAAATAATTTACATTTAAATAAGTTATCTCCCTCTCACCTAATTTAAAAGTTATCTTTATTCTTTCTCAACTAATTGACCAACTTATGGACTAGTTTGATCATATTTGTGCAGTAAAATTGAAAATTTCAGATATGGCAGGTAATCAATTTTAGTCACCTCATCTGTGTTTCCAATCTCATTACAGATTGCAATTTTCAGTGCAGATTACATGATGACCCATCAGTGGCTTTGTTGTTTCTGAATTACTGATTCCTCGCCTACTGCCAGATAAGAACAAAGCCTATGCATCAGCCTGACAGCTTGCAAACAGAAAATGGGCTTGTAGGATTGGATTTAAATCCCAGGTGTAGGGGATAATTACCACATCAGTCATGCAGTAACTGAAAAATGGTATTTCAACAAGAAAAATTACATTCCTTTTATAGTGCCAACAGAAATCATTATTTGAGGCTTCATACTGATTCAGTGTATCATTACATGTGCACTGTACTCATTAAATGTAATGTTTGTTGCAACATAAAAAAGTTATTATTTCAGATACTTTTTGTGGAGCAGGTAGCTTAAATTCAAGGTTTGTGAAACTTTGACAATGTAGAGGTCATTCTGGCTATAATATATATCACAACTGGAACAACACTGGAGCAGTAAGCATTCAAAACATTTTCTATTGTGGATGATGCAGAAAAGGAGATAGTGTAAGGTAGAAGAGCATAAATCCTACTTTTGAGAGTCCCCATGGATTAGTCTCTTTGAAGCAGGCTTTTGATTCATTAAAACAAATAAAATGCTAATAAGATGTATCGACATCTGTGTTCGTCTGTGCATTTTATGCACATCCAACATGCAGTACAGCATATTATCAACAAATCCTTTCATAGTTTAAGGATCAAAAAAGAAGAACCGCCTCCCATCTAAATACTCTAGACCTTTGGTTACTCACTATTTTTGTCTTGCAGTTTTTTCTTTGGAATAATTGCATACAAGATTTGCATTGTTATCAACTAGAGAACAAGGAAACAAAAGGCACATTTAACAGAGAAAGCTTTATCTATAGAGAGTTATAAGCTGGCTACCTCAGAAATAGCTATATTGTCTTAATGGATAGTTTTGTTCATAGTGATCAAGGCCTTCATTCTGCAAATATTTATTCAACAACTAGACCTACTTATCCTAATAAGACTGATCACAAAACTAAAATTTGCAGAGCTGGACCACAGACCTGCTCATTAAGGATAATCAGAGTAATTAAAATCACAAAGTTATTTTTTTTGCATCACTTGGCATGAGAGGTGCCATAATGCATTTTATTTTTGTTGCAGATCAAGTTGTGTTTCCATTGCTTATACATCCTCTCCTTTGCACCCAAATCTCCTATCTAATGTAGCGATGGATGGCACCATCAAGTGACTTCAGTGCCAGGTCTAACAGCTGCAGGTTGGACCTCCCTCATCTGGCACCCTTGGGACCTGACCAGTCCCAAATGAGGGAATTTGCCGGACAAGGGGAGGCCCCTGCTACCGGCTTCCTAGTCCACCGCAGGCTCAGCTCCTCTGCCCAGCTCTCCTAGCCAGGCTGCCTTGGCCCAGTTCCCCTGCCTCACTGTCATGGCTCCGGCTCCAGCTCCCCTGCTGGGCTGCCACGCGGAACTTACCCTGGTCCCGACTCCCCTGGTGGGCTTCCATGCAGCTCCGTCCCCAGCTTCCCTGCCGGGCTGTTAATAACCCCATCTGGCTTCCAGCCCAGCAGGGCTCCCAGCTGCCAGCCCTCCAGCTGCCTGACTCCCAGCCACTGGTGCTCTCTGGTCAGGGAACATCCATGATCCTGCCAGACTACAGATGTTGCTTGACCAGAGAATCCTGGTTTAGGAAGGTGCAACGTGTAACAGCAAATCTCAAAAATAGATCAATCCTTTATAATTTTCTAATAACGTATATAATGCAGAACTTCATCTGTTCATCATTATTGAATCTCATGTATGGGCATAATTGCTTAGTACTGCACACTATGCAGAAGAAGTCAGTCAAAGATCTTGAAGTCCAATTAAACTATGGGACACATTCACTGCTTATAGATCCCTACTTCTTTTCTTCATCCCTGGCCTGGTCCTAGTTTTGGCAAGTATCAGAGCAGCTTGGGTGCTGCTTTAAATTTGTATCAGTTGGCAGTTGTCCCTTAGGCTTGTCTGCCAGTTCTCTTCTCCATTTCTCAGCATCATGCCCACTTGCTGGTGTGGACCTAAGGAGGATGGCAAAAGGATAGATTACAGCTGCTCTTTTACCCATCGAGGATTCACTCACCCCTGTGGTGCAAACAACAGGATTATTAAGACCAGACTAGAGGAGGAGCCAGTCCAGGAAATCTGCCCCAAGTCTGTTTGTTGGGGGTATGATGCTACCCCTATTGACGTTAGTGAGTTTTTGCCATGCACTTCCATAAGAACAAGATAATGTGGTGAGAATCTATACTATATTTCATGTCTTTTTCAGCTTATCTTTGTTGCTTGAATTTGCACTGCTTGTTATAGAACAGTAAAAGGCTGCAGCCAGAGTAAACTAATTAAGCATATAGTAATAGAGTTACCAGGATTTGCAAGAGAACTGGAAATGATTTTGTAGTGATATTGGGAAGAACAACTCAGCTCTGCATGTGAATCAGGTGGCAACATTACTAACTGTATTAATATGAGGACAGGCAAAGTGTCTGAAACTAGAAATTAATATTTTGTTCTGCTCTGGAAATGCCAACTCCTGTAATGCTGTGGAGAATGGAATTTAGCTGCATGAGTGCTATCAGTGCCTCACATGTAATGGATAAATTGTGGGGCTGACACGTAACTGAATAGGGGATTATAAATTGTGCTCCAAATTCACAGCATTCTGAAGATCAGGGTTTTATAACCTGCATTTTTATTGCCTTCTTCACTGAATTCTCCATGCTTAGTTGTCTACACAAAACAAAAAGTACCAGGGTCTTTTGTTTCACTTCTAAACGGAATACACTTGCATAATTTGTTACGAAAAACAGAGATGCTGCTCTTAGGCAGTGCAACTTCCAGTTTCTAAAAAACACTTTCTTTGTATAAAGCAATGTCCCTGTAATTCTGGAGAGTTTGAAGTATAGCACTGGAAATGATATGATTTAAGTATATCTAATAAATATTCAATGAGAAAAACAGCACAACGGCACTGGAAAAATGCACACTATTTTTTCAATCCTGATTATAATTAATATTCAGTTCTCGCTTTGATTCCTTTGTTTGTATCCTGAGGGCCAAAATTATCAAACACAGGCAGCTAACTTGAACCCACAAAATATAAACATAGTGAACAGGTAAATGGGCATGCAAAACACCAATTTACACTTGCAAAACAGGTAATTTCATGCACTAGTAGTAGTCTGCACATGCAATTACTCATCTGGTTCATGCATATGCATGTTTTTTAAAACAATTATCTGTTTGCATATGTGCATATATTTCACAGGCTCAGTTTAGGCACTGATTTTTAGTCCTTATAATTTGAGCGCATGTATTCTTTTCATTTTGGATGGATAACAAGTGTATGATCCTGTCACAGTAGAAGGCTGCATTGGATTAATCCTATAGGTTTGATTGGGAAGTCACCTCCCAAAAATCTCCACTCTTTCCCTTTTCCACCTAGGCACCTTCAATACACCACCTGACTCTACACCAGTTCCCCAGTCCACCTATTCTTCACATACCCTCACTGTTGGATGTCTTCAACTGGTGACAGGCCCCCCCTCACCCTTGATTGGATCTCAGTTAAACCCTCTGAGGTTCCCTTAAGTCTTTAGAGAGTGCCAAGTGGTTTGTTCACTTCAGCAAACTCTTTGGAGATTGACAGATGGAGCTGTAATTCTCACTAACTTATTCAGAACACCAAGAATTGACTTCTGCTCCCCCACTAGAGCAGCAAGACCCAAGAAACAGACCCCTACTTCCTCGAAGTCTCTATAAATGGCAGGTGTCATAGTGCCTGATGGTCCTTTCTAAGGCATAGCTAGTGAAATTCAAGGAAGTCCCTAATAGTTGCATGCTAGACTATTGAATGATCTGTTGTGATCCCACGAAGGGTTCCCCCGGTGCCATGTACAAAGGTTAATGGGACACTACTAGGTCTAGGTCAGTCACAAAACCACTCTAGTAGGGAGGCCATGAATGGCTCCCAGCTCTTGGAGCTCTGCTGGGAGGGTCACTGCTTCCTGAATTTTTAAAGAACCTTAAAGGATTGAGGGAAGCAGTGCCCTTAGTTTGTGATGTTCTGAAAAACCTGCTGGTGTGGGAAGCAGCCACCTGGGAACTCCTGGAGAGTCTCCCTGAAACACAGAGAGGCCACTGCTCTTAGCAGGGTGAATTGTGACCACCATGCAGTCTTATTCTATGTGTGGTCCAGTTAGTATAAGAATGGCAAGACTATCCCCACTAAGCAGGGTGTTATTCTGGTTAAGTATTAATGCTTAGAGAGAGGGACCACCAAGTGCCTAATCTCAGCTCCTCTGCATGTATATATAGGGGTGCCTACATTCAGGTAACTGAATACTTATATTAAGTGTATTCATTGCTGGCATGGGCTATTGGAATATGTCTGTTTTTTAGCTATTAGATAGTCACCAGAGTGGTTGGGAATTTTTATTTTAGAGTTGGGAAAGCCTGGAGTGATTCCCTTCCTCTCCCCTTTTTCTCAGCTCCAAACCAGCTGAAGGAATTTTCCAGTTCAAAACAATTACCTTTGGGTAGGTACCAACCCTGGAAGTTTCCAGCCTGAGAGATAACTATTCCATTCAAGTTAAACTGCTTTGAACAAAGTTAATCAAATAGTGCAAATAAATTATTCATCAGTTCACAGAGGGAAGAAAAGATGAATAACCTATTTGCAAATTTTATTAAACCAGCTCTAGTTATGAGAATGTGAAAACAGGCTGCTAGAGTTGAAACTGTTTTGTGCTGTTAACTGCAGCAGTCACTGCCAGCGACTGCTACATTACTGTAATATCAGAGTAGGAGAGGCTTTTGAAAGGCCTCCAAGGGTGTTACCACCCAGCTCTCATTGTAAATCAATTGGACTTGGATAACTCTCTCCCTTCACTGCCTTTAAAAATCTCATTCCAGCTCTTTCAGTGCATTTTAGTTAAAATGGCTTGTGTTAAATTGGGAGGTAAAGGGAAGCCATCTGGAATTTGTGGTAACATTATTGGGCTTGATCATAAGCATGTTGATATCAAAGGTCAATAGCAAATTGACATAGGACTGGTAAATGATAGTTCCTGTCCCTGTAGCATGCTGTACATCTACAGCAGCCCTGCTGTGATAGGTGGAGACCATTTTCTTTTCAATATAAATGCACATGTTATGAGCTTTTTTTAAAGTGATTCAAAACAATAAATGTGACACAGTGCAGTGGTGCTCTCTATGAGTTAACTAACTCTGCTCGTCTCTCTACTCATGCAGATGCTCAAGCAAAGAGCCTACACACTATCCACTGAGTGACAGAGGGCAAAATGCCTCTGGGAAGGTTGAGGAATTTTCACTTACTCCTTCTTTTAGCTTATTTTAACTTGTTTTGCTTTCATGTTACAAATTGTAGCCATTGAAGAAAACTCTTGCTGACAGTGTCTGTGCTTTTCTTTCTGCTGAGTCAGTCCACCAGCTTACAGTACATGAATTCCCAAATGTATTTGTTGGTGGTCAATGAACCAATGATATTATTTATAATGGCACTAGTGGGGCTTTGCTTTCTGAAGGAAAACTATGTGCATAATCCAATGATCACAAAAAAATCCACATAAAGGATCTAAAGCTTTCGTAAGCCCATGTTTTGAAATAAGTATTTTAAAACAATACTGTATTTTACATTTTTTTTTTGCTTTTTCCAGAGAGCAACTTCTTCCTTGATTTCAAGCTCAATTATATTAGCCTTGTGATGTGTCAAAACCAAGCATACTAATTAAGAACAATGGTTAAGTGCCAACAAAATTCACTATTATAATACTCAGCTAGTTGTATTCAGTCTTACTCCTCCACCACCACAGAAATGATATGGTCATTGCTGTCAATGCATTTAGAAGTACTGGATATTCTAGGAATCTTTCAGAACTCTGCCTACATTAAAAAATGACAATGCCTTCCTACTATTCAGACAGGAAGAATCTTGTTTCTGGACTCAAAATAAGAATTCCTAACTACTTATCAATAAATGTACTCTCTTATTCTGTTTGTCCAGAAAAAATTGTGAAATTCTCAGATATAATCCATATTCACCAATATCTTTAGAGAATAATTCTTGATCAGCTGGTCACTCATGAGCAACTGTAAAAAAATCAAAATCTGAAATTCATGCAATATTTAGGTCTGATCCAAGGCCAACTGAAATCAGTGGAGGGAATTCCATTGATTTCAGTGGGCTAAGGGTTAAATATTTGGCTCTTATTGGCTAGCATTAAGAGAGAAGAAGTCTAGGGGACAAGCACTGTGACAGTTTACCTTCTGTTAAGCAGAGGCTGTTGGAGAACTGCATCACTGAATAAAGATCTCTTTCAAGCATCTTGGACACAGTGATTAGTGAATCCCACAGTTAGCTATTATTTTATGCTACTCTTTCAGTTCTTTGAACCAATGATTTGTATACATTAACAACAGTTCAAATTTTGCATTGCATATTTGAATACCAATCAAGTATGATTTGAAAATTCACTTTTTGTAAGTACAGGTTGAACCTCTCTAGTCCAGAATTCTCTGGTCCAGGAATATCAGTCATCCAGAATGATTTTGGTTAGCTGGATGTCCACTTTGTGGCCAAATTTCCTGTGGTCCCATAAAGTTTGTTTACAGACACCCGTTCTAGCTCTCAGGGTGCATCTACACTGCTGGCCTTAAATCGAAATAAGCTACACAAATGGAGCTACATCAATTGCCTGTCTTATTTTGAAATAAGGGAGCATCTACACAGCACTTATTTAGAAATAGAGCTTTCTTCCTCTGACTTCTCTTATTCCTCATACAATGAGGGTTACAGGAGTCGGAGTAAGAAGTCCTCCAGCTTGACAGTATTTTGACACTATTTCGAAATAACTGCCTGCTGTGTAGACGTGGGCTAAGTTATTTCGGAATAGTGCTAGTTATTTCAAAATAGTGTTGCAGTGTAGATGTACTCTCAGTATTCTGTGCTGTTAGTTAGCTCTAATTTACCCCTAAATGTTCTCTAACAGCCCAGTAAGCAGTGCAAATGTTTGTAATGCTGCTAGACAATATTGACTTCCCGTGGTCCAGAAAATTCTCTGGTTCGGAACTAGTCAGGTTCCAAGGATGTTGGACTAGAGAGGTTCAACCCATATTCATCCTGGTACAGAATGTATCTGGAAAGCAAATACAAAATGGACATAAAAATCAAAGTGGATATGTTAAAATATGACTGAATATTCATTGAAAATATTTTGAGGCGTTCATTCAATTTTATCTATGGCCCAAATTTCTACTTATTTCAGAAGATATTCCTATACACTAATTCATTATATAATCAGATAAAATAAAAACATTTTACAAGCTAGTTCACAATCTTCATTACATTGCAGGATACATAAATAGAAAAGCAACATGGAACTACATTGCTCATTTCATTTTTGTAAAATTCAAGCACAACTCTCAATAATGTTTACTTATATACTAAAGAATGATTCCCTTCACTGCAGAACTTACTGATTGAAATGCTAGGGTGTAGGTTATGTGGGAGGTGAGACTGAATTATCTTAGTGATCCTCTCAGACTTTAAAATCTGTAAATCTGTCTAAAGTTATCTCTGAAAAATAAATTGCATTAATTGGATAGGAGTGCAAGCACTCACTTGCATTGTGCGCTGCTGGTGCCTCTGGTGTCTATTCAAAATTTAGCATTTTTTAAAACAAACTGAAAACTCTGTTGGGGTTAGGAGATGGCTTTACATTTACCACATCTAAACACAGTGCTCCCTTCTCCTTCTGCTGAAATGACAATCACCAGATGCCAAGTTCTGGAAGAGTGACATCTGGCTCCTTGGCAAACACCTCAGGCAACTGAGTTAATGACTTTGGAGATGGCTCTGGATCTGTAATAGAGTTAACTTTGTTGTTGGGATTGTACAGTTTACTCTCAGACATCTTTTTTCTTTTGTCCTTTAGCACACATTGGTTTCACTGAACCACTCAAATCTGACTTACAAGCCTTTCTAAATACTTCTATTTGTTTTTTGCAAAAAGTGTCGGTCATGCTTTACAGCCTGTTATATTTTGCATGCAACTGAAAAGAGACGGTCTTGTCATTTGAAAGAATATTTCTAGAGCTTGATAAAATTGCATTTTGTAGACTATCACATTTAGAGTTCTTTGCAACAAGACAGTGTAAAGGAGATAAAGCCTTGTTGAATATGTAGGCTTTGACTTAAAAACGATACCTTATGTTTCTTTAGATATAAAACTGAATTGTAATAAGTGGCAATTGCAATAATTGTTTCAACAGTACAGCATACCTGTCAAGAGACATAACTAAGTTTTATTCTGAAATAACATCTGATGCTTTGAAATGACAGCATTTTTTTATTATCCAAAGCTCTCTTACCTCCAATGAGTACAGTTGTCCTATTCAATATATAGGCAACAATATAACTAGAGGCAGATTATTTGCCCTAACTTTATCCCTTTGTGCCAATTTAGAGGTACAAAGGGAGTGGAAACCTTTTGCAAGTGGGAAGGCATCCTCAGCATGTTTATAGCCAGCAAAGCCTACACTTCCATAACTTCCAGTTCAGGAAGTTCTTGGGATTTGTTGCAGTATGGTGTAACTAAGCTATCCTCAGCTCTTCTATGGCATATGTTTCCCTAGGGGAATGTAGCAGAAGCTGGGTGCAGCAGAGACTATAATCTCGAGGCACTAAAACAGATAGTGGGACAGTATAAAAACCAAGGACTATATCCTCAGGTTTAGCCAAGCTACATTTACCCAAGACCCAAGGGTAGATGAGAGGTAGTTGTAAGCCATCTGCAATTCCAATTGTCCTCAGACCATTTTCACATGGGAGACTTCCCACCCCCCGCCCACCTCGGACATTACACTGGCTGGGAATTGCATGAGTATAAAGTGCTCTAAACATTCCCCTTTCCAAATCTGGCATACCGTATGCTGTGGGGACTGGGCAGGTGTATTGTAGGGAGGATTAGACAGGCTTTTTGCCTCCAGGGATTTCTCTATGCCAGGGAAATCCCCAATTGCCCCATTAGGCTAGCCTCAAGGCTGCTTTAGAATGCCTGAGCAAACCAGCCAAAAGGGAGCCTGGGAATCTGGCCCTTAGACAAATTTCGGTAAAATTGTCATGAACCATCAAACCTGCTTTTTGACATAATGAGAAATCAATGTTATGTGCACCCATACAGAGATATTTTAAATTTCTTATGCTTTGTTTCAGTGTCTTTAGATATATATCTATCCTTTTGCTTGCCTGCTAGCTAGTCAAATATTCATTTACTTCATAAAACACATTCTCTGCTATTCTAACTTATTCATTAATGCTCTGGCCACACAGTGGAACCAAAACTTTTATTATGTTTCATGGGGAACTAATGAAAAATATTTATTTTGCCCAGATTTTTTATTTATTTTTATTTTGACTATCTTTACAAAATATGTATAATCAATTCAAACATCAGCTATGGGTATGCAAAATATAAACTTTTAAATTAAAATGGGCCCAGTGTAAAATTCTAGGTCATGTGTACAAATCCTTAATAATGACATTATAGATTGTAGTTCTCCAATATACTACCTAAAGTTGCTAGTACAGAAAAAGAATATAGCTCAAAAATGTTTCCCTAGTTAAACTTTCTAAAGTTGCAAGAACCAATTATGGACTTGTGCTACACTAGCAGCTTCACCAAGACAAAATACTAAGCACACTACAGGAATTATTGCCAAGGTGAAATGTCTTTCCACTATGAATTATTCTCATTAGAAACAACAAAACCTTTTTAAAAGAAGTTGTCAGTCTCTTGCTGAAGTCTCTTGTGCCTTGCTTAATGCAAAACTTCAAGCCCTGTAAGAAAATCAGTGCTGCCACTAAGGGTGTGAACAGATGTTTTATCTCCACATTGTGTGCATAAATGCAAGTACTCGGATGTAAATTGATCAAACTGCAGAAACAAATCATTTAAGATTTGTGCAGTGATTAATAACAGAAGCCAGTAATCAAATCTCCCTGCCACCAGCACATCTGTTACAGAGAGTTTCTAGTTTGCCCTATTATGCAAATATGTAATAAAACAAATACATTACTTGATTTAGCAGCTGGTTGAAAAACATTTTTACTTTTTTTATTTTAATGTATTGTTTTTACGATTGATAGCTGCTAATGTGGTCTAATTCAATTACGCTTATGTAAAGGGTCACAAAATTGGAAGAATCATTTCTATGCCTTGTTCTGCTCAGTGACTACTGCAGAATGTTAAGACTTTTTGCACCACTCACTTGCATATGGCTCCTAGATTGGTGAAGATGAAAGACAGCCCATGATATTTTGGAACACACTGTGACATAAAGAAAAATAATAGGAGAGAGAACTTTGCGAGGGCCCAGTGTTTCAAACACTTCATACAGGTATAGTTATCTCATTGTCATCAATGGAATTACATATGTGAGTAAACATGTGCAGGTTTGCAGAATCAAGCCACTGATTTGTGTCTTTATTGTAGACCTTCTCCAAAATGCAGCTCAAACATCCTGCCTGGTGCTTACTAATTACAGTGACATCTCCCCTTTCCTTGGGTTCCGAGTTCTTTTTAGGGGATCGTGGTGCCTGCACCCAAAGTGAGTTGTCACAGTGCCTGGAATGCAAGTATTCTGTGCGTTGAGAAAATAAATAATGCTACCACTGCTGGCGAGGCATATAACACCTTATACACGAGAAACAATAAAATACATCATCAAAAATCCTAACTAACAAATGGCATGCTCAGAAATAACAATATAGTACAGGGGATTTTATGGGGAACAGGAAAATAGCTCCGGGGAAGGAAAAGGTTTGGGATAACTGATAAATATTAAACATCATCATTAAACATTCACGATTTATATCAATCCCCATCTGCCTCTTGGGCACATTCCCAGGCAGATGATATTCTGAGCCTGAGTTTGGAAACCACTGTCTCAGGGATGTGCATGCTGGCTGGTGTAGACAAAGGGTCCTCTCCACTATGGGGTAGACAGGCTGTCCTCTTCACTATAAAGCAGAGTAGTTCTGGCTGACCATTGACACAGAAAACTGTTTGACCATATCCAGAGTTCTAGGAGCTTGCAAATTCTAGGGGTAACATCATCATCATTGCATTGCCCAAAAGCAAGTCGGCCACAGAGGTCATGGAAGTCACAGCTTTCATGACTTTCCAGGAGCTCCATGACTTCTGCAGCTGAAGAAGCTGATCCAAGGCCACCTAAGCAGCCCCGGGCCAGTCACACCACCTGCTGCTGGAGTGGCCCCAGGCAGCGCCCTATGCTGCTGTCCCTGGAAGCCACAAGAGCAGCAGCATTCCTGGGGGGCAGCTCTGGGACAAGCAGTCCTGGAGAAGCAGCAGTGCCCTGCCCCTGAGCAGCGGTGGTGTTTGTGGAGCTCCCCTGAGCTCCAACAGAGCCTCACCCTTCCCCCACACCAAGAGCAGCAACAGAGTGCTGGGACCCCACAACCAACCAAGATTTAGTCAAGGGTAAAAGTAAAAGTCAAGGATGGGCGATGGGACCATGATTTTTTTTTTATTGCCAGTTACCTGTCCATGACTAAATCTTAGCCTCACTCAAAAGTACTCAATAGACAAATTGGAGGATTGGGCCACAAGAAATCTGAGGTTCAACAAGGACAAGTGTAGAGTCCTGCACTTGGGATGGAAGAATCCTAAGCATTGTTACAGGCTGGGGACTGACTGGCTAAGAAGCAGTTCTGTAGAAAAGGACCTGGGGGTTACAGTGGATGAGAAGCTGGACATGAGTCAACAGTGTACCCTTGTAGACAAGAAGGCTAATGGCATATTAGGTTGCATTAAGAGGAGCATTGCCAGTCGATCCAGAGATGTGATTATTCCTCTTTACTCAACTCTGGTGAGGCCACATCTGCAGTATTGTGTCCAGTTCTGCGCCCCCAATTACAGGAAGGATGTGGATGCGTTGGAGAGGGTCCAGCGGAGGGCAACCAAAATGATTAGGGGGCTGGAGCATATGACCTACGAGGAGAGGCTGAGGGAGTTAGGTCTATTTAGTCTGCAGAAGAGAAGAGTGAGGGGGGATTTCATAGCAGCCTTCAACTTCCTGAAGGGAGGTTCCAAAGAGGCTGGAGAAAGGTTGTTCACAGTAGTGATGGATGGCAGAACAAGGAACAATGGTCTCAAGTTGCGGTGGGAGAGGTCCAGGTTGGATATTAGGAAAAACTGTTTCACTAGGAGGGTGGTGAAGCACTGGAATGGGTTACCTAGGGAAGTAGTGGAGTCTCCATCCTTAGAGGTGTTTAAGTCTCGGCTTGACAAAGCCCTGGCTGGGTTGATTTAATTGGGATTGGTCCTGCCTTGGGCAGGGGGCTGGACTTGATGGCCTTCTAAGGTCTCTTCCAGCTCTATGATTCTATGATTCTACTGTCACATCACAAAAACAGTTCTAGGAAAACATGTCCCTTGATGTCCTCATGAGGGAATTTACCCCTGTGCAGAACGGCCAGCACTCACCTAAATATCATTTAAAGCCCTCATGCCTCTCCTATTTTGAGGGTTTAAGTGATGCATTCTAGCCCTTGTGCTGTCCCTCTCCACAGGTGTAAATTCCACTCATGGGTGACTGGCTGTTGGGGGAGGCTTGCAGGACATGGCATGTAGGTTTTTCAAATATCACCCTAAAAAAGAATTCTGTCTTCTCTGCATGGACATTAAAATTCCCATGATACTTTCTGTTAAGGAAAGAATATGTTGCACTCGCTTTGATCAATGTTTGCTTTCCCTCTTTGCTGTGCAGTGCAAGTTGGCTGTCACCCTGAATCCTAAAGCTGGCTCTATTTCAATTGTGCTGGGTATATATAATTGTGTTTTATAATACAAAATTGTCTCATGCCATCAGATCCTTCAGAATGTTGTCTCATGCTTTCAGATCCTTCACAATGAAAGGTACCATTTACATTAATATAATTTTTATTTTCCTTCTTTTACTGATAGCTGTCCTATACATGGAACTGAATCCCAATGCATACACAAATTTCTTGTCTTGGTAGGGTGCTTGGCTTACTTATACAGTAGACTTACAATAATCCGGAACCTTTGGGAACTAGGGGGTGCCAAATTATGCTGGACTATCAGGAGATACTATAAGCTGGTTTTTTTATATATATATATATATATATATATGCACAGACACAGTATATACTATATATAAAGTGTTTTTATTGTAGCACAAGCACTGTCCAGCATCACACAATGCCAGTGGCAGACTGACTTGGTCCCGTCCAGTTTCGCTCGGTTCAGCTGCTGCCGCTGCTGCCGTGTGACTTGTTTTTTGCCAAAGCTCTCTCACTAGACTCTTGCCATTTTGATGCCAGACTATTGGGAGTGCCATACAATTGGATGCCGGACTTTTGTAGTTTTACTGTATTTGCATTTATTCCTCACACAATCATCTGAGCAGTAAAGTTCTATTTTACTTGTAAAACTGAACTTCTGTGCCTCCTGTGTCCTTTTCCCAGTATGTAAGTCTATCAGCAATCCATCTGGCTTTTTCTATGCTTGCTGATCCACAATGGGAAATGATATGAGTTTACAAAATTCTTGGAAATATAGCTAGAGGCTTTCTTTGACCCATATGATCTTATCTGCATGTCTCACCTTTCTTGCAGTAAGCACACAAACCAGTGAACAGATATTGTCAGTGTGCTTTTGGACACAACAGACACTTGAATGTTGTTGAATCTGTAAGAGTGTTTAGGGAACATGGGCTTTTCAGAAACATTTGTGAAACATACTATCACAGCCAAAAATCCTGTGGTGCTGAAGGAATCATTGTGTACAATTTCTCACAGAGGTTTGCAGAGCAATCACTCTGAGACTTGCTTAAACATTAACAGAGATTGGGTCATATTCAGCGTGTTTTTCCACTGCTGGATGGAAAGAAAAATTCCACTTGGTCAATTTAATATTGGCCATGGCCTCATGTTGTCTGCCACAGTGTGTGTGCGTGCTCAAATGCATGCACACGAATTAACACACAAAAGAGACACAGATGGTGGGTAATTAATAAAGAGATAGGGCTAAAACTATCATGATGACAGATTATACTATTGGTAGCTGTAGCTGGTTGCATATTATTCATCATTATTTGGTGAAGTTTGCCAGTTTTTAATCAAGCAACTTAGTGTCATAATCCACCACCCACAGCTGGTCACTAGAGTAAATTATTTAATTAATATCTTTTTGACCAGCTCTAGTAGTGCCTTTTAAAAGGAAACAACTGGAAGTACTTACATATATACAAATATCCAAAATCTGAAATCTCAAAAACTAAAATCAATGCTTGTCATTGTCAAGAAAACTCCTGTTCATACTGATAATCTTTAAACACCCTAGAAATGACTGTACAGCAAATAGAACAAAAGCCAGAATGAATACTATGAAGAGTTTTTGTCCTGGTTATGTGAACTATAAAGCATTAGATTTCTTCCCTCCCCCCCATGTATTCAGGAGCAGAAATCAAATTATAATTTTTCAGTTGCAAAGAATCAACTTCCTACCAAGAAGTTCAGTTTCTTTTGCTGAAAAAAAATTCAGCTTAGAAATCACTGATTTCTAAAATAAATAGCTAGTTTAAATATTTGGAGTTTATGAAGGAGACACACATTTCATCATCATATGAATCCATAGGGAATGTACATTTTATAAATATTATGCAATGCTTAGTGTGCAACATACTCTCTTAGGGATGTCTACACAGCAACATTATTTCTACACAACAGTGTTATTTCAAAATAACTTAGTCTGCGTCTACACAGCAGGCAGTTATTTCAAAATAATGTTCAAATACTGTCAAGCTGGAGGACTTCTTACTCCGACTCCTGTGACCCTCATTGTATGAGGAGTAAGGGAAGTCGGAGGAAGAGTGCTCTATTTTGAAGTAAGTGTTGTGTAGACACTCCCAATTTCAAAATAAGCTATGCAATTGACATAGCTCCATTTGTGTAGCTTATTTTGAATGAAACCCTGCTGTCTAGATGCACCCTAAGGATATGTCTAGACTATAAGCCTCTTTCGAAAGAGAGCATCTAGACTGCAACCACTTCTTTCGAAAAAGCGAGCAGCTTTTTCAAAAGAGAGCACCCAGGCAGTCTGGATGCTCTCTTTAGAAAAAGTCCTGTTTGCATTCAAGAATGCCTTTTTTCGAAAGCGCACTTTCGAAAAAAGGCATTCTTCCTCGTAAAATGAGGTTTACCATAGTCGAAAAAACTGCCACGTTCTTTCAATTTAATTTCGAAAGAACGTGGCAGCAGTCTAGATGCAGGTGACGTTTTTTTTTCGAAAAAGGCCACTTTTTTCGAAAAAGCCTGCAGTCTACACAAACACCCTTTGAGAAGGCAATAGTAGTAGGCGGAGAGAGGGAGGAGTCTGATTTCATGTTACAAGAACATTGCCACTCTGCCAAATGTTTCCTCTGGAGTGACTTCAGCAACGTATTTCCCATATTAGATGACAATAGCTGTATCTTGGATAAACTTAAAAAACAACAAAAGGTCTGGTAGCACTTTATAGACTAACAAAACATGTAGTTTTGTTATATTTTGTCAAATATTTTGGGTCTGCACATCCTAAACTCATAACTCCAGTCATCTGAAGAAGTGGGCTGTGCCCACGAAAGCTCATGATACCATCTACATGTTTTGTTAGTCTATAAAGTGCTACCAGATCTTTTGTTGTTTTTTAAGTTTATCCTGCACAGACTAACTCAGCTACCCCCTGAAGCTTTTGTATCTTGGATATGTGTCAGATTTAGGGAAGGGGTGCTGATTCATGACTGATTACACCATCCCACAGAGTGACAGTTGTTCAGTTGTCCTCCCATATTGGTGGAATTGTAAAAAAGGAGAGAACAAGTGAAAAAAAAACCCCTTATCTTCCCGAGTTCCCTGTTAAACTGACATAGTGGTCTATTGTTATTATTAATTGGTGTACATGGTTCTGCACAGATAAATAAAATACTTTATCTCTGATGCCAGGAGTTTATACTCCAGGCCCGCTCTACTCATCTCTGCTTCCACCAGCAGAGGGTGGCTGGTGACAAGAGATCCAAATTGCTATGCCAGGCCATGTGGACATCAGTCTGAGTGTTGCAAATGCTTCCTGTATCACAGATGAAAAAGTAATGGGAGTGGAGGAAGGATGATAAAACACTGGACCAGCTGAACCAGACTGAATTCCTGATTGACATTTTCCCATCCTTATTGCATCCAAGTCTACTCTGCTTGGTCACAGTTGAGAGTCAAGTCTTTCAGTGCCTGTATTAACCCCTACAGCCATGGATGTTGGGTATAAGAGGCATGGAAAACTACCAGGCATGGCCCCACACTCCACCCCCAGAATGCCCCCTGTTTCAGCACAGCTCTCGGGCTGCCCCTGAGCTTCAGCCATGCTGAGGATGCTGGGGCAGTGCAACTTGTCTGTGGTCCAGGGCAGAAGAGTGGTGCTGCATACCTTCTCTGTGCTCCTGGCCTCGGTAGGCTGGGGCCATGTGCTGCTTGCCCTCCCCATGCTCTGTGACCAGGGAGACTCATGCAGGATGCTGGAGGCCTGCCTCTGCGGTGGCAGGGTTTGGCTCCCTTGTGGGATGGGGCCTAGGGTAGAAGGGAAAAGGCTCAGGGCTTGCCTCCCCCCTCCCTAGGTTCACCCACCGCCCATGCCTACAACATACTCACACGGCCCATTAGATCCCACTCTGAGGGGATGTTGTATTCAGGAGAGTCCCAATAGCATGGCTCTTGCAGGAACCAAACTGTGCAGAGGCATTAAGAAACTATAGGGGTCAAGGTACTACCTAGGTTTTCATATTGGAACCCAGCATCAGTGTCTGAGAGACTCCTGAGTAAAATATCAATGGTAATTCTCTCTTCTTGTCCTGCATGCCAAAGCAGGCTGAGAGTTCCTTCCTCTGCATGCCTCTGGTCCATCCCTGGGGGGCCTTGTGTTTGATTGACTAAACAACTGCTATAGAGCAGAGAATCAAACCTGGTCTCCCTGCTCTAAAAATGAGAATGCTCAGACATGGGGCCCTTCCAGCCCAGGAAGTTGCGGTTTATACAACCAGACACATAACTCGAACTATTCCATATGCTGAATTACACATTTTTACTAAGAACTGCTATTCAAATAGACAAACATTAATTTCAAACAACTAAGCTCCCTGTGCTACCGTTCTGGAAAGATACACTTTAATAGTCATCTTAATGCTGAACGAGTTAATGTGTCAAATACATTCAACAAAATCCCGGAACAATGCTTTCTAAGAGAAGGCCCTATAGTTATTTGGACATTTCCTGTTTCTACTGGTAGAATACCCTGATGAAGAATCAGCACATCCGAATTCACCAGATAACCAAAAAACACCCCAATATCACAAAAACACCGCTCCCCCCAAATTAGCCACCTGTGAAGCAACACATACCTTCAGAAGGAAAGTGAATTTTTTCAAATATATTCGCTACCCACAGCCTGCACTTTGAAAAACTAATCTCTGACAGGGCTGGCCTTACCATGAGGCGAACTGAGGTGGTCGCCTCAGGTGCCAGACTGTGGGGGGGTGCCACTAGGACCGAGAGTGTAGAAAATTGTGTCTGCTGCTGGCCCAAGCGAGGGGGCATAGGAGCATCATTTGAGCTCCCCGCCTCAGGTGCCAAAATGTTGTGGGCCCGCCCTGATCTCTGATATTGAAGACACTTTCAGTTTCTGTTTCTTCTAGATAACTGGAAAAAGAGGGAGATGTATCTGGGAATTACTTTTGAAGAGTCTGGTACATAGTTCTTCAGTTGGTTTGGCTAATGCTTGAAAATCTAGCTTTTTTAAGGCAATACTTCTTCCACTCCATCACTGAAGGTGATTATGGGTTCCTATCAACAGATAACAAGTTGGTTAAAAAGTCTTATGACTATTTTCATTTACTTCTATCTTGTATGTTTCTATTTTCTGCCTCTGGATAATTAAAACAGAAAAAAAGGCTAACTAATTCAGATTAAAGCAATAATGGTTAATATGCAGAGAGAAAGTATTAGGAGTTTTTATATTGGCCTGCCCAGCCCTCGTTTGCTGCTCAGCACCTAAGGAAAGTGTCAGAAGTCCTAAGCCAAAAATTAAGGGTTCTGATATTCACATAGCTCTTTTTCTAAGAATACAAAATCAACATGGCAGACATTAAATAGATTAAAAAATGGCTAACTGATAAGCCTCAAAATGTAATGGTAAGCAGAAAATCATCATCAGTTGAGTGTGTTTCTAAAGGGAGCCAGAAGGGATTGATTTTGGGTCCTATCTTGTAACATTCTATCAATGATCTGGAAGAAAAGACAATTATTTCTGACAAAGCTTGCAGATGACATAAGGGTGGTGGGAACAGCAAATAATGAAGAGCACAGAGCACTGATTCGGAGCAACCAGAATGGCTTGGTGAAACTGAGTGGAAGCAAACAATATGTGCTTTCACATAGCTAAATATCAATGTATTTATCTAGGAAAAAGAATGTAGGCTACTTACAGGATGGGTGATTCTACCCCAGAAAGCATGGACTGAAAGATATTTGGGGGTTGTGGCATATAATCAGCTGAATATTGGCAGTTCATATTCACTTAGATCAAAAGGTCCTCTGCCTTTAGCAAGTCACACAGTAATTCTTTGAGCAGACTTAAAACTGTAGGTTCAATGCCATATTGGCAGTCACTATACCTATGAAGTACGCAAAAGTAGTAGTATGTTAATGGTAAAAGAATATCTCATCAGAAAACTGGAAGTTTCTGATTACGTTTGGGAGATCAGAAATATATTGGGGTCAGAGACTTGCTTTGAGGGTTTTTTTTTTATTTTTTACATCCCATCAATAAGCTTAGAGTGCTCTCCAGTGCAAACAGGGGCTTTCCCCATCTGTGCTCAGGGTTGCTTCAGCCCAGTTACACCCATGGCAGGGCACTGATAACTGTCAGCAGGGCAATTCCATGTACTAGACATAGCTTCCCACTAACCTCCCCACAAGTGGATTTTGTTCCCACCTTGGATCTGTTCTCCTGACTTTAAGCCTACATTTCTGAATGGACCAGACTCATTTTCACTATGCAAAGACATGATCATCAGATTGGCTGGCCTGCTTCTAATATCATAAATAATGCCACTACCCGATAAGGAGCAGTGGTATCCAACCTAAAAATCAAATGATAGATGCAAAAACTAATAACTGGCTTTTCTTTTGTATTACCAAACTGCTAAACTCAAATCCAAATTAAAAATTAAAAATTAATGAAGGACTGAGCGACATTTTGTGCATGATTTTAACAAGAGAATATGGGGATTTTGTTTATTTTAAAACTTTGTGGGACTTAAAGAAAAAAGGGCATTGTTCTGCTCTAAGTAATGCTGGTAAAGGTTCAGAGAAGGGCAAAATAATGATAGGGGGTTTGGAACGGGTCTCATACAAAGAGAGATTAAAAACACTTGGACTTTTCAGCTTAGAAAAGAGGAAACTTAAGGGGGATATGATAAAGGTCTATAAAATCATGACTGATGTGGAAAAAGTGAATAAGGAAAAAGTATTTACTTATTCCCACAATATAAGAACTAGGGGGTCACCAAATGAAATTAATGAAATTAATTAATGAAATTAATAGGCAGCAAGTTTAAAACAAACAAAAGGAAGTTTTTCTTCACTCAGCGCACAGTCAACCTGTGGAATTCCTTGCTAGAGGATGTTGTGCAGACTAGGACTTTAACAGGGCTCAAAAAAGAGCTAGATAGATCCATGGACGTTAGGTCCATCAATGGCTATTAGCCAGGATGGATACGAATGGTGTCCCTAGCCTCTGTTTGTCTGGAAATGGATGACAAGAGAGGGATCATGTGATGATTACCTGTTGTGTTCCCCCCCTCTGGGGCATCTGGTATTGGCCACTGTCCGGAGACAGGATACTGGGCTAGATGGATCTTTGGTCTGACACACTATGGCCATGCTTATGTTCTTATTGTATAAGTCTCCAGTAACTTCTCTAAAGTCAATCCACATTTCTCTGATTAAAATCAGAGAGCAGAATGTGATCAGTAAAACAGAACACCCCGGGAATCTTCTTGTAGTCATCTTCAGAACTCCCTGATGGCTTATGTGCAACCTCGAAGTTGCACTCCCTTCTCTCACACAGATATAATGAAAACCCCAATTTTGCATCTTCATGGGCTGATTTGCATGCCTGAATTTTAAAGCTTTTCATTTCATGTATGTATGAATTGTTAAAGTATTAAGAACATGTTTGTTTTGCCTGGAACATGCCACCTCTTTGATCGTCACCCGTTTTAATGCCACAGTTACTGCATGTAATCAGTAATTAATTTACTGAGTGATGACCTATAAAAAGACAATAAACTGCAAGCATAATTACTCTTCCTTATCCTAATTTATTCGAGGACATCTCATGGTACTAACAAGAAGACAGAAGGCTAAGGAGTTTGGGTTGGAAGCAATAAGATGCTTCAAAAAGCTTAAGCACATTTGAACTTGTGTTTACTCTTCCCAAACCAGACAGAACTTTTCACAGCCAGATTCACAGCCATATACTTCCCTACTTCTTAGCTCTCCCATTTGTAGCCCCAGTCACCTACCCTTTCAATACAGTCAGAAATAGATCTTCATCTGGGGTTCACTGAGCAACATGCAACCTAACTTGTCTTTTTTCTCCCTCTAAGAATTAGATGCTTAAAAACTTTGCTATCTTTGGAATGTGGATGTCAGGGGTGAGGGTGTTCATTGATGAAATGTAGACTGCAACTGACACAGCTGTGATCATGCATGGATGCTCAAGCTGAAAACCTCTTGATATAAGCAAGAGGAAGCTCCTGGAAGGATGTGCTCTGTGAGGCCACAATGGCTTTAGAACTCTCTTTTCACTCTCCACCCGGTCCAAATTAGCCCAAACACAATGATCCTTATAGCATACTGAAGGCCTTTTTTTTAAAAACCCAGTACAGTATTTCAAAATGGTGGAGAATTATGAGGAGAATTATCATGATCAATGGAACTGGAGTCAGAGGCCATATTCCCTGGTGAGATGGTTATTGGGAGTCCATCCGTGGAGCAGGGAGTCAGACTGGGTTTAATAAAGTTTCACAGTTGAACTGTGTGCAGCTTCACAATTTGTGAAGAAAACAAGGTGACAATATCTGAATTGGGAGTTCTCTGAAGCGAAGCAGCTGGCATAAGCCAGGATGCTCAGGTCTCAAGCACCGCAGAGCCCTGGAGCTGTCAAACACAAACCTACTCTGGAGCTGGCAAGAGGAGGAGTTCGAGCTATACACTGTCCTGGACATGCAGAAGGAACCAAAGAGAATAATTGCTTCCCAAACTAGAACAAAATGATAGAATGACACAGGTTTTTCACTAGAGACCAATCTGCAAAGGGGGGCAGGGAATAGACTCCTGTGTTACAGTCTTATATATGCTAGTTGCTATATGCACTTGTTGGGTTTTGACAGACTCCCCGATTTCAGGGCAGGACAGTCTGTAGCACTTAGGATCCCCTCTATGGGAACGACTGCCTCAGGAAGGGGATCTTACATTAAGTAGATGCTTAGGCAAAGAGCATGCAGGGGAAGCGTCAAGAAAAAGGATGAAAGACCTGGGAAGCACAACACTCCAGAAGCACATTTATGAGTACGGCAGAAAGGGGTCTAGGGGTTATAGTGGATCACAAGCTGAATATGAGTCAGCAGTGTGATGCTGTTGCAAAAAAAGCAGACATGATTCTGGGATGCATTAACAGGTGTGTTGTGAGCAAGACACGAGAAGTCATTCTTCCACTCTACTCTGCAGTAGTTAGGCCTCAGTTGGAGTATTGTGTCTAGTTCTGGGCACCGCATTTCAAGAAGGATGTGGAGAAATTGGAGAAGGTCCAGAGAAGAGCAACAAGAATGATTAAAGGTCTAGAGAACATGACCTATGAAGGAAGGCTGAAAGAATTGGGTTTGTTTAGTTTAGAAAAGAGAAGATCAAGGGGGGACATGATAGCAGTTTTCAGGTATCTAGAAGGGTGTCATAAGGAGGAGGGAGAAAACTTGTTCATCTTGGCCTCTGAGGAGAGAACAAGAAGCAATGGGCAAGGGAGGTTTAAGTTGGACATTAGGAAAAAGTTCCTAACTGTCAGGGTAGTCAAACACTGGAATAAATTGCCCAGGGAGGTTGTGGAATCTCCATCTGTGGAGATATTTAAGAATAGGTTAGATAAATGTCTATCAGGGATGGTCTAGAGAGTATTTGGTCCTGCCATGAGGGCGGGGGACTGGACTCGATGACCTCTCGAGGTCCCTTCCAGTCCTAGTATTCTATGATTCTATGAGACAACAGCAAAGGAAAGCCTATGCCCAGTGCCAGATGCTTTAGAGGGAATGAACAGAGTAAGGACAATTACTGAGTGACCCATCCCTTTTGCCAGTCCAGGTTCTGACAGTGAGAGGCTTAGGGACACCAATAACATAGTGTAGCATCCCTAACCATCTTGGCTAATAGTCATTGGAGGGCCTATCTTGTATGAAATATTCCAATTATTTTTTAATCCAGTTATACTTTTGGCTGTTACATCATCTACAGCCAAGGAATTCCACACGCTGACCGTGAGTTGAGTGAAAAAGTACTTCCTTTTGTTTGTTTTAAACCTGCTGCCTATTAATTTCATTGGGTAACCCCCCCCCCATTAATTTCATTGCATAGCACAGACCCCTCATGGAGCATACAGCTGAACAAGCCAGGGGTCCAATCAGACGCAGCATCAGATTTTTATACCTGTAGCATAAGAAGCAAACAGGGAGAGTTCCCTGGAGAATGAGGACAGCTTTGAAAGCATATGGGGATATTTTCAAAGGAGATGGGTGCTTCAAAGGAAGAATGGAACTGTATGCTTACCATAAAGGAAAATTCCAGAAGCACTGTATAAGCTAATATGCAAGAAGTGTGAAAATCTGCATTACAGGGATAACATAGCAGCTGCAGAGGCCAGTAAAGCCTGGGTAAGCTGCATATTGGTGCTAAAGAAGCCCTTAGGCAAATTACACATCTGCATGGACCCACAGCCACTAACTTGGACATTGAAAAGATGGTCATTATCCATTGCCCACAACTGATGACATTTTGCCAGAACTTTCCAAAGCCAGGATCTTTATGGTGTGTGATATGAGGAAAGGGATTTGGCGTATAAGCATAGATAAAGCAGGCTGACAACTTTTGCAATATAATTTGGTGGCTACAGATGGCGGCACATGCCAATAGGCATAAGCTCAGCAACACAGGTGTTTCAGAGAAGACTCACCCAAGCACTGAAAGGACTGCCTACGGTGAAAATAATTGCAGATGGTATTATCTTTGTCAGTAAAGGGAGCAATAATACAGAAGCTGAACAAAATCACAGCAAAAAAACCCAAACAACCAACCCCAAACAAACAAACAAACAAACAAAACCCTACGAGCTTCTCTACAGAAACGCAAGAGAAAGAACATAAAACTCAGCCCAAGAAAAATATGACTTAAATAGCATAAAGTGACCTAGACTGGACACCTGCTTACAGAGGGTATGTCTACACTACAAAATTAATTCGAACTAACAGCCGTTAGTTCGAATTAACTTTCATAGGCGCTACACATGCAAACCGCTAGTTCGAACTTAATTCGAACTAGCGGAGCGCTTAATTCGAACTAGGTAAACCTCATTCTACGAGGACTAACGTCTAGTTCAAATTAAGTAGTTCGAATTAAGGGCTGTGTAGCCACTTAATTCGAACTAGTTGGAGGCTAGCCCTTCCTAGCTTGCTCTGGTGGCCACTCTGGGCCAAACCAGGGAAACTCTTCTGCCCCCCTCCCGGCCCCGGAGCCCTTAAAGGGGCACAGTCTGGCTACACTGCTCGTGCCAGCTGTGAGCCTGCCAGCACCCAGCCAGCAGACCCTGCACCTGGCACACCATGAGTCAGCCACTCACTGCCACCCAGCCTTCCATCTCTTCGCAGGACCAGGCTGGCAGGACCCCTTCCCACTTCCTCCACACCCCCCATCCTTCCTGCCCCACCCTCCACACCCACTCCCCCCCGACGCCCCCGCACCCACAGTGCTGCGAGACGGGAGAGCCAGCAGGACCCCCAACCCTGAGCTTTCCCTTCCCTTCTTCTCCTTCCTCCCCGGTTTCTCCCTCCCCTCTCCCACCCTCATTCCCCCCTCCCCCCACCCCAGTTATGTACAATAAAAAGAGATTGTTGTTTGCAAAACAGGTGTCTTCTGATTGTGGTATTTTGAGGGGAACAATCCCATCTGTATATTTCTGGCCACTCAATAACAGTACAAGCAGACCACAAACCCCTAAGTGCCTTATCAATGCTCCCAAGAGATTTCATCCCAAGTCGATATGCCTCCAGTATTACCAGGTAGAGATCAGATATTTTCCAGGACAACTATTGTTGTTATTTGTTTTATTATTTTTTACTACATGCTCTTGTATCTTGTGACACATGAAGTAACCCAATCTTTCCATCTCCATCTATCTAACGCTACATTTATTGCTCTGTTATAATCTGTTTCCATGACAGCAGCATCTTTCTCAATGGTTTTCTTATATGTCACCTACTCCACGTAATTCCTGTATCTTCCTTTGAGGTTGCTTTTTGTGTCACATAATCACAGTGCGGAAGGGGAGAGGTGATAAGATGCATCTCTGTCACACTCCAGTGACAACATCAGACCAGTTGGGCTCTCCATTTTCTGTCTTTAAACAGCATTTTGAAGCTTCATGCAGCATCTTAATCAGTGACATTATCTTTCTAGGGAGCCCATATTGTCACAAGATCTTCCATTGTGATTCTCCATGAATGCAATCAAAAGCTTTGGTGAAATCTATTAAGTTCCAGATTAATCTTCTGTAGTAGGCAAACCCGTTCTTAAATCATTTCAGGGTGAAGATGTAATCTGTACACATTCTGTTTGGTCTAAAACCTGCTTGCTCAATATAGCCATCTATGACCAGTTTGATTCTGTTCAAATAGTACAATACAGACTACTTTTCCATGTATTAAATATAGTATTATTCTCTGCCAATTGTCATATACAAGTTGTTGTTCTTTTCCGGTACTTTACAGATGCTACCTTGCTTCCACTCCTCTTGGCAGAATTTTCTCCCACAAACAATATTACAAAATATTTATGTATTTCTTATACTACCCCCCGTCTTTCCAGCTTTAAACATTTCAACAGTGATCTTTATCTTGACTAGGTGCTTTGCTATTTTAGTTGCTTAATTGGTTCTCTGTTTTTGCTTCCGAAATGTCAAGCATGGTCTATTTATTTCTTTGCTTTCTATTGGAATTGTTGTCTCTGGTTGGTGGAGTACTTCATTAAAATATCCTTGCTTTTGTTCTGCTTCAGTGGTTAACAATCTTCCATCTTTTGCTGGTATAAGTCCAGAGTGATTCTTGAAATATGTTAATTCCTATATACCTGGAACAGGTTGTAGGCATTGTTTCTCACTGATGCTTGTCCAGTATCTCTTGGTTTTGTTTGTTTGGGGGGGGGAGGGTAGCCATTCTCTCTTACCATTCTGACACAGCTTCTTTACTTCTTTATTTTTTCCTGTATATCCTTCTAGTTGTGTTTGCTTTGGCTTTTCTTTCTTCAGTCAATTTCCATATTAATGGCTGTATCCACAGCCTTGACCCTCTTGATGCATGTGAATTTATGGTAGCTTCCCAAGAGACATTTTAAAGTGAGCCCGCTGTTCCTCTATATCATCATTCATTGAAAGCTGGATTTTAAAGTCCCTCCCAAGTCTCATGTCAGACCATTGTTTCACATCAAATACAGTTCTCTTTTTCTTATTTGCTTGTCTTGTTAGATTTTACCTGTTCTGAGGAGAAGATAGTGATCAACTTCCTACATCACCACTCAGAAGAGATCATATATCCAGCACTGATTTTCTCACTATCTCTTGATGGCAATGTGAGCCAATTGTTTTTCAGTGACTGTCTTGGAAGGAGTATTGAAGAAAGGGATCTAGGGGTCATAGTGGACCACAAGCTAAATATGAGTCAACCGTGTGATGCTGTTGCAAAAAAAGCAAACATGATTCTGGGATGCATTAACAGGAGTGTTGTGAGCAAGACACGAGAAGTCATTCTTCCACTCTATTCCGCTCTAGTCTGCACAGTTGGAGTATTGTGTCCAGTTCTGGGCACCACATTTCAAGAAAGATGTGGAGAAATTGGAGAAGGTCCAGAGAAGAGCAACAAGAATGGTTAAAGTTCTAGAAAACATGACCTATGAGGGAAAATTGAAAGAATTGGGCTTATTTAATTTAGAAAAGAGAAGACTGAGAGGGGACATGATAGTGTTTTTTGAGTACCTAAAAGAGTATTACAGGGAAGGGGAAGAAAAATTGTTCTCCTTGGCCCCTGAGGATAGAACAAGAAGCAATGGGCTTAAACTGCAGCAGGGGAGGTTTAGGTTGGACATTAGGAAAAACTTCCTAATTGTCAAGGTGGTTAAACACTGGAATAAATTGCCTAGGTAGGTTGTGGAATCTCCATCTCTGGAGATTTAAGAGCAGGTTAGATCAGGGATGTTCTATACGATGCTTGGTCCTTCTGTGAGTGCAGAGGACTCGACTTGATGACCTCTCGAGGTCCCTTTCTGGTCTAGTGTTCAATAATTCTAATTTAATTGTTTGATTTCCATATTAGTTTGTGTTTCTATGAAGAAGAAAGTGTCCCCCAGGGCACAGATTTTATGTACTTCACATGTTAGTAAATCTTTTACAGTTGTCCATCCACTCCTCAAAACACATTGAGCCTTTCTAGTCCAGCACACTCAGGACCTGATGGTGCTGAACTAGAGAATTTGCTGAACCAAAGGAGATCAACATTGTCTAGAAGCATTATCAACATTTTATGGGACTGCAGAAAAAGCCACACCCATGATAAGTGGACATCTGGCTAATTAGAATCAGGCCAGACCACAGATGTTGCCAGACCAGAGAGTGCCAGACTAGAGAGATTCTACCTGTACTGTGTTTGCTCATGCAATGGTCATATCCAAGACTGCCAATGTCAATCTGTGCATTCATAATCACACATAACAAGGACATATAGTAAACATGGATCTGGTTTAATATATCTTGAAAATTGCTGTAGGTTGCATCTTTTTCCTGTTCACCATGGTTATTGATAGGTACATAACACTGGATGGTCATTACTTGTCATGATTAGTAACAAAATGTGTTTCTAGAATATGAGAGTCAACTGGTTCCCACTCCTTTAGAGATTGCGTTGCCTTTTTGTTGAGGAGTAACTCCAGTTCTCGCTATACCATCTTGCTTTCCTGAATACAATATTGTGATAACATCTGGATGGAATGTTCCATTTCCAGTCCATCACCTTCCACTCACTGCAAGAATACCAATATTGAACCAAGTCATTTCTTTACCTACTTGACACAGTTTCCCAGTGTCCCACATGGTTCTCACAGTCCAGCACCCAATTCTAGCTGATAGGATCACTTGTTTCAGGTAATAAACTGCCTCATGAGTTTGGTCCATGTTCTTCATACCTCCATTAGAATTGGTTTGTTGGTGATGCAGTGATTTTGAGGGCTTGAGGATTGTTTCTATAATTGTGACTGGGTATAGAACCACAGGTCCATGGCTTCTTATTCAATATATTTGGTGTTTGCTTACCACCTGAGCAAGGGATGTATATTCAAAATCAGTGAGTTGGGGAAAGGGGATCAGAACACTGAATCTATTGAGATGCTGCTGTTTCAACAACAAAGCTGATGGAAATAAAAGAGTCTACAAAAAAGGCACCCAGTTACAGACAGTAAAGAAATCAATACTGGCTTTTTGCCTTCTGGCCACCCTGCTAAGTATAAGATTCTATACCAACAGGAACAAACCCATATTTTCTAATTAGAATTCACCTGAAAGTGCAGGATGTTATGGAAAAAATGAATAATCCAGAGACACTGAGACTACTGATAAGGGAGAGTGAAATCTTCTTTATAGACTTTGCTGAGAGCCAATTGGCTTTTAGATCATGCTGTAGATGCATATGGCTTTGATGTACTTGTGAAGCCAACACATTTGGTCATCAGGAGGAGGAATTGAGCCTGTGACCTTAGGAGCTAAAGCCATGTGCTTCTACAACATGAGCTAAATGCCAAGTGGCTCCCAACTAACTTTGTAGAGCAGACTTCACTCTTCCATGGTCTCAGTGCCTCTGAGTTACAAATGCATACCTGCTACCAATGAGGGGAGAATTGTTGCAGCTAGAAGGGTGGAAACATTATTGAGAAGAGATGGCCAACAATCTGAAAAAACCGGCACTAGAGTGCAACAGGTCATCCACGGATATACCTGCATACAAGATGGGGATTCCTGTGAGGTATCTCCATAAAAGATACCAGAAGGAATAGACTAAAACAGTCAAGAGGTTGGCAGTGGCACCCAGGTCAACAGACGACATGGCCAGCAGACAAATCCCAGAGTTTACAGAGATCATCCAGGAACAAAGAGAGATCAACCCCACAGGAAGGGAGGAGAGAGAGAATGATAGTCTCAGACTGCATAAACAGCTGAGTCTGTGAGTAAGACAAGGCTTCAACCTGTCTCTCTTCTAGCAACCTCTGGCAAAAGGAACATGGAGTGTGGGTCTAGGCACTCATTATTTGCTTTGATGTTTATATTTAAATGTTTTCAAAATAAGGAATATGCATTATGATGAGTAGAAGTGGAGTGAGAAGCCCAGTGTTCCTGGGAGGGACTATTATTGATGGGGCTAACCAGTAGATAAGGAAGCCACTCAGCCATATGGACAGAATAATCCATAGGATTTAATAAAGTTTCACTTGTTCAGCTGAAACTGTATTCAGCTTCATGCTTTGTGAATGAAACATAAGGTGACATAGGATGAAACTGCTAAAGTTTCATCATAATTAAGGGATTTTTTCCTCTTTCTGTTTTATGTTACATCAAGGGCACCTAGAGCAAATAATGAGATACCTTTTTCACTTTGCATGTGTCTAAACAAAAAAGGAATCTGACATAAATAGGATAAAATATTCAATATTTTCTGTAACAAATTAAAATTGCACATATCTATTGAAGTTTTATTTCTAGATGGGTGGATCAATATGTGAATTTAAGACTCAGGCTTAGCATATAAATTAAAGATGACTGGGGTGAACTTTAACATGCTGAATTCTGCTTTCGGATTTGCTTATTCCTTCACAGGGAAGATAGCAAACTAGTTTGTTTGAGCATACTGCTCCTTCTTTTATATGATATATGTGGCTTAAAGTGTCCAGCATGCTGAGCACCTCCTTGAGGAGTTTAGTATGCCATTACACCCCATTGATTTCAGGGAATTCAGATGTCTTGGAATCAGGCCCTTAAAGAAGTCACAATCCTCCTCACATAAAGAGGCCCTCGTGACAAAATTCAGTTTTGTAGATGGAAGAATAGTGATTGTGCATTACATGCATAACAGTTCTATTTAAGGTTGTTCAAGTAATAGGTGGAAATAAGTGGAAGGTAGCACAGAAAGAATCAGACAGCTTAATATTCTATTCCTTATTATGTAGGTTGTTTCCATATTTATAAAATCAATCTCATTGGACAGTTCAGTTTCCTTCAGGTAGCACTCATTTGTGTTGTATCATACTCTTTTGTTTACTATGTACTATAGAATTTGATTGTAATATGGCATCAATTAATACAAAATAAAGTATTGCTATTGGCTTTTTAATTTTATTGTTTTAGTACAACTCTGAAACTGAAGTTGAACTGCTTAAAGTGACATTATTACACACTAAGTTTACCTGTAAAGATAAATATAACACTGTGTTATTTCACCAATAAGACTATTGCAATGTTATTTTATTTCTTTGTGTTGCCCAGTAGCTCACATGTCTCCTAGGGTTTATCTACTCATTCTGAATAAGACCCTGAGAATGCAATTAAGGGTCACGTATGTGGTCTGAGGAGTCAGGGAAAAGGAATTAATTTCTTAGTTTTCTTTCCTTGGGCTACAAATTGGTTTGCAAGTTACTATTCAGTGGAACAATCCAGACCTCAGAGGAAAAGCAAAGCTGCTACAGCTGCACTCCATTATCAGAAAAAAAAGGTTAGATTTTGTACAAACACAAAAACATCTATAGCTAGTATAGTATAGAAAAGGCTAGTTCAGGGCTTTTCAGTATTTTTCAATAACAGAGAGTAGTTTTCTAATATTTAAAGCTCAGGCAGACAGTTCTGTTATTCCACATTCTGTATATTCTAGAAGTTCACATCATTAAGATATATTTCTCTCATTTAAGCAATGGGTAAATTGCAAATTAATACAGAAAAAGTCAAATTTGTGGGTTATTTTGCTCTTTCTGGAACAAAGATCCACATTTTTTATTTCCTAATGTGTATCAATGGCACTCAGATTTGACTCACTGGGTATTAGAGACTGTCTGACACTAGAAACCAAATCTGAAAAAAACCACCCAACTCATGGCCAGCAGTCAGTGTGGAGCTCAACCAGGACGTTCTACATTAAAAGTATGTATCTCTACCACTTGACCTATAAGGACAATTTATTTGGTGTGAGAATATAGCAGGCTATGTAGTTATTTCCATTGTTGTTTCATAACAGTGCTAATGGAAATAAGCCCCATCAATAACATTTCTTTAAGCTATCAACCCCTTGTTTGGAAGTTCCCTTTCTTATCTCCCTTCTTTACAGCAGTACAGCAGTCTCTCTCTATCCTCCTTGGAACCTTCCCCCCCCCCTTCAGGTAGTTCAAGGCTGCTATCAAATCCCCCCTCTCTTCTTTTCTGCAGACTAAATAAGCCCAAATCTCATGGTCTCTCCTCATAAATCATGCACTCCAGCACCCTATCAATTTTTGTTGCCCTATGATGGATTTTCTCTAATGTGACCAGATCCTTTCTGTAATGGGGGCCCAAAATTGGATGCAATACTCCAGATGTGTGCTCACCAGTACCAAATAAAGTTGAATAATCACTTCCCTAGATATGCTGGCAATGGTTTTACTAATGCACCCTAATATTCCGTTAACCTTCTTGGTTATAAGGTCATATAGTTGACTCATATCCAGCTTCTCATCCACTGTAATCCCCAGGTCCTTTTCTGCAGAAGAATTTGTAGAATTATCATGCTAAAGGATTCTAAGGCTACAGTACTGAGATATATCAGGTCCAAGGGATTTTGTGATGCAATGAGGCAACACACTTACCAAAAACCGTTCTAATTCTCTCTGTCCTGGGACTCATACTCTAGACATGTATACTCTACTAATTCTTCCTCTAAATTGGATTTAACACAGCCCCTCTTCAGAACCCTGACACAAATGTCATTAAATAAATCTGACAATGATCTATAGCCTATACCTAGGACTACTCTACGTGAATATGATTGGAGAAAATTAATTGTAAGTCTCTCCCTGGCCTTCACTATTTCAACAGGCTATTTTTTCTAGCAATGATATATTAGACAAAATGGATTATTAAAGTGGCCTAGACTGGAAAAGGTTTAAATATGTCCTAATAATTCCTTAATCCTGCTGGCCTAACTCCACACACTGTTCTATCATTCATCCTGAATTAATCAAAAGCACATTGACTTGATCACATTCATCCTTCTGTCCCTCATTAAAGTTACTTTCATCCAAAGAGTGAACAGGAACAATGACATATGGTCAAGCTGACCAATCAGACAGTGATAACAAGCAATCTTAAATAGATGCAGCAAACACAGGTGACAAGTAATCCACAGACTGAAATCTGGTTGCATGAACAAATTAACAAAAAAACAAAGTCTGTTCATGGACAATGTGTGAAGAGAGAGAAATTTGTTGATTAGTTCACTCTGAAGAATTCACCCATCTCGACTCATCTCACTTTCTCATCCAGTGAGTCTTCTACCTCCTTCTATACTGAACTCCAAGGCTGGACAGTGAATTGTTATGTATCATTGTTCTGTTATTTCATAACTGAGAAAACCTGTCCTTTAGCCTTCCTTTTCCTTCTGCTCCCTTCTTCCCTCTCCAAATGCCTTTCATAAAGCAGAAATACATCAGCATAACTCCTTTCCATTTCACTGCCTGCCTTTTTCTCACCTCAGTGTTCCCAAGTTTAACTGGAGAGTTTTTAAGTGCCCTCACAAAGGGCCCTCAAACAGCAGCTCTGCAGATCTATTTGAATAATTCATCAGATTCAATCTTACACAGTGACGAATGTGCTAATTATACAGAAGACTCATTTCATAAGGTGGGTCTGCTGCTCAATGCTAAACATCACTATAAAATATTCAAATGGTATTTGGGGAGTTTTCAGAAATCTGCTAATATGATAGACATCTGTAAAGGTGGATACTTTTCTCATAGCCACTGTTCCATTTCAGTGAATGGGTTTGTCACAAATCCAACATCCAAACTAATTTGGTAGATACAATAATTTATGAGTACATTTAACCTAACTAAGTAAGAGGAACGGTCTAATTTTTAACATAGTAAAGAGGGACAAAAAGCAGCTTTTAAAAAATGAAATTCTCCTGCGTTTATTAAGGCCTCCCTGGATCTACTATCCAATTCATACTTGACTATATAGAATAGACCTTTTAGAAGATTTTATTTTCAATTATGGATATGCTGTATGGATTATGTAATTCACAAAGGTGGACCTAAGTCATTTTAATTGTGCACACTTAATAACTAGACCTTAGTGTGAAGAAATGTGCTGTTTGTAGTTTTACCAGAAGATGGCACCTATCTGAAATAAACAAGAAAGTTACTAAAAATCTTTATTGGGATAGGGTTTTTCCTCCTAGAAATGTTAGTTGCAACAAGGGAGGGAAAGCGAAAAGGGAGCTACCATGTCCAGGGGCAAGATCAGTAGCTACGAAATAAGTCTGTTGTACAGGTTATATGTCCAAAAGCCAGCACTCTCTGGTCTGGCAACATCCGTTGTCCGGCAGGACCACAGATGCTCTTGGACCAGAGGACCCAGGAGCCTAAGGGCAGGAGGACCAGCTGGGCCAGGGCAACAGGATCAGCAGTCTGGGGGCAGCACAAGACCGGGGCCTGACCCCCATGGCAGCCTCCAGCAGTCCACCAGGGCCAGAGCCCTGTAGCTGCTCCCAGATGCGCAGAGCTGGAGCCCCGCCAGGTTGCAGGTATGGAGAGAGGATGAGGCAGGGTGCCTCCTGGTGCAGCCTGCCAGCAGCAGGCGATGGGCTTGGGGGTCAGTGGCAGCAGACATCCGCTGGTCTGGCAAATTCTCTCATTCGTGAGCAGTCAGGTCTTGATGGTGCCAGACCAGGGAGATCCAACTTGTAATGATTCTTGGAAACCCAGCTGAGCTGAAAACATTGAAGAGCTAAAGCAATAAAAGTAAAAGACAAAGAAGCTTCTTTAGTGATAATAAAATATTCATACTATTTCTGGAATAATGAAATCCATTTGGAACTCTCTTGCAAAGCCAAGATGAAAAAACTAAGATAAACAAACATTCAATAAAAGTCCCGCTCCAGCTCTAAGACCCAGAAGAAAGAGGAACTAACAGACATAAAAAGTAAATCAGCCAAAATCGTACAGAGTGAAGTACCTGTGTTAATACACATGAGTAACAGAAGAAGCTAGAAGGTTCACAAGATGAACAGTCTAATCCAAGAATCTCTAAGAGGAGAAGGAAAAAGCGAAGGGTAATTGTATCACAGTGCACTGGGAGGACTCTGACCAAAACAGCTGAACAGGGTGCATGGATTCACTACAGAATGAAAGCAACAGAGATACCATGCCCTGACCATACATCATCACCCAAAGGCCATTTCAGAACAAGAAAGCGAGCACTAGCACTCACAGTTAGAAGAACAAATCACACCAGAGCTGGGTGTGGCTGACCTCTGAACCATCCATTTATCATGAGGGGTAAATATGGCAAACTGAATATGAAGAACCAGCCACACCCTGAGATATTTACTAGATCTGGGCAAACAATTTATGAGAGAAATTTTGCCCTATTCCTTCATTGGAATGGTCTTCAAATAAGCACATATGAGCATAATTCTATATATTGCTCACACTGCTCATATATTGCTATATGCTTCTATATATTGCTGTTCCCTACAAATATTCCTTTGAGGATCACAGTAATCAGATTGATGTCTGAGCTGTTTTGGTTGGACTCAGAGTTTTGTTCTTAGACTGGGTGTAGGTACTAGAATCAGATTGTTAATGTGGATACCCTCAGTTGTGAATCTGAAATCCAGTACCTGTGAATTCACAGCAATAATTCTTTAAAGTGCCCATGTCAATGAACTTGGCCTCTGGAATGTTCACAGAGAGCAGACCCAAAGTGGATGCAATGATATTCATTTAAAATGTAAATGACTTTTAGCAACTGTGTTTTTGTAGTGCGTCTTTACTCAGCCTTTGTCCTAGCAAATGCCTTCAACTCTAAGGACTCTTTTACTCCACTGACTTCAATGAAATTACTACTGATGTACACCAGTGTGCATGAGAGTAGCATTCTGACCTAAGGAAATTCAAAGTTATTGCTGGATGTATGAAAAATGGACTGGCTGATGATGTCATCAAATGCTGGATAGAAAAAACAAACAGTGTTTATAGTACACAGGGCCAGATTGTGCCTGCAAAGCACAGACCTAAGTTATGGGCAGATATGGATCCTCCAGGAGTTCTCAGTACATGTTGAACCATCTTTGTAGGCAGTCACAAACATTTGCTATGATGCTAACTGCTCGATTGGCTGATGTGGAGTCAGAAAGGCATGGATGGCCCCAGTTCCTCTACCTTCCTCCTTGTCTCCTTTCACATGCCAGTCCTGCTCAGAACAGTGCATGGATTGCAGCTGTGCCGGAGCATGAGACACCTGAGAGGGAAAAGTCTTTGTACCTGACATGATGCTTGGTCCAGGCATAATCTAGCCTTCAGGATTGTTCTCTTTTAAGAAACAATAAGTAATGTATCTTTATACATGGAAGTTATTTAGTTTAGAGAATAATGTAAGAGTGGACTGGATGCCTTCATAAATGGGTACTGTGTGGGAGTATTGTGCTAATTAGAGATTCAAAAAAGAAGCAGAAGCTGCTTTTTTATCAAAGAAGTGCTGTTAATTAAGGTATGTACCAGTTTTGCCAATAATTAGGTTCTTGGTTGGCCTAATATATTTTTTGCTAGCTCTTTATTCCAAGGTACGATGCTAACCTTACACATATATTAATAGTAGAAAAGGCAGGCAGTTATATTGTCCTGGAAAGCAGAGGTCCATGACAAGTCCTGCTGTACTAGAGGAATGGAAGATAATTATCTTTGTGAATGAGAAATGCTGGGTTCTATGCCTAACAGCACAGCATGAGACGAGGGAGCAGAAATTCACTCGGAGGAAGGTGGAAATAAGTGATGTAATAAGATCAGAGAGGGATCTAATTCCTCATTATAAATCTATAGTGTTTGTCTAATTCTCCAGACAGCTAGACTTGAGGAGTATTGGTTCTGGGCAGATTTGTTGTGTAAATTTAGTTAACAATTAGTATGAGAAGTTATTTGGCTTTATCAAGAAAAAGAAGTTTTGATAGTTTGCTACCAGCATCATCATATTTCATCTAAGGGTACTTTTGGTTTTATATCTATTTATATAGACATGTGCACACATTCACACATGATACAGTGGAATGAAGCATCATGTTATTTGACATACCTCTTCACATCTGGGAAATTTGAACAGGTGGTGTTTGCTAGTAAGAAAGAGGAAATTCTTTATATTTAATGGTTTTACAATTTAATATGTAAAAGGCCAGTGATTTGCAGCCAATATTCACATAAATTGTCATTTTACAATGAAGAGATCACAGCAAAATGTGACAAATATGTCTCTGGCTATTTGCATTTCCAGACAGTATAATTTAACAGAGATAAAAACAGAGCATACCAACATAGAAGGTATTATTGGACAGGCACATTGCTGGATTGCTCAATCTGATTTACTGATAAGGATTTTTAAAAAATTACAGAAATCAGCTTATTACCAAAAGACAGGGTTTTCAGAAGAGCTAGATCCTTTGTGGCATCTGAACAGCTTTTGTATTGGGTGCAATAAGATCACCCCAATCAAGGGGACCATTCAGTGACAGAGTCACAGATTTTGTGCTGTTGGTTTTCCTGAAGCTACTGAAGCCAGGAGATATAGGGTGTGGTTGGAGTTATCCTATTCCAGGGACTGCTGGCTGACACAGCAGCATGCTGCACCCAACGGCAGCTGGTATGGAATGACTTAACGCTATCATTGTACCCCAGCTAGATGGTTACATTGACTGCTTCTTGCCCTTAGCAGAGGGCCTGGGCCAAACTTTTGTTTGGTTCACAAAGTTTTGAAAGCCTTGGTTTCACATTAAAACTCATGTTTCATTTGTACTGAATCTGGCACAGGCAAATCACAAAGTGAAACATTCTGTGTTATACATAGTCATGTGAGGATCCATAAGGATTTTCAAGAGGCTAGAGATCTTGGGGAGTCTTATGGAGATTTCTCTCCTAAAGTACAGTGGGCTAATCTGATTATGTGACCGTGACAGGGTGTACCAGACCTATACTAGCCCAGCAAAGGTTAATCACCCCCTTTGGGACCAAGAAACCCCTCCTTCCAACCCCCACCTCCATTGTTCAGCAGGCTCTAGTTAGAAGCAGTATATAAAAGCACATGGTTCAGCTCAGTTTGGGCTGACTGAGGAAGAGAGACAACACCCAATGCAGGCTCCTGCTGGGAAGCAGTTAGCGCTCCAGGCTGCAAAGGCTGAATCTGCAGTGTGACTCTAACCAACTGCAGAGGACAAGAGAGATGGAAGGCCACTAATCCTGAAAAATGGCAGGATCTGGAAATAAGGGTAGGAAGCAGCCCAGGGAACATGTTTGCTGATGGAGGGAGGAGTCTGAACCTGAAGGCAGGACTGCTGCTTACACAGGTGTCATGGGGCAGATTCACCACCATGGCACCTCCACTGGTTGCTCTGGGAATTAGCTTGTTTGGCTGGCTGGACACCTCCCTTTAACTGGTGTCTCCCCATGTTTCTCTTTGACCACGGCATCCTCTTCAGGACCCTGCCCTCCGGCAGTGTCCACTCCAGTCTCTCTGTGCCCCCTTTCAGGGGTGGTGGTGTTGTTTACTCCACTGAGCACTCCAGAGTCCTCCCCTCCCCAGGGGCCCTCAGTTCATCTCTCAGGGAACACCCAGTTCCCCTGTACCCACCTTGCCTCAGTGACCCACTTCCAGCCTTCATCTAACCCCTGCCTCAGGGGCAAACTGCAGTCTGTAATGGTCACTCATCACTGGCAAAGGGGAATGGACCTGCTGCCCCTGCCTACCATGGCTGCCTCTCTGCAGCCCTAGTAGCCTCAGGCCTTGCTTCAGGCCCTGCAGCCTGGGAGCTTGCTTGGCCAGAGCCTCCCCATCCCTGCCTGCCTGCCTTCCTTCCTTCCTGGGCCCTCATTAGCACGAACTGCTGAGTGATTACCTGGAGGTGTTCCTAATCACCCACAAGCAGATTACTGCAGCTGCCTGATAGCCCACAGAACACTAGGCCAACCTGGTCACTCCACATTTGACCAGCTCAGAGCAGATTGCCTATCAAAATTTGAATCCACATGATGCTTTAGACTATCACAATGTAAAATCAGCCATATTTGACCACACTAATATTGGCACCAAAACTTGCTAGCAGCAGTTCCACTAGGAGAGAGATCCTCCTGAGGCTTGACCATGAACAATGGCCCAGTGCTTCTGAGACTTCTGCTGGTGATGTCTAGACACCAAGACATTGACCGTGGTCCAGTTATTGGAATAGTTCACTCGGATCCTCCCTGTAGGTAGAAAGGAATGGGTAAACTACAACCATCCAGAGACCCTCTCAGAGGTGATATCATTGGTGCCACCAAGCACTCCAATGGTCCCTAAAGTGTGGAGACCCAGACATTGGGGCTAGGCCACTTACATTGATGACATCATGGCCTACAGTCCTGGCTGGGAGGAACACTTGCAGCACCTTAATACCAAATTGCAAGCCCTTGAGGAAGCTGCGTTGACTCTGAACACAGATAAGTGCCACCCTGGACAAAAAGAGGTGACATACTTGGGGTACATAGTGGAGAAGAGTTAGTTGTGCCCCTTAGTAAACAATGTACAAGCCCTGAGGGACCAAGAAGCAGGTAAGGCAGTTCCTAAAGTAGCAGGTTCTATCTATGTTTCATGTGGAATTTTCCTGAAGATAAGGGCAGCTCCATAGACTCTGGTTGCTAGGTCTTCTGGGGCCAAAGGAGAGAAGCCACCGTCTCCAGAAGGGGGCTGGTGCCCCCTCTCTTCCCTGAAGCTCTGCAACAGCGACGGTACATTCATTGGTACCTAAATAAGCACAAAGAGTGGCTAACAAAGAGCCTGAGCTAATAAATGCCATCTTGGTAAGGAGAAATATAAGCACCTATCTGTTGTTCTGGAGGAAATGAGTTGGAAGAGAGGTTAGTATTATTCAGGAACCTGAGAGCTTGAAGACAGGTGTTAGGACCTAATGTGATATTGGAAAACATGGAAGATTATGTGCTTGGAATAAGGCTGTAGGTGTACTTGTTAGCTACTGCTAGCATTCTGACCCCTTTGCTCTATGGGAGTGACCAAGTTATTACTGTGGTTTAGCATCTCAGCTTCTATGCGTTCTGAACCTTGATTGCTGAGGACATATAATGCTGCTGACTTGGAGAGCTTATATCTGTGGTTTAATTTCACTGTAGTTCTCTGAAGATACTGCTTTCTCTCAGCAGTGTAATTATTGTGAATACTGCGGGACAAAGCCAGCAGAATTTACAAGCAAAGCCATGCTCATGGAAGATATCATGTTAATTAGCTGCAAATAAAGCCCAAATGTATCTTGAAAAGCTAATCTTGTACTCTCTGACTTCACTGCTTGTTAGAACTGATAAATATGAACAGATAAATATATATATATACATACACACATACAAACAAGATGTTGGGCATTACAAATTTTTGGTAGGTCATTCATTTTACAGATTTTTTTCCATTTATCATACTTTTTGTTTCCTTTTGGAAATGTTTCTGTTTATTCTTATTGAAATTTTCTTTTTAGTTAACACTGAGAAATAGCTCCTTTAAATCCAAACCAAAAATTACAATGGTATCAGAAAAGATGCAGTCAGATTGTTCCAAAGTGGAGACAATTAGGAAACTAAGAAAGAAAAATATAGAAAATAAAACTTTATTACAGGACCTGATATGGTCAAATTCAGAAAATCTTCACCTACGCACACAAACTGATATCAAATTAAATAAATGAGAAAAGTTAGTTCAATAACAGATGAAGTGTATTCCAAAAATGAGAAAATGAGTCCATGTGAATGTTGTACTTATTGGAAATCTTTTCACATTTTTGGATAGTTTAAAATGCACTACAGAGAAATCCTTTCAAATTTGGAAAAAAAACCCAAAAAGTAGCAAAACACTTAGCTTCAAGATAGCCAACATTTCTTATGTATGTTGAAGTACTTGTCTGGGATGATTTAATCTGTTCACTAACAAAGGAATTTAGGCTCAATTTCATGTTAGCAAACTGAGCCCTGATCTGAAAATGTAGGGCCTGATGACTTCTTCCTTCTACTTGGTTAAATCTTAGGCACTGACCAATGGTTCATCTAGTCTAGTATCCTGTCTCCAGGACTGATTAGTATCAGCTGTTTCAGAGGCAAAATGCAGCAGTTACAAAATAACCTAATCCAGGTCTTTGCTTATGCTATAAAGCAGATCTGACCTGACTCCAGTGAAGTCAGTGATGCCATGTCAATGTAAAAATGGTGTGAGTGCTAGTAGAATTAGGCCCATATTATCATAAAATACTCTTTTCATTTGTACTGTAATATGGTCTAGGCATTCCAATAGAGATAACGGCTGCACAGTGCAAAGTGGTGCTGATCTTTCTTCCAATGGATAAAATGCTGTATCTGAAATGGGAAACAGACTCCTGATTCTCCAAAAGGTATAATTCCTGCTGAAGTCAGTCAGAGCATATGGGTATAATCCACGGAAAGGTGTGTCTCTCTGCATGCATACCTTTTAACCGTCCTTTCATTTTGTGAGATATCCCTCACTTTACTCCCCAGGGTGCCTAACAAGGTGCACAACATTTGACATACTCTTTTTATTGCTGAAATTTGGTGGCACCTGTAATACAGAATCATGGAACTGATGCTATAGAAAAGAGTAATTTACACGAAAGGGAAGAATCCCTCCTTATTTTAGCTTTCTTACATGAATAATTTTTGCATGTCCCTCCTTATGTGTCTTTGTCACACCTTACAGCCCACATTCGGGGCTGAATTGGCCGAGGGTATGATGATGTATATTTAAAAACTGATTGTTATGTATCCTGTGACTTAGAAACCAGACTGTTCTTATCCTTCAATGCACCTATCTAGTTATTCACTGTTCTACTCTTTTATCATTTTAAAAGTGTATGGGACAGGTTATGTCAGTTACCCTCTTTTCTCTCATAGTACAACCTTGGAAATGTATAAAACGATAATTTAACAAAATAAAATTTACTCCACAATATTCTATTTTGCAACTTCATTTTTCTGTTTTCTGTCTTCACATTTCCTACAGTTTAATTTTAATAACATTAAAACATAGTTTATTGCAGAGTAGCCCTAGAGAAAAAAGAATCCTGGATCCCTATAAAATTTCTAGTTTTTAAATATCATCCTTTGTGACATAGAATAAGTTATATCCAATTGTTAGGTTTTCCTAAAGGCCTAGAGCTCTCAATTAGGATCCCGTTGTGTTACAAAAGACTGACTTTTACACCTTATGTCAATCCACGCAGTGCAAAAGATACATTCCCTTGGTTGGATTATGGCAAATAATCATTTTTGCACTGCACATTGGTAGCATTAATGTCTACTTCCTAATTGTATTATATTTGTTTTCACTGTTGTCAGTGTACAGAGCTGGCATATGTCTGATTACATTATAAATTTTACAAATCTGTTAGCATTCTGGAACAAATCAAAATGCACTCTTCACTGATCTTTTATCACCAAAGGCCCCAGTCATCTATTGAAGACTGAAACTGGCAGACTATTTAGTGTGCCCTAAGTATAACTTTGAGTCAGCAGGAGTTAGAGCTTTCTGTAATTACGCTCCCTGATTGTTGAATCTGCTCCCTATTAAGATGGGAAGAACAGCATCTGTTATGACATTTAGACTAAAATTAAAGAGGTGCACAAGTTTACTGGTGCATTTAGCTACAGGATTTTTTTTCAAAAACAGAAAAATGAAGTTGAAAAAGAGAATATTGGGGAGTTGGACTTTTTGATACCATTTCCAGGAGAAAAAAAAGGATAACTGAAGTAACCTGTCCCATAGAATGTACGTATGTAGAATTAAAAAGTAAATCAACAGGGCCATGGAAAGAATGGCTCCTATTCCACCAGTATTTGCTAATGATTCTTCCCTTTCTAATTTATAGCCATTCGGGGCTATTTTTGCACCTAAGAAGTGTGAGATATGAAACTGGATTCAATTATCCCTTTAAAACTAGGACCAAATCTCAGTGAAATTTAATCGCATTTAATTAGAAAGGGAGTTTTTTTCCAGGGTTACCCAGGTCATTTGGCTTATATACCACCAATTCATATTATGATGACCCATTGGCTGCCTTCCTGTTTTGAACAATCAGTCTTATAGCAAGTGCACATGCTTTCAGCAAGCAATTTGCTCATGTGGTGTTTAGTTTATTTTAGGTCACAAAATGTTCTTATTTTTCCCTTAGAGGAACTTCCATATAAAATTAAACAGATCTCAGATGTCCTCTTGAGAATTCTAACATCCACCTGTCTTTATTGCACACACCTAACTTTACATCTCCACTGCCTAACTTTTTATTCAGCCTGATATCCAAAAATAGTGTATTACTGCTGTAGAGTGTTTTACTAGTAAACATGTCGGTTGCTTCTGGGCTTGCAACAGAAACACTAATTCAACCTTGAATATCACTTTTTTTACAATAATTCAGGTGTTAAGAAACAGAAAGTACATGTCTAATTTTCAGATGTGACATTTTTTAATCAAAGGAAACAGACAACAAAGATGCTCCATCCCACCATGGAAGAGTCATCAGCTGATGTAAAGCTGGCTTCTGCCTACATCTCATGATACCATTCTCATGGGCATTTAGTTAGATCACCCCTGTGCTTCAGTATTTCATTGACACCTGTCCCAATCAGCCTTTGCCTGCTGGGTGTAGTTAGAGAGGACTTGTTACTTTAAACTATGCTGGGTTCTGAGGACCTTTTCTGGTGAGACCTTCACTTTTATATCTGGTCAAAAAGATGTCAACTTCAGTAGGACTTTGGTTTGGTACTGAAAAACAAAAGTGGCCTCTACCAAATCATCATCAGCACTTTCTGTAGTCATCAAAGACTTTCCTGGCATATTTCTCTTCCAAAGATTTATCAAGCTGCAGTTTTCTTAGCCCTAGTCCACACTACAGCATTAGGGCAATGTAAGGCAGCTTACATCGACCTAATTCTATAATCGTCTACACTAAAAAAAGTCACGCTCACTGATGTAACTCACTGACTATGCCAGTTAATAACTCCATCTCTGTGAGAGGCATAGCACTTAGGTGGGAGTCAGCAATCTTTCACTTGTGGCCCATTAGGATAATCCGCTAACAGGCCACAAGACAGTTTGTGTGAACTGTATCCACTGGGAGCTGCAGGGAGCCGTGCCTGTAAATTCAGCATAAATAAATCTGTCTCGCCCCATCAGCACATTACGCTATGAGACAAAGTTTGCCCCCTCTGGGCAAACAGTTAGTTGGATGCAGTGTCAGCATAGGCATTACCTTGCTTACATAGACTGTTGCTACTTTTTCAGAAGTCATCCCACAATGCCTCACACTGACAGTTAAATCAGAGCAAGTGCTTCTTGTGAGGATGTGCATGAGAAACATGCAAAACTATTTAAAAACACGTGAAAGCTATTTAATTACTGCAATCACTGTCTGTTAATTTAACTTAGGTCAACAGAATTGTACGGTGTGAACATACCCTTAGTTTATGAGACTTGATATGATTACAGCCCTAGGTCGACCTGCGGCTCATTGATTTCCTAATGAAATTGAAAGTACATTAAAAAATTCTTCCTTTTTCCCCATCAGAAATAAAGAGATTTTATTAAAAAAAAAACACTCTCACGTTGTATTTAAGTTTTAAAGCTATGCATATTGCTAGTTTTTGAAACTCTTATTGTAGATGGGTTGTGGGGGAGGGGAAAAGATAAGAAACATCAACACAAATAGATATTTCAGTATCATAGTTTAAAAGCATACACCCTTTTCAGTCCTTAGCAACTAGGGTTCCTTCTAGGTGGTGGAGTTATTTTCCCCTTTACTCCAAAAGAAGGTAAAGAATTTATATGTTCAGCAAGAAAAGTTCTACCATGTCATGAAAAATGTCTGAAGTGTACACTAGAGGTTGTTGAATACCCAAAACCCCCCCAAAAAATTTGGGGGAAGTTTCTTCAAAATGTAAGATATTAACACAGCAAGAAGTTGCTTAGCTGAAAGATTTCAAAGCAATTCTGAGGGATAACATCATAGTTGGCATATAAAAGTACATTTTTATTCAGTTGTGGTGTTTTTTGTGTATGCTAATAGATGAGTAATACTGTTTCAAATGTCTGTAGCTTAAAAATAAAAGAAATCTTCCTTTTAAAGGTGCTCTGCCAAGCAATATTCTTCATCCCTGGTGGTGTAGAGGTCAGTCTGAAATGCCTACTGGACTAAGATATCAGAAAAGCTTATAAACCTTGCACTTCCCAGAAAGAGATGTGGAGCCAAATACTCTGCTGTGTGTGTGTGTGTGTGTGTGTGTGTGAAATTCTATTGAAGTTAATACTGCAGTACTTATATACAGCAACATAAAATTTGATCTTCTATGGAAGAAGAAAAATACAGTTCAGCCTAAAAATTGGACTTTTGCCATCCTATATTGTAATTATGCAGAATTTGATTTACAATTTAGAGAAATGGTGGGAAAAATGAGAAACCGAACAGTGCAATTTATTGAGCCTTTACTATATGTGATACACAGAGGATTCTCTCTCAGACACTCAACCACAAATTTTCTTCTGTTTCAATCCACTTGGTTTTGCAACCTCTCAGCGTTTCTCAATGAGTTTCTAGTTCAAACAAACCTTAGATGTAAAAGAAAATACCCTCATTTGAAACTGTAGACGTTAGCCAGGTGTTGCAAAGAAACCAAATGAAATAAATTACAACATAAAAATATAAACTGGCTGATATTCACTCAAAACTGTGTTTAGGTTCACTTGCAAGGTTCATAAACCTTAAAGAATCTTTTTGATTAACACACTCTGAATTCCAGATTTGCTATGCAACCAGGGAAGGTATGCATAATTTTAGGTTTATCATGAACTTTTTTTCTTAAACACAGCTCTAGTCCATGACAAGTGTCACTAAAAATAAGTTTTAAAGAAAAGGAAAATAAGGAATCACTACTTCTGCTACATTTTTGTTCTGTAAAAATAATGAGTTCCAAGTGGGTAGGACTAATGTAGCTGATACATGTAATCCCAAGTTAAGGCAAGACCAGCCTAAACAAGTAATTGCTGAAACAACTAACAGTTGTGAATATGTTTACACTAAATAAGGGAGACAGAAACTAACTATTTTGGGAATGTTTATATTAAAAGTATTCAAGAATACCCTCAGCTGATGAGCTTGCCTTATGATAATCTGGAAAGTGATTGGTCTTTATATGCAAGATGTATAGGTGTTATCTAGAAAAGATGCTTAGAAACTGTGTAGTATATGACATGAATTGGAATTGTGGTATTATCCAGTAGCTAAAATCAGCTGCATAGGACAAGAACTCTTACATGTCTAATAAAGTATCCCAAGTAATGGAGTGGAGTCAAACTGAGTTTTTTGCATGCCAGAGGACTGGATGAAGCATTCTTCCAGAATTGGGCAAGGTATTACGATGAGAGAAAAAGTCTAGGAGGGAATCCCAACAATTCTTTGTCAGGAACGGAGTGAATATTTGTTCAAATAAAAAATTGATAATTCACTTAAATGGCATGCACAGCCAGTTTTAGAGAATAGGACTGGGAGGGAACTTCTGAGTCACTGAGTCCAGTCCCCTGCTATTACTGACTACCATGTTCCATTTTAAAAACAAAAGATAAATTGATGCTAACATTGAAGAATCTGGTGGCATCTTGCAATAATCCCATAGAAGACCATAGAAGTTTAATGTGAGATTCACTTATGACTCTCAGAGGTGACAAATGTGAGTTATTGAATCAATCCTGAAGCTGCATGTAGGTTTCTGTCAGCACATTCATTAATTTAGAATTAGTTTTATTTAAAAATATGTACAATTTAAAATTTATACTCAAGTAAATCCGAGGCTGCTTTGTTGTACCTTCCTTCAAAATGGAATCTAGTTGTAGGAAGTAAATGTAGTCACCTTAGACCCAGAGGGTGCATTATAATCAAAAGGATCAAGGATAATATAGTGCCAGGGGAGCCCTAGAGCAGTAACTCAACCTTTCCAGACCACTATATTCATTTCAGGAGGCTTTGTCTTGCATATCCCTAAGTTTCACCTCACTTAAAAACTACTTGCTGACAAAATCAAACATAACAATACAAAAGTGTCACAGCACACTGTTACTGAAATATTTCTTATTTTCTCATTGTTACCATAAAATGATAAAATAAGTTGATTAGAATGTAAATCTTACCTTTCAGTGTATAGAGCAGTGTAAACAAGCCATTATCTGTGTGAGATTTTAATGTGTACAGACTTCACTTTTTATGTAACCTGTTGTAAAACTGGGCAAATATCTAGATGAGTTGATGTGCCCCTTGGAAGACCTCTGCATACCCTCAGGTGTATGTGTGCCCCGGTTGAGAACCACTGCCTTAGAGCACATCTGAGCAAAGCATGGAGAGAGGACAGATACTGGTACAACATGCAGAAGTTTCACTGATGTTAACCAGTGAAGAGGGGACAGCTCTCACTTGATACACCTTCTAGGACAACAGGAATAAACAGTATTCCCCTGAGTAATGTCAATTGCTTGCTTCCTTAGTATCTTTTAACATAACCTGCATGCATATGACCCACTGGCAAGGGCAGACTAGCCCTCAGGTCTGCCCTTCCATCTGAGACCCTGCCCCCTCTGCCCCCTCTGAAGCCAAGTAACCCCTTCCACTTTCCCACTAGAGCCCAGAGCCAGCCCTCTACCGTGACGAACAGCCAAGTCCCACAGCTAGCTCCTCAGCCTCAAAGGAGTGCTGGGAGGCACACAGCCCCAGCCTTTCTGGCTCCAAAGCATCAAGAAGTCAGGAGGTGCATGGCCTCAGCCCCATCAGTGGAGCACTGGGGGGAGGAGCCAAAAGGATGGAGCCATATGCAGGGAGTGGTCATGGCAGGAGGTGCGGTCATGGCTGTTTGGGGAGCCTCCCCAGTCTACACAGCCCACCGCCTATGCCTGTGTATAGTAAACTATTCCTGGGTACAAGTTAATTGTTCCAGACAAAGGGCTGTAAAGATTCTTCTCTTTATTTATACTCATTCAAATTCAACAATGTATGTCGTTCTTTAAGATACATAATTTAGGTTAACTCACAAGTTCTTTACATCTGAACTGAGAAGCTACTAGAGATGGAATGGTGAGCTATCCAATTCAAGTCAATTCAGCTATTTTGCTATGCAGAAATGCTCAGCAAATTGACCTGATAACACAAACAGCAGCAGCTTTAAGGCAAATAATCTTCCTGACAAGAACGTCACCAGAATTTCTGATTCAGTTAGCTTTCCCCAACACCTTACCTTGAGACCTCTAAATTTGCTGAGACTAGTGACCTATTCCATTCTCCCTCATATCTTCATTAGCAGAAGTCTCTTGCTGCTGGATGGGAGGAATATAAAAGCCAGGGAGGGAGAGGAGGCTGATTGGACATAGGAGAGGGCAATGGACAGAATAAATAGCTAGTCAAGTGGAGAGAAAATAATGCCCAGAGTTTAAATCATAAGGAATTCATGGGCTGTAAAGAGTGGTGGGGAGAAAAGCAACCAGTGGAGAGCAATAATCAGACCTCACCCCCACCATTTCACTGTTTCTCCCAACCATTGCTGAAGAAACTACTGCTGCTCCTGAGGCTTGGCTCCATTTTTTAGAGATCCTTTATTGGTAACCCCAATCCACATGACTAAGCCCAGGTGTTGTTCAAACTCGGTGAGCCTAAAGTCACTAGTGTTTTCAGAGCTCCCATCCAGCCTGGGATGGAGTTGGAGTAGGGGTCCGACCAGGAGCAGCCCTAGACGAGCTGCCAGCAACTGGCGCCCTAGGCGAAACGCGCGATCGGCGCGTGAGCAGCATCCCTGCCTCCAAAGCCCTCGACGGCCGTTTATCTTGGCGCCCTAGGTGACCGCCTAGTTCGCGTATATTGATGGGCCGCCACTGGGTCCGACCACTTCCTTGCCTACACTTGGTCTGTTCTCTTATAAGATATGAAACTCGCTATATTTTATCAAACTCATTATATTTTATGATTCTTGACATTTATTTGCTGCTCATTTTTAATTTTTCACTACATTTATTAAGTACTCCAGCTGTAGGTAGGTCTTTGTCTTCACTGTGCTCTAACTTCAGCACTGTATGAGTTTATAGTGTTGCCCTTGTATTCATAGTTCTGCTGTCTGGTTCATGTTTAGTACATTTCAATTTGCCACATTTACAAAATATTTAATAGGAAAACAGATAGGATGTATGTCCAAAATATGAAATTCCATTAAACTCACCTGCACTAGGATCCTCACACCACGCACTGCAACCTTCCATTCTACATTTCTAGAAAAAGCCTGGGAGAAAAACAGCTACCGTTGCAAATTAAAGCAAGATGCAAACCACAAATTTGGAGGTTCCTATTTCATTCAGACCCCAGGAATCTGGTCCAAAGATGTATATGCACATTTGGATTTCTAAGTACAAACAATTTGTTCTGCCATACTGGGACCTGTTCACAAGTGTTTTTGATCCCCCCCCGCCCCCAATTTAGTGTAGATCAATTTTATTGCACCTCAGACTGTGCTCTCATTAATCTTACAAGTTAAGCAGCTAGTCACCATTTGAAAGGCAGTTTTCCAAATAAAAGCTTGGTAGCTGTCAGAAGTGATAGTAGCAATTCAGTACATGGCACTTCCTCCCATTCTGCGGCCAATACCTCTATGTAGTGAGGTAAGATTGTAGTGTTGGAGTTGGAATCTTTGGAATAAGAAGAGGCACTAAAGTTCTAATCATTAAGCACCCAAATGCCCACAGAACTTTCCAGTATGAATATTAAGCCTGGAGTCCTGCTGTAATTCCAGTCTGGATATAACCGACCTGAAAATATATCAGCTGAGAGTTTCTACTGAATACAGCATTCGTTACCTTTTTTCTAAACTGCAGCTTCAACCTGCAGACTCATATTCATATGAGTAGCCCTGCTGACTTAGATATGACTTGTGATGTGAGGGCTGTGTGTAAAATTAGGATCTTGTTGTGCAATGTTTATTAAACATTTCCAGCATTTCACTGGAAGTTAAAATGATTTTGGTAAATACAATCTCTAATGTGCTTTAGGACAAAAGAAGCTATAAAAGAGTTACTCTCATTATAATACATGTTGATTAAAAAACCTGAACCATCATTTTACCCTATAATCCCTTCCAAGGATCAAAGGATTTTGTTTTTTTTTTTACTATGAGAAACAAATGAAGCAGTCACACATCAATAATTATTTTTCTTCCTGCACTCCAGCCACGGAACAGTACTTTAGCCAAAAGAAAAAAAAAGGGACAGAAGGCAAAGATATGCATTGCTGACCAAATGTTATCTAAGATTTAACCATACCATCTCTGAGGGAGTAAAATATATCAGAATATGTTCATACAACCCAATGCATTGACTTCTAGTTATATTCTTTTTTCCTCTCCACATTGCATTAAGAGTAGTACTGACATCCCTCTTGGTTAATATCTTACTGAAGCAAACCTAGCCCCATAGGGGAGTTCAGCCTAACCTTTCAGAACTTGCTTCAGATCCTGCCCCTCACTGTCAAATATTCTGGCATCATCTATTGGTTTTTCATTCCCTTTCATGTCTCTCCTTTTTAATGTTTTTTTTCTTCTTATATGTTTTCCTTTTCTCTTCTCCTGCTGTTCTTATTATCTCTAGTCCCACAGGTTCCCAGCTATAGTTTTCTTTGTTTCCTTGTCTGACTGGTAGCTGTTTTGACTGAAGCCCAGTATCTTTAGGCTTCTCTTTCAGAATTTGCTTTTCCCTCTAATCAATGCCTCTCTTTTTTCAAATTAAGGTGTTCTCTGGATTGTACTGCAGGATCTTTTTCTTTATTGTGACCAGACAGCTGAGTCTTCTTCCATTTTTCCCTGTTGAGCTCTCTATCATTCCAGTGAAGATTTTATAGATTCAGAAAGGCAGAGAAACCAAAGATTTTAAATACACAGTTGTTGGGGAAAGGATTATTAATTTATAAGGTTATCCTTGGTTAACCAATTACAGGTCATGTCATTTTGCATCAAGCAAATATCTTAAGGAATTGGTTGGAGGTGGAGTGAGGGAGGGTTGTTATATTTACACATCATGTTTTCATTAATACATTTTCATTAGTCCTAATATTGTATGTGAGATTGGCACTCATATGCTCCTGCTGCAGTGGCTCTGCTAAAAACAATTGCTTGTTTTATTTCAGTCATTGTTTAATCTTATTTTTAAAAAGGCCTCGAGTACTCTGGGGACATTTGCACTTCATAAAAGCTAAACAATCATCAGGACAAGTGATGAAACAATTGTCCTTCCATGAACAGATTCCTTTAAACAGAATTATCAAATCCTATCAACCTACTCATGCTTCTTCTTACCACAACAAAGTAAGGTAGAACAAATAGGCCTTCCCACTTGATATGAATGCTGACAACAGAAGCAAGAGTCCCACATTAAGAATAGCCTGCAAAATAACCTTGATAAATTGTATTCCCACTATAGGATGGTTAAATAGAAAAGATATTTCTCTTCACTTTTATAGCTTTATGTAGTGTTATTTGTGTAGAATCCTGCTAAACTTCATTTAAACCCTATCGCTTTTATATTTATTGAATTCTATAGAGCATTTCTAGAATGCTTAGCTGTAGCACTTCAAATAATCACAACTGCCTGAGGAAAGAGGCAATCTTTGAGGTAACTGGACCTAACCCCTTTAAGAACTGATAGGTTAAGATCAGCACATTAAATTGTACTTGAAAATTAACTGGAAGACAGGTAGAATGTGCTCTGTATGAGAAACCCTCTTTAACAACAGGTTGCTCCATTTGCTACTAACTACAGTCTAAGGGTGCGTCTACACAGCACCCTTACCTCGAAATAAGCTACGCAATTTGCACTATGCAAATTGAATAGCTTATTTCAAAATAGCTTATTTCAAAATTTGGCTCTGTCTACACAGCACCAAATTTCAAAATAAGGCGCTATTCTGAAATGTCCCTTAACCCTCATGCAATGAAGTTTACAGGGACATCAGAATAGTGAGCCCGTTATATTTCAATGTAACAGGCTTGCTCTTAAGACTCAGAATAGTTATTTTGGGATACCATCATACTACCTTGACTACATTCTAGTCTAACATTGCATTGAAACTATGTCACTCCTATCCAAACACTATCAGGTTGCATTGCACTATTAAGACAGACCAATCAGATAGGTCTCAACCTCACTGGTGGCTCTTATTGACAAATAAATATCTTCCATATCTCCCACCTCCAGCCCTATCCCAAAGGCAAGGATCAGGGTGGCGATCAGTGTGGACAGCTATCTGGATTGAGTTAGTAAGCCCACACAGTAGTTATATAGTTATCATCACTGCTGTGAAGTCTTACGTTGATCCCAAGGGACTATGAGCACACATGAACATGACAGTGATCCATCTTGGTGATTCTCAGGCCACTAAAGTGAGGAACAGAATCAGAATCAGATTATCCAAACATTACAGAATGCACAAGGGTGATAAATACATGTAATCTCTTTCTATCCCTATTTGTGATTTCACATATCAAGTGGACTATCAGAGCCACTTCTAGCAAGGAAGATCTCCCAAATTATTTGTCAGCACAGTCACCTCCACCTTTTATATTTTAGACAAAATATTGTTCACTTGTGTTTATTAATGTACCATAACTTCACTAACTATGGATTATTCTGAAGACTTTGCATTTCTGATTCTTGATGGTTTCCTAGGAAACAAGCAAGGCACACTGTTTTGAGTGGAAAGGCAAAGTTGTCTTTAATGCTTATGTCTATGGCATTATAATTAGAAATGCTTTAATTCAGAGCCTCACACTCAAACATAGCCCCTCTTGCATTGTTTTTTCAATTTATATCTATTAAAGCAACTTCCCTCCAGCATCATTAAGGATGTCACCTGCATCAGGTGTTCATTGTATTATATATTGCAGTTATTAGCCTGCCTTTCTTCCCTTTGTGTTTGTGACCTGCACATCTGTCGCCAGCTCTACAGTTATTTTACTTCCACAGTGTGCAAAAGACTTTCCTCACCCCCATTCTTAAGTACAACAGGTTTTAGTAGTGTCCTAGCCAATTTCACATTGGTCTTCTTAAAATGTTTAGGCAATGGGGGGGAGGGGGAAAGGGGGTCACATTATTCACTATACATGTCTTACAAATAAAGACAGGTGAACAATGGTTTGAAATAATCAGAAGGCGGAGGGGAGGAGGAACCAAGCTCTCCACAATTCCACTGTGGCTACAAAAGGACAAGATTTGAGGATATACATGTCATTAGAGTTCAGCTCCACAAGAAGAGAAATTGAGATAAATTCAATGCTGCTGGATCTAGGTAACATGGATCCATAACGCATATACAACCTGCAAAAACAATGAGGAGTCCTGTGGCACCTTAGAATATGTCTAGACTGCGGGGGTTTTCTGAGATACCGAAGATATCCCAGAAAAACTCCACCGCGTCCAGGGAATGCATTTGCTCTTCCACACAAAAAAAAGTGGAAGAGCAAACGTGCTCTTTCAGATGCCTTGTCTTCCTTGTTCTACAAGGAAGAAGGGATCTTCCAAAAGAGGTGGATTTTCTGAAATTTGGCCCAGTGTAGATGGGCCAAATTTCAGAAAAGCCTCTTCCGAAAAAAAAAAAAAAACGAAAAAGGTGTAGTGTAGACCTAGCCTTAGAGACAGATTTATTAGGGCATGAGCTTTCATGGGTAAAACTGACTTCATCAGATGAATTGGAGTGGAAGTTACAGAAGCAGGGGTACATATAAGAAAGTTGCTTATGTTCATGAAGCTAATTAAGTCAAGGTGGAAGTGGATCATTCATAGCATTTGGTGTAGAGGTATGGAGAGGGGAAATTGCCTTTGTAATGGCATTAACCAGTTAAGATCCTTATTCCATACTAAATTTGCAAATACATTCTAGTTTGGCTGTCTCCCTTTATAATTGGGTTTTGAAATTCTTTTATAGAAGGATGGCTATTTTCAAATCATTACTGAATGTCCAGGGAGGTTTAAGTGTTCCCCTGCAGGCTAATATGTGTTACCATTCACTTTTTGTTGCTTTTGCTGATACAGACTATCATGCTTGCCTCTCTGACACCTTACAACCTTTAAAAGCAGGGAACTATTTATACAAAATATAGGACAACCTAGGTCTATGGCAGAAACTTCAGGGCTATTTGGCTTCCACAAAGTGGCCTGTGGGAAAGATTCTTTCCCTTCCAGCCATCCTTAAATTTCTCTTGTGCCAAATCTAGCTGCTCAGACTTTGTGTATGAGAAAAGCTAATTTTAGAGAGAAATCCTTTCAGAGGCATTAGTCTACTTGCTATAGCAGGAACATGTAGGGACAATTATTTCCTGTTCTCATTCTGAATTTGACCTCTTTGAACTTGGACAAATCTCTTGTTCCTTAGTCTTAGGTTACCCGCCTATAAAATGGGGATATTATAATATATTTACAGTTACTGAATTCTAGTGAGGTTTTCTTTTAATGTTTAATTAATATTTGGAAAACACTGGAAATTGAAAGAGTGTTACATATTGCTATTATGAAGGCAAAAGATGAAGATAAAACCCTACTTTATCAGAATAAAAAGAGGGACATGCATCTATTACATTAAACTGGATTTGCATGAATAAAAGGACCACAGGAGCACTAAAAATACAGCAGCATGAGGGAGGAAATATAAGACTTGGTGATATCTCCACAACCCTGAGGGAAAGAGTACTTGAAAGATACAATAGGTGAAGATGCTCCAAAATTTGACATATGTTAATACAGACTAATTAATTTAATAGATGCTCCTGAAAACAGATGTAAATACATTTTATATTAAAAAAAAAAATCTACATTCATATTTTGTTACTGTCCTGTCATTCCTGCACGGTCAAACGAGGGTATGGCCTTTTCTCCTTCTCATCTCCTGGGAACAGAGAGGGAGGAGCAGTTGTGAACTGCTCTTTGTGTCCCTTCCCTCATCACTTTGCCCTATGCCTGACCAAGATTCTATGAGCCCTGGTCTACACTAGAGAGTTATTTTGAAATAATGCCCCTTATTTTGAAATAAGCAGAACATCCATACTACCAAGTCTGTTATTTTGAAATAAGGGACTGGTTATTTAAAAATCTGTACTCCTGCTTTCCTTGGGGAATAATGCTTATTTTGAAAAAGTTATTGTGGGAGTTATTTCAAAATAAGTTATTTTGAAATAATTTCCTAGTGTAGATGTGCCGTGAGAGTGTAGCCCTTGAGCCCTCATGTAAGATCCAGTTAGAATCTTGTCTTGGGGCTCTTATTCACATACAAACATACTAGTGTGCAGAGAATACAGGTACTAGTGTGAGGAACAATTGCTTGCCAAACAAAACAAACATGATTGTTGAGATAACAGAATAGAATAGAATTGGCTCTTGAAAAAACCACTAGTTGGAAAATTCAAAATAATATTAAAAAATACTGCACTGCAGTATTCAATCAGCCTAGTGTTTTAAGATGTCACTAACCCACTCAATAACTTAATTTCCACACTTCTGTCTGATTTATCTCCTTTATAAACCAGGATGACTAGCAAAGATAGGGGATCAGATAGTTTAGCCTCTTACTCCAGCTCATGAAAAAGAGGAGCTTTAGTTCTACTTAGCATATTCTCTATATATTTTTAACTAAAATGTGTTCTGAATCCAAGACTAATTTAACCCTCAGCACCTAAGCTTAAGCCATTGCCAATATCAACATATGGCATGGGAATAATTTTGTTTTACTGAGAAAAAAGTAGGTTTCTAGCTGGCAGCAAAGTGAGCGCTAGGTTATTTAGCAAACCCTGCTTCCAGAACTTCATTGGCATCATTGCTGCCATAACTGATTATGCTTTTATAAAGCAAGACAGTAAATACTCTGTCAAGGTAGGCTGCGTTCCATGGGAAACAGAGGAGGAGGAGGGGGAAAATCAATTTCTGAAAAATGGAAAAGGACAAAAGTGGTAGGGAATAAAATGCTATGTTCCAGCTTCTCTGAGAGATTACAAATGCTGGAGAACGAAAAGCAAAAATGAGAAAAAGCTTTCAGTGCTTTCAAGGTGGTTCACATAGCTAAAATTCAGCATAAATGCACTTTTATAAATAAATCAAGCATTTGTTTTTGCTGCAGTTTACATCTTAATAGAACTTTAAAACATTTTATACACTGATATTTCATTTTTTTTAGTGTTGAGAAGGTGAACAGGATGATTTTATGTGCCTCTACAATTATTTATATATGTAACTTAAATCATTCAGGCTTAATAGCAGCCACTAAACCGTGCAAGCAGTGACTGAGTCTTATACTTTGGATTGTGGATGGTGTAGTTGTGATAATACAGACTCATGTTCCAGTATTATGGTGACCAGCTCATGACAGTCTCCCAGGTACCAAGCTCTAGTGCTATGTAGTGTGAACATTTGAATTATCAGCTCCTAATGACTGAAGATTGCTGTGCTCCCTCTGGATCTGCACAAGCAGAGATCTGCTTTCCTGGCACAAATGGGAAGGTCAGCCATCTTTGCAGCACTGTTCCCTCTTCCTTGTGCGTGTGCTGGGGACAACAAGAGATAGGACTGGAGGAACTGCACCTTGCACCTGAGATATCAGTGGTAAATCCTCACAAAATACAATGCGGCTTGTGGCTGCACTAACTTTGACTATTCTTCCTGCTCTCTGATGAGAAACTTGTCTTTGGAGGTGGGGTTGGGAAAAGATCCTGGAAACATGCTACCAATGACTTGTAGAGAGAATAGAGGATACCAAGCTGATGGAGAGGCCTCTGTTCAGATGACCTTTTGACTTTTGTAGATGCCCTGAGATTCTCACAGCTCTATGACGGCTATCTGGTCCCTCCCTAATAAAATTACTGGTGGGAAAATGTTGCCATGGTAACTTTATGTAGTGTTCCTCCTGCAAGATCCTTGGATTTTTCCCTAGAAGGGGACTAGAACACATTCTACAAAGATAATTCCTGTTGTCAACCTTCATTCAAACTTTTACAATTTATCTGTGTTCCTTTCTTATTCCACTGTTTCATTTCTTGGATGAAACATCAGTAAAATCTAACATTCAGAAATACATTTCACATGATATCATGCCATTGAATGATCCCTATTGTAAAAAGATCATATTTTTCCTCTGACCTTTTTGTTATTCAGCTTGGTACATTATATAGGTTGGACACTCGAAATTGTTGTTTCAGGAGTTATTCTTTCTAAATAAGTTATTTTGAAATAATTTCCTAGTATAGACTGACCCCAAGTGATCCATCCAATCCCTATTTCTACCTTCTGGCAAACAGAGGCAGTGGTGGCCTCTATAATTGTTGGTGATGCCCAGAACAGGTACAAGTTCTACATCACACACCTGCTTTGTAAGTCAATACATATTTTTAAAAATAATGTAAAAATCTGAAGGCTCTGGGATGTGGATGGGAATGAGGGCTTTGTGTTGTGGGAGGGTCCAGGTAGGTCTAGGGATGAGAGGTTCACAGAGGAGGAGAGTGCTCAGGTCTACGGTAGGATGCCAGGAGGTGCGGGAGCTTGGCGAGGAAGAGGTCTCTGGTTGGGTGCATGAGGTCTGGGCTGGGGTAAGGTCAAGGATGAGGAGTTTGGGATTTAGGTCAGTTTCTCCAGGGCTGGAACCAGAAAGGAGGACTCCCTCCAGCTCTCTCTCTGCTGGCAGCAGCAAGCTCTGGGAGAGATCACCCCTCTGCTCCCTGGTAGCACACTTACTTTACCCAACTGTCTCTGCATGTGCTCCTAGAAACTCTCTCAGGTCCAGGAAGCCCCCTTGTGTCCCCTGTGGTGGATGCTGTGGGGCAAGAGACTGCCGTCATGTGTGTGCCTCATCCCTGCTGCTGCCCCTCGCTGTAGTCTCACTGGGGATGGGGCTGCCTCTTGACCAGCATGCGGTGTGGTGACTGCAAGTTAGAGGGGGCAGGGTGTTATGACACTCACCCAAGTCCAAGACTGCTGCTCAGATCCAGACTCCAAGAGAAACCCCACCCCATCCCAGAGTCAGAGTCACTTGCTGGGTATAGGTGGGGAAAAGGGCTGACAAGGGTCATCCCATGGTGCAGGGACCCATGCAGATCAGGTTGTATGGGGCCTCCCTTTGCATTTTTGATATGTTTGATAGCTGGTTACAATGAACTTCAAGGGCAGCTGCTGGTTGCAGGTTAAATATTGATAGCACCCTGCAGTATAATTATACTGTTTTATATTGTATTGTACTTTTTTATAATTATAATGAAGTCTCAGGAACTGGGTCACTCTTGGAGGGCTTATATGTGCCCTGGTACTGGAGAACCCCAAGACCATCCAGTATACATGAGGACCTTTTTAGAGCAGTGGGCATAGTGTCAATCTCATAATCTGGATGGTCCCGAGTTGGATCCTCAAAGAAGGTACACCAAGGTTTTTGCCATGGCCCTAGTCTCTTCTAGCTGACCATCCCCAGCTGTTAGCTGGAGAGCAGTGGTTCCTTTGCTGAGGTTCCCCATACTGTAGTGGGAGCAGAGCCTGCACATGTGAGTGGAAGTTGCCTAAGGCCTTACTTTGGCTTATCCCTGATGGTTTAGTATGGTCAGGGTTTGGCATTTTCACCATCAAGACCCATAGGACGTCTGGTCCTAGTATCCTTATTCAGACAAGACTCATCTTTTAATCACCTTATCATTACAGTATCTAGATGGGAACCCTGCAAAATAAATTCATTTGTTTGTTGCTCAAGTGGTGCTGCTGATTAGTGGTTGGAGCACTTTCCTTTGAGAGAGCACTTGCTTGATATTAGGAGCCATGTTCTACTAGAGGTCCCATCTTTCAGGTATCACAAACCTGAGGTTCTGACAGAGCACTTGTGATTATTACGATCCAGTGGCATTTTCCACAGACCAAATCCTGAAGCCATCACTCAGCATATTCCCACTTACAGATATCTCAGGCACTCTCCCCCTCCCCAAATTCAAATCTGCAAGAACTTTTTCAAATCTCTGGACACTTCCTAGGAACTTTCACGGGCACACACATTGTCTGTAATAAGCTCCACAATGCAGAAACAAGAGTTCATAGTACCTCAAAGGTTAAGCCCTCTAAATGACTGACTTTGGATAATCACTGTGATGGCCGCAATGGCTGGTCCTATAGCTTTGCATGTAGGAAGAATATATTAGTAACAAAATAAAACAAAAAAACTTTTATTGTGCAACTAGATCTTTAAAACAGCTATTTTAATACCAAAATGCTCTGTGAATTAAAGTAATTTGCATTCTAACTGTTCCCGAAAGATACTGCATTAGAAGGGGATATTTCTTCCCCATGATTTAAGAAGAGTATATGTGGGGAATGAGATTTCATCAAGAGAAATACATGATCTCTCTCCTCTTAGTAACAAACCAATGGTGGAAAAGATTCTTTTCTGACTTGGATATATTTTTGAGATACTCTTTTTGATTAATTATTACATGATAAATCAGAATTCGTAAAAGACTGAGTATAGTAGAAAAGACAGGATTTAATTAGTAAAGGCATTTTTTCATTCTGCAGAACACTGCCAAACATATAAGATTTTAAAACCAAACATTTATAGCGCTTCTCTGTGGGGGTGGGATTGCAATTGTCATTTCTTCTTTCCAATCCATTTCACCCTCCCACTTATTCCATCACTGAAATCAGGATGTTAAATTTGTGACATCTTAATAATGTCTGAAGTAAGCGGTCACAAATAAAGCATTATGTAAGCTTCACAATAAAGAAGCTGTGGAGAAGTTGGGTATAAAAGAAAAACTAGTTCAGATACACATCTTGAAAAAATAAAACTGAGAACTGCAGAAACTAGAGGGGGATTCAGAACCTGGTCCAAAGGAGCTAGGAACACATGGGTTCACTTCTCCAAGTCTGCCGCTGACTAGCTGCATAATTTTCAAAATGTCACTTCCATAATTATTGGACCAATGGGAATTTGTCTGAATAAAAACTGAGTAGGATCTTTAGGATTTGACTGATAATTTATTAATATAGTGCTGTACTGCCTGCCTATAGGCAATTTTGCAAACAGGGAGCCAAACAAATATTCTGTGCTAGGTGTTTACAGTCTAACTCTAGAGGAGAAAATGCTAACATTTAATGGATGAGAACATAATAAGAACATAAGGATGGCCATACTGGATCAAACCAATGGTCCATCTAGCCCAGGATCCTGTCTGATAACAGTGGCCAATACCAGATACCCCAGAGGGAGGGATCACAACAGGTAATCCTCATGTGATCCCTCTCCTGTCACCCATTTCCAGACAAACAGAAGCTAGGGACACCATTCCTACCCATCCTGGCTAATAGCCATTGATAGTCCTAACCTCCATGAATCTATCTAGCTCTTTTTTGAACCCTGTTAAAGTCATGAGTCATGAGAGAAGCTGCAAACAGAATTGCAGATCAATAATATTACTATTATTTTTTCACTAACACTCAATGCTAGTTCTAAGTACTAAGTATGGTTCTTGTTCCATCTCAAAGGCCACCTCTCCCTCTGATAAAAATAATTTGACGCAGATATCCACATTCAATCCTTGGCCAAAAAAAAAAAAAAAATCCCTAAACAAATTGAAATTTCCTCCCACCTTGGTCCGAGAAAGCCTGAATTTTCCTGACATTCAGGGCACACTGAACAGCTTTTCTAAGACATTGTCCTCAGAGAACAGCCTACCAGCAGCTCTACTGTTACAAGGAATGGGAGTGACAGCTCATTGCAACTATAGCAGTGTCTTTCAGGGAAGCACCAACTGGACCTTTTAAAGTCAATAGCAACACATTAAATTTCACCTTGTAATTAAATGTCAGTAAGAAATACCCCCCAAAGCACTGGCATAATGCTTAGAAGCCAAAATGCTGGTAGAAGAGAATTTTTAAAAGTATGGTTTAAAGGGGAAGAGGGAATTGCCCAAGAAAATTGAGCAATGTTTATTTTGGTCCTTGTTACAATTTGCTCAGTGTTTAGTCTGTTTTTCTTAATCACATGATTGGAGGAGGGATATTTTAGTAACCAGGATTTGTTTGTATTTGGTAAAGGTACCTATCTGAGCATGATCATTGAAGATTAACATTTAATGTCTCTGTGCTTCAGAATTTCCCCATCTGTAAAACGGGTTCATAATGGTGACAGTGAGGGTATGTCTACACTACCACCCTAGTTCAAACTAGGGTGGTTAATGTAGGCATTCGAAGTTGCAAATGAAGCCCGGGATTTAAATATCTCGGGCTTCATTTGCATCTTGCCGGGCGGGCGCCATTTTTAAATGCCCTTAGTTCGAACTCCGTGACCGCGGCTACATGCAGCACGGAGTAGGTAATTCGAATTAGGATCTCTAATTCGAACTACCAGTACACCTCGTTCCACGAGGAGTAACGGTAGTTCAAATTAGAGATCCTAATTCAAACTACCTACTCTGTGCCGCGTGTAGCCGCGGGCACGGAGTTCGACCTAAGGGCATTTAAAAATGGCACCTGCCCGGCAAGATGCAAATGAAGCCCGGGATATTTAAATCCCGGGCTTCATTTGCAACTTCGAATGCCTACATTAATCACCCTAGTTCGAACTAGGGTGGTAGTGTAGACATACCCTCACTGAGGCATTGTACTTCTCAATTAACTGTCTGCATAGCATTTTGATGTCTTAGATTAAAGCTATGTATACAAATGCTAAGAATGATATTGACAGAGTAATTTCCTGTTTTATATAATCTCTCTCTCCTTTCCAAATGGGCTCTTACATAAAAACTTATAAGTAACTGGAAGCACAATGCTAAGTGGGTAAATGCCTTATAGGAGATACACTCAGCACATTGAAGGATTGAGTTCTGGTCCAATTTTCCCTCCCTACGTAGAACATGAGTAACTTTACATTGAAAGGAAAAGTGATTTTTTTTTTTTTTGTATCCTACAGAGAAAAAAATTCAGGATGCAAATAGGATTTTATGATCACCTAACAGTTTAGTTACAGGTATGGTACTAGTGAATTTGACATGATCATTGTGTGAAAAGGTAATAAAAGTGGGGCTTATACATTTTACCACTAATGTGAGCAAAAGCAATGTAATCTTCAGGATTCTAGGATTAAAGAAATTGCTGACAATACTAAATATACGTAATATACATACATATATCCACCATTTAAGTGTTAGAAATTTTAAAGGAAAAGCACTTTTAGATGATGGTTTTGTTATATTATAGCAAAACAGCAGGGTTAAATAAAAGAGCGGGATTTTAGTTTATTGTTTTAACATCAAACTCATTAAGTAAAATGGATTTTGGTGCCTGCCAGAGAAAAGAGTTAAAATCAGCACATGTATTTTTATAAGCCACAAATTTTAGTGTGATCAATAGCTGTCAATGACTGCCAGCATGAAGAAGAAGAGAAGTCAAAGAAATCTACATCTAGACTTCAGACACAAATGAAAGAGTGAGTTTGGGCTAATGAGGAAATGTGCTTAGGAGTTTGTGTTTTTCCCCAGATCTGGAATTCCACTGTGTTTCTAAAAATAAAGGATATGTACATTTAAGAAGTTTAATTGCAATGTCATGTGAAGTGTGCAGCTAAAGAAAGTGGAAGCCACCTAATCAGGTGGACTCTGGAGGAGATTAGTCTAAGCATCTAGAGGACTTGGGCATGCCAAGGCATTGATTCTGTGGTCTAGGTGGGAGGCCAGTGGCAAAAGGGGTATTGGAGGGGTCAATATGTGAGGAGGGAACTTGAGTGACCCAGAGATCAGTCACTAACCTGACCTAGGGACCTTAGTAGCCCATAGGATTTAGAGGTTGGATTCCTTTTACAATGGACAGGTTTAGCTTGTGACATTTACTATTTCTAAATGCTTTTGCTATTTGAAATCCGTCCTGCAGTGTCTCCTTTGATGCCATTTTGTTTAACACTCAAAATACGCATCGCATCCTGAATATACTATACGTTGACTCACACAGCTGCATGTTGCTGCATGTACAGGGAATGCTGCAGCAATCAAACAGTGCATGACAGGTAATAATGTAGGTCATTGATATTTTAACCCCTCCTCAATTGTTCAGGGCTTTCTATTTCCTGACTAATGCGAACTGACATCTGTTGATATGATGAAGGCAGGAGATGCTAGTTCTTACCAGTTGTGTCTGTATTTGTCTGGAAAAAGTTACATCTGTTCATTCTCACTCTAGATTTGTGGCAATCATGCCTCTTATTAGTTCCTTCTAGTGTTTATACACCTATTTTCACAGGCAATACAGGTGTGCTAGAGGTGATCAAACAGGTTTTCCATGCATCTTTGTTCTTCAGAGTTTATCTATTTCAATTTTTACTTGAATAATTTCTTTGAAGAGGTAAAGAATTCCCCAATAATATCCATGGTCCCTGTCCCCGTGCTCATCTGAGAAATAGTTCCCCCTTGGATTATTTTTGTGGAAAAAAAGGCTTGTCTCTCCCTGGAGATGACAGGTAGGCCCATTTCTCCCTCTTAAAATGTGAATTAAAATCACACCTCTTCTTCACTGTGGTCTCCATGTATTCATTTCTGAAACTGGCTTGTGGAGGATGTGACGTGACAATTGGGTATTTTCTTACAAAAAGGTTAACAGAATGATTTTCAGCTACCATTCATCTATTAGGGAGCTGGGCTTTTGATCCTCCTCCATCTGTCAACAACAGAAGACATAATCTATGTATAATAAAACCCATTTACTGGTGCTGGTACAGCCCAAGAACATCTTTGAGATGTGACTGCCTAGGGAGGCTCACTCTTCAGAGCTGCCACTGGAGAAGTAGAAGCAGCTCATTTTCTCCCAACTGCTCCCCTCCCCGCCAACAGAAGACAATTAAACCTCAGGTAGATGGCATATGAAGACAGGATCTTAAGGTAAGAGCAAACAACCAACTTCCATCTACACATTTTCCTAGAGACCTGTCTATCCAGAAGGTGTTAGGGAATACTGACTATACATACAAAGCAGTGAAATTTATACATAATTGCTGTCACCTATATAGAAAAAACCCTAGACATTGTTTTCCCTTCTGATCCCTTTCACTTACAGTCTAGTTTTAGTTATAGTTTGTTGTGATATTGGCTATTACCTACACTAGGATCAATTCAGATGAGTGATTTTTATGTTGGTGGTGCTGAAAATATATTAGAGATTCACAGATAGGGGAAAATGGTATCCTTATATAAATACAATTAAAATCTCATTGAAAGATATCCTGTACCCACAGTTTCCCTGACTAATCACATGAACACTCTTTTAAGACTTTCCCATAAATCTCTAACTGATAACTCTTTGCACCAGTTTGTATTCCTGCCAGCGCCTGGTAGGAGTAATGAATGCATTGTGCTTAACAAGTACTATCTCATGTCACCCCCAGAACGCAGAGACAGTGATTTCACATTCCTGGCTCAAATTGTACAGGTGGCTTGTAAGTGTAAAGAAGTGTCATTTAACATGCCAAATTATGAAAAATACTGGTTTTATTTTGTTGTGTTATTTTTCATAACTAAAGAGTGTTGATAATCTCACTCAGCCAATAGAGTTTAGGACTAGGTTGCAACATTCTTTCTAACAACAATCTTTCATGAGTTGGGATTGCTAGTGCCATTTTATATCCATTTTGTAGGAGGTGCAATTGACCAGTATCAGGGCTCCAGAGACAAAAAGCAAGAGCACTGAATCCCTGTGGCTTCTATTAACTAGAATTTGTAAGGATGTTAATATGAGGAAGATGTGCATAATTAAAAATAAGCAACAACAACACTGAGTAACCTGGAGTTTTGCTTTCTGGATTTTTTACTAACTCAAAACCCAAATGAGATTTGCTGAAAAGCTTCAGGCAAGTCAAAGACAAATTTCAAGCAAACTTGCTACAAGACTCAAGTGAATCAGGCAATTGATATTTAGGGTAGGAACTGGGACACACAAATCTATGTGAACTCAGGACCTAATTTAAACTCCATTTAAGTGAGTGGGACTCAACTGGCACTCAAGCCCCCAAATACAACATTTCACCAAGTCCTACTATTTGATTCTGAATGTTCACACAGGATCAATTTCTTGTTGAAATGGTTTTAGCAATATCTGAGCTATTTTTTAAAAAATTGGTAGCACCTGCTTATTTCTAGATAGGAATCCTGCAGGTTAAATGCTCAGAACTATAACTAAAATTCATAGCTAAAGAAGTTGGTAAGTTTCATAACAAAAAGTTATTCCATTCTTAGAGCTACTATTGAGACGAGAGATAAAACTAATGTCATATTAAGTGGCACAGTGCCAGTATTCATGCTTGAATGAGAAATAATTCAAAGCATCTATAATGTTAGTGGCTTTGTGTGACTGCAAAAAGCCACTCCATCCACAGATATGTAATTTATACAGCACTTTCCAAAGTGCCTTGACTTGCACTGAATGGTATAAATGCCCTTATGTGCCAATATAATAGAAGCCTTCAAGAAGGGTATTTATTTTTGAGTTATCAGTATCTTTAAGTGTACTCTGAATGCCGGCCCCCATGATACACTAAATAATGTGAACTCATCATTCATTAGTTACCTTTCTCTCTCAAAAAATACAGCACTTTGTTACATTAGCTCCACAGCTTCAATATATTTCTGCTTCTTTATGTGCCTACTTTACAGGCTGAGCATGTTTCCTGGAGCACTGATAGGTTCTGGATGGTTTGTGCTATTTCATTTACTGAGGTTTTTTTCCCTCATCTAGAGAATCAACCAGGAAAGATCTTATTGATTGATACAAGGTCAGTCATCAGCTAAAGCATCATCGCTCACAATCTGATATCGTACAAGGTACCTGATGTTGCCTGCATCAATAAGATTTGGCTGGAAGATTCTGCTAGCTCTATGCTATCATCCCTCACCCCTTACAATCTATCCAATAAAAGTGAGAGTGCAGGAAGGGTAAAGAAGGTGGGAGGAGGTCATATGCCAGAGATGTCTTGAAAAGCATTCACTTGTGGAATGAATCTAAGGACAAGATCAATGTGGAATGTTTCTAGTGTATAGTAACCTCTCCACAGCTCCAGTGGATTCATGCCAGAGCTAATGGACCTTATGTCTGACACAAATGATTCCCAAATTGTTTGGTCCTTGGACTAATGCATAAAATAAATTAATGTCAATGTGGCTCTGAAGCATTTGACATTCATTCCTCCTCTCCTTTATTTTCTCCCTTGCACCTGCAAATCTCTGCTCTCCAAAGGAATCTTAAAATGACTTCTTTTCCAGGATACCCTTTAGAAGATAATCTTGCCCTCTACCTCTGTCTGCTAGAGCTCAATGAAGTTCTGGTCTGTATCATAATTTCTTCTGTCTCTGTGCTTTACCAGTAGCTTTATCTGTCAATTACTACCTGTGTGAAGTTGAGAAGTAGTAATTAAGTTTTATGAGTATGTCCAATCCAGATCCATTCCTGACTCATACATTTCTTCTTGTGTATCTCCAACACCATCTGAAACTCAGTTTCTTTAAAGCTGAGTGGATCAAACTGACTTTAGTGGAGCTGTACCAGTTTACACCAGCAGATCTTTCATACTTATCTCTCTGCTAATACAGCTTATCCTGGCTTCTAGTGTCCTTATTTATTCCATCATCTTTCTTGAGCAGAGGTTGCTAGCAGTATATGGTGTCAGAGGGATTTTTTTTTGTTAAGTAAGTACAAGTGTCCAAAGTGAAGAAAGATCATTAGGCTAAGACACAACAACAGAATATTGGTGCACAAAAGTTAACAAATGTCTCAAAACTTCTCAACTCTACATCCAGAAATAATTTTGTTATGGTCACAGAGTAGAGATGTACCGCAGAGTATATACAAAAGGCCTAATATTTTAGGCCTAGGGATGATACAAATGTTTTGTACTGTGTATACTGAATGTTTGGTCTTAGAGCATGTCTGGATCTTAAACTGATCACTAGGGAATGTTCTTTGCTTTAATTTCACCAGCTGAAAATAATTTAGTTAGGGAAAGCTGATGCCTACAGGTTACACCCATCCCAGCAAATAAAAGTTGACATAGTACCAAGGCATCGTGGTTACCATAGATCTGCCTCTCTTTTACTCACATTGCGTTTTGATTTTGTGCAACTGACCAACAGTTGCATTTAGCTGGTCCTTAATGCCCTTCAAATCATCTTTGCCTGGATTTGTAGAAGTGGTCCATTGTTCAGCTTAGTTACAATACTTCAGTTTAAATATTATACATGTTTTGTCACAGAAATTAACTTCATTCTCTACAACAAATTGGTGGTATTGCACTCTGGAAAAGCTCTTTTTCTTTCCTGCTGGTATTGCTGATGTAACAATGTTATATTAGCTAATATTCAGATCTGTGAAGAAGCCTAATGTGTTTAGCTGCCCATCAACAATATGGGCTAAGTGAAAATGGATGGTTTTGGATCAGGACAGAAGTTTAAGTTTACTGCTGTTGCTTAACTATTAACTAAGACTTAACTATTTTACATTTTGGTTAGGGAAGATGTTAAAACCTAATGTTGTCATCTACTAATTCAGCTGTTGATGTGTGTTTCTTCATGGCTTAATATACCTGTTAACATTCAGGATAAAATACTATTAAATATTGCATCTGAGAAAATGGAATTTCCTTCTACCTATCTGTGGGAATTCAAATTAACTTGACCCTCAAAAAATAACCATAAAAATCTTCAACCCAACAGCTGAGAAATAAATGCCGTAGCAAGCATTTTCTCACTGAAGTGCCTGTAAAATTGGACTCTCACCTAAGACCTAAATAAATCTCCCAAACTTACTGCACTGCTGTGCCCATTCAGTTTACTGAATACTTTGAAGTATGTGAGCATTCATGCTAATAACCACACAGTTCCCCTACCATCTAGTTCTGCATTTAAAGTTTGTATGAAATCTCTTAAGAAAACCTCAGTGAGATATGGAACCACAAGCTACTGACTCCTAATGAATGGATTAACAAGGCTTTTAATGTCCCAGCTGAACTAAACATCCCTCCCAGTCAGTTTCAAACAAAAAGTGCCATATATTTCTTCACACTTAGCTCCTAAATTAACTAAGGAGACAGCCTTGTGTAGCCAAAATCATAACCCATCAAATGAGATCTTTCCCTACTACCACTCACTTCTCTTTCCAAGAAAGATCTGATTTCTACCATGACAAACACACATCTCAACCCACATCTCCCTTATATTGTGCTTGAAGGAATTGCCCAATTTACTACCGCTGCTCAGAACTATATTTCCCTGGTAGGCAAGTTCAGACTATACCCTCTCTCCCCAGCCCTTTTAAAGACCTGCAGCTGTGCTCTTTCCTCTAGCAAGGAAGAGATTTTTAACCCTTTCCTTTCTGAGTACTGAACAGGGTTTATACCTTCTCCCAGGGTCCCCACTGTTAACATTATATGAAAGTGGTGCAAAAGATTTTTTTAACAGAAAATTTACCTCAGAACAGTGTGACACAAAGCCAACCTTATTGGTTCTGCTAAGAAATTACTCCAAAGCTTCAGGCAACAACTTGGAAATTTCTGCACAGCTCTATTCAAAAAGCTGATCTTCTATAGAGGAAACATTAATGTTCTGATCTTGCAAATGTTTATATATGTATTTAGCTTTGCACATATGAGCAGCTCCACTGAGGCCAAGAGGACTACTAAGATGAGTAAAGTTAAGCTTGTACGTAAGTCAAGAATGGAACCTAAATGAAGGGCACAATAAGAAAAAATAATCCAGGGATATTCCTAGAATTGCTGCTGTCGTTTCTAGTGTGGAATCAAGAAAGATCCATGAGCAGAGCTAAAGGATGATTCAGGCAGCCACCCTGGGCTCCTCGCTTTGGGGGGGCCCTGCAGTGGCCCCCTCAACCATCCTGTGGATGGAATAGGTGCAGGATGGCACAAGATTCACCCTGCTTCACGTTCATGAAGACAGTGGGAGCCAGAGCAGCCTGCTCTGCTCTGCCCCGGGCACGCCCTCCCAGCTTGTTGCACATGGCTTCTCAACAGTGGCAGGAAGCAGAGTGCCTCAGCACCAGAGCCCTCTGCATCCCACCACCATGGAGAAGTGGGGTGCAGTGGGCTGGGAAGGTGGTATGGCGAAGTGGAACAGTCGAAAAGGCTGCTCTGCTCCCATCATCATGGTGAATGCAGAGGTGGGGCCTGCAGAGGTATGTGGAATTGCTGTGGGGGCCCCAAGCAAGGGAAAGAGCTGGGGGGGGGGGGAGGGTGCCTCAAGCCCTGCACCCCCTTGGGGAGGGCCCTGTCCAGGAAACTACCTTTGGCAGAATTCAGATCCACATTTGGTGGTGCAAATGTCTGGTGATGCAAAATCTCGTTGGAATTTATACATTCTTTTAAAAATTCTGTGACAACACAGTGACAAAATGTGCTACACCTGATGCAAGAAACAGCTGTAGGATAGGTTTTTCCCAGTATTCCATGCTTGTCAGGTTGTAATTACAGGGTTAAAATTAAGAGTTTGCCCTTTATAAACGTGTTTGCTGCCAGCTTGTGGTTGGATGCCAATGACAAATAGCCATTGCATGGGGAAAGCACAAAAGATAGAGTAAATACTTTTATATGGCATCCTTGCATAAATTTTGTAAAATTAAGCATATTATTCCAAGGGAACACAATTCAAGAAACCTCTGAGTCAGATTTATACATGTACCAAAAGCATTTCTCAATTCCTAGCAGCATTCAAAGTCCAGTGAACTTGCCAGCGCAGACCACTATTGTGTATGACTACTAAAGTGGTCTTTCAAAGCCTCCCTCAACAGAACTAGTCCACATTGATGTCTTGTAATGGTTCTTGTGTCCAGCTGTTCAAAGTCAGCAGACAGCTGCTCAATCTCCACTCTCCATTCTGGTAGCAGATTTTTCTCCTTTGCATCACAGATACAGCATCTCTTCAGTCTACCAAAAGCACATTCCGCTGTCATTCTGCACTTACTGAGCTGGTAGTTGAATATTTCCTCTGTGCTGCTGAGATGCCCATTGTATGGGTTCATGAGCCATGGGAGCAGTGGGTAAGCTGTGTCCCCTAGGATGACTATTGGACTTTCAGTATTGTCTGTGGTAATTTGCCAGTTGCAAAAATAAAATAAAATAAAATAAAATGTTCTTAAAGATGAAAGCATATTTCACCTTTCCTGACCATCCCACAATGATATTGATGGATCATCCCCGGTAATCCACAATGGCTTGCATCACCCTTTCTATTGATGTACACTGTAAAAAAAGGTAAGCTGGTGCCAGTATAGGGAGAGGGTGCCATCTGTTATCCCACTTCAGTTTGCGAGACATATGGCTACAAATCCATCCAGTATGTCATGCACATTGCCAATCACAGTCTAGGGAAGCATGAGGCAATTAATGATCCTACATACTTGCATGACAGTGGACCTTTCAATTCCAAAATTGTTTCCAATTGACTGGTAATATTCCAGCTTTGCAAGCTTCCAAAGTGTGACCACTACTCACTTCTCCATGGTCAAAGCAGCTCTCATTTTCATGCCTACAAACTGAATCTCTGGGGTTGAGCTCAGCACACAGATTCAAGATTGTTGCTTTTCACATTCTAAAGTGCTGCAGTCGCAGCTCATTGTCCCAAACCTGGACTGCAATGTGATCCCACCAGTCAGTGGTCATTTCTTGGACCTAAAAATGGTGGTCCACCACTTTCAGTTGCTCTGTGAATGCCACCAACAATCTTGAATTCTTTATTGCTATGACCCTCAGCAATCTGTCCTCCAAAAAATCAGCATGTCCCCTGTTGTTATGGCACTTTCTGAAGTTTCAATAATACTGGAGAACTGTGTGTGTTCTATATTTGGAATGTCCATGAGAATAATTCAGAGCTGTCTGGGCTCCAGGGTTCTGGCTGAGAGGGCAGACACTGAAAAGTGCTGCATAGGTTAGTGAGATTTTTTTTTAAAGTGTAAAAATTACAAGAGATGGATGGCATTATAGAATGGAGAAAGTTGCTTGGTGGGAATTTGATGCCTAGCTCCTAGAGATTCCTAGACAAGTCATTTCTATTCCACAAGACATTGTGAAAATTCCCCCAAAGTTACTGCACCTCATGGTGGTGCGTGGCATACTGGGATACCTAACAATGGTTCACTGTCATCTGCATTGACACAAGCAATCTTGGTGGGTACTCACAACACCAACACAAACAGCTACGAATGCATGCTCCCAGAAATCTTCCATGGCTATATGTTGAAGTAACTTGCATCACCCAGAGAATGAATAGTAGATACAGCCTAAGCCCCGGAACAGAAACTGGAATTGCTCTCACTTTCTCTCATATGCATATGCATGTTATTCAGTATGTGTTCCATGTCCCACATTGTGCCTAATCCACAGAGAATATAAATCTGTTACAACCTCCATTAAAGAGCTTTAGATCAGGTTCTAGCAGCATATGTTTTTCAGCTCTGATGATCTCTGGTGTATTGGACACCAGGATGTCTATCTCCCACATACAGATGTTAGCTGCATACAAGAGTCAAAAAGAAAAGTTTTGATGCTGAGTCCATGGCCAGTATAAAACCTGCAGCTCTATGAGCACTTCTTTGGAAGAGATGTTCTTTGCTATAACTGACATAAATCATAAGCAGTGAAAGACTTTCGTGAGAATAACAGGTTACAAAACACAACCATCAATTACTAATTAACCATGATAAGATTTCACACACATTAGTTGGATTCCACATTACTGCAATTTATCAAACCCTCTATGAATTTTATAAATTTTATTAACTAAACTAATAATTAAAATAATTAGGAAAATGGTTGTGATTTGATAATGAAATTACATGTATGAATTTTAATAGAGAAAACAGATCTTCAGCTGGAATAAATCAGCATAGCTACACTGAAATCAATTTTAACAAGGAGTAATAAGTCTAATGAATTTAATTCATAATAATCAAAGTCTAATCAGTGTGGGACAGATTCTAGTACCCTCGTACTCATAACGGTGATCACTTACTTAGTGACTTCACTGACACAGCTTTCAGGGAGACTATTTGCCTGAGGAATCACTCAGCAGCATGAGTAAATTTACTACAAATCTGTCTTTACATGATGATCTTTTTGAGTACCCAAGCATTTCATAATTATCCTCCCATGCTGTGATCAGTGGTGTGGACAGGAAAGCTACTCACATCTCCAAAGGGTTTGTCCACACTGCAATTAAAGATCCACAACTGGCCTGTGATGGCTGATGTGGGCTCATGAGGCTCAGGTCTAGGTGCTTTTTTAATTGCAGTGTAGATATTTGGACTCGGGCTGGAGCTCAGGATCTTGGATTCTGCAAGGTGGAAGAGGTCCAGAGTTCAGGCTATAGCCTGAGCTCAAATTTCTACACCTCAGTGACCGTAGCCCAAGCTCCATGAGCCCAATTCAGCTGGCTCAGGCCAGCCAAGAGTGTTTATTTGCAATGTAGACATACTCTATGGCCAGGTCTATACTAGACCAGGAAGGTCAACTCGGGTACAAAACTCCAACTACACAAAATGTATAGCTGCAGTCAGCTTATCTTAAGCCAAGCTGTGGAGGCATCCACGTGGTGGGAGGCCAATGGGAGCAAATGCTTCTGTCAGCTTCCTTTACTTCTTGCAGAAGGAGGCACTCTGGATGCTGGCAGGGGCTGCTCTCAGCATTCAATTTAGGGGACTATACTAGACCCACTAAATCGAATGCTAAAAGATCGACCTCCGGAGCATCAATCTTCTCATAAGTATAGACATCCTGTAAGTGACCATGTGCAAGAGTTGCTGGTAGAGAGAATCTAAATAAACAAAGTCCTATGTCTAATACTCAGGGCTTTTCTTGTTGTCCATATTATCTACTTTTAATCAATCTGAAGATGTATAAATGGGGGGAAAGCTTTGACTTTTATGTCTTGGCTACCAACCTAGCTCTGTGTGCACAAAAAAATGTTTTCATAGAGTAAAGGGATGAATGTCTAATTTTAGCTATATCCTGCCATCCCTACAAAAAATCATCACCCATTTGTAACAATTATGCCACCTTTGAAACCATTTCTTTTTAGCATTGTAATATTTTAATTGTGGCCCAATTATTTCAACCTAAATACACTAAAATGTAAGACTGCTTAATGACTTCTGGCTTTGCAGATTTAATAATCAACACTCCATCATAATTCACATCACCTGGGGAGGTTAGTAGGATTTGATAAAAGTAAATAATTTTAGGCTAGTACTATGCAATTTATGCTTATCAAACACAAGCATACATCACATGCAGGGAACATAGTCAGACACATTTCATACTGGGGGTCCTATTATAAGAAGAAGCATTAGTGCTCAATTAGATCAAAATTAGTCCCCCAGACAATTTTCCCAGCAGATTCCAGGACCTTCAGATTATACATATTCTGATTATACTGAAAGGTTAGTAGCAAACTAACCACAGAGAGCTCATAAGTGATTCAGCAAAACTAACTTTTAAATTATCTGCCATATATTGAATCCCCACTAACAGGAAAAATACAATATTAATTTAAAAAACCCTTACTGCATTTGCATTATGTATCTAAAACACAGAGTTACAGCAGCCAGAGTGAGGCTTGATATGAAAATGGCAGGCTTGTCTCTTAAACAGACCTAGAGACTTGGTTTTGTTCCAATGGTTTGAGGTGGTAGAGAACTGCACAATAGATGTTCTCCATCTCCATGGAAAAGTGAAGTAGATATACATCATTTCTGCACAACCCCTAAAGGCTGGCTGTGGAGTAGCAAGACAGCTTCAGTGGAAGTTATTGTTCATGCAGAGGGTTATTACAGATGCTGTCTGGGGTAGTGGCAGAGATTGATATGCTTTAAATGATGGCCCAGGAGGTACTGCAGGGTAGATGAGACCTTTGCAATAGCATAATATCCTGAATCACTGCCTCGGAATGTTAGAGGTTGCCTGGTGTGTACGTCCTTGCCAAGGTCAGTAAGTGAGGAAGACTTTGTGTTTAGATACCTTCAGAACCTCCTGAGGAAACCAAATTGCATACCAATATGTAAGTTTTGATATTTTGAAAAAGCTGATAATTTCAAGGCTCTTATGGTACATTCTTGCAGAGAGAACAGTATTGGGGTTCCCTGGTGATTTTCCATCATTATAAATTCATTCATGATTGAAAGCAAGTAATTTATAATGGATGATGCCTTCAAGGTAGACTGAGATTGCTACCTGCTGCTGCAGCTGGTAAAAGGAAAAAAAAGTAACTATATGTTAGGTGATAATTTAACCCATTCATGTAACACACATGTTTTAGAGATTAAACACCTGAACTAAAACTTACAGTGAAATTAGTTAGTTTGTTTTATGTGGCAGAACCTCCAGCCACAACCTCTCCCCCACACCATGGCACAAGAATTCTCACTCAAGCGAATGACACTCCTGTGGTTACCAAACCCTCACCCCCTTTGCTCAATAGATTTGATGACTCTGGAGCTAAGATTTTAAGGAAAACACCAACTATCATTGTCTTGTGATGAAATCACATAAGTTGATAACATTGGCAGTGAGATAATTTCCTCCTGATTTTTTAAATTTCCTCCCATTTTAGTACCCACATTTTCCCTTTGGCAGCAGTAATGACTGGATGGAGTCTGTATTAAACATTTTTAAGCACTTCAGTTAAAGGTTCTAAAAGTATAGAATTTCTCCTCATGATTTTTCAAGGAATAACCCTAATCATTATTATTAATAATAAAGAATGGAAAACAATGTCCTCCTTATGCAAAAGAAGCACGTGAAGGGTGGACTCTTGAAGAGTTTGCAATGCTACTGAAAAGATCACCTGAAATGCCACTGATGATATTCTACCAGCTATTATTGCTGGAACTGGCAATATTTCTCCAGGAGCATTTCTATGTCCAATGTCACATCTGGTCTTCCAACACCAAGAAGATACTAAAACAGCAGCAGCCTATCCTAATACTCAGATTACATGTGCCAGAAAAGCAATAAACTGCAACTCACCCACCACTGTAGAATTTGCTGTCTCCTGCTACTACAAGGATGATTAACTCCCTGACAGCAAGATCTATTAGGCTGTTGAAAAAGTCTCCCAAGGGAAGTGGTAGAAGCCCCACTGCTTGGAGAAAAAACTCTGGGAAATACACAGGTAATAATTGTAATAGGTCTTTTCTGGCTACTTTTACACTATGAGCCAGATTCTCCACTCCTGTCTGAATCAAATTGTACCACAGAATCTCTAAGGATAGAAATTCCATGCTCATACAATAAAAGTGTAGCAGTAGGAATATATACTACTGACCACCTGACCAGGATGGTGACAGTGATTGTGAAATGCTCACAAAGATTACAGAGACTACAAAAGTAGAAAACACAGTAATAGGGGATTTCAACCATCCGCATAATGACTGGTACATTGTACCTCAGGAAAGGATATAGAGATAAAATTTCTTGGTACTATTAATGATTTATTCTAAGAGCAGCCGGTCCTTGAACCCCTGGAGAGAGAAGCAATGTGGCTGAATCATTCAGTAATAAAAACTGTAATGTAACTAAATCTTAAATTATGGTGGGGGGAAAGTGCCAAAGAAACCTACCACCTTAACATTTAATTTAAAAAAGGGGCGCTACACAGAAATGAAGAAATTAGTTAAATAGGAATTGATGAGAAAAGTCACAAGAATGAAATGCCTGCAAAATGCATGGAGACTACTGAAAACCATCCTAAGAAAGACTCAGACTAATTGTATGTCCCAGATTGAAATACAGAGTAAGAAAAAGCATAAAATGATATAGATATATGCCACCTATGGCTAAGTAAAAGAAGTAGTTAAAGATAAAAAGGCATTCCTTAAAAATTGGAAGTCAAATCCGTGTGAGGATTATGCAAAGGAGCATAAACTCTGGCAAGTCAAGTGTGAAAGGCTAAGAAAGAATTTGAAGACCAACTAGCTAAACTAAGAGCAAAACATTTTTAAGTACATCAGAAGCAGGCAGGTAGCTTGGCAAATAGCCAGTGGATGATTAAGTTGCCAAAGGAGCACTCAAGTAAAACCAAACCATTGAGGAGAAACTAGATGAATTCATTCCATCAGTCTTTACTGCAGAGGATATGGGGGAGATCCCCACACCTGAGTCACTCCTAGTAGGTGACAGAGCTGAGGAATTGTCCCAGATTGAGGTGTCAATTGAAGAGGTTTGGGCTAAATTAAAGAGCAATTGTGACAGGGCTCAACATATTGCTGTCTCCTGCTGGGTATCTTGGTGATTAGCTCCCCAGATTGGAATGCTGTCTCCTGATGGTGCCTCCAGCTTTGTCATTATCACGGCTCCTGCCTTCTGGGGGTGAGTGTTGCAGTCCAACTCCCCCAACACTTCCCCAGTGGTAACTGCAGCCAATTTATGGCCATTTCCCTGCTGACTCAGCACCTTCTTCGCTAGTCTCACCGCCTCAGCCTGCAAATCCCAGCAGTCAGCCAGGAGCTCTCTTTAGCTCCCCCACTCCCTGCTAGCGGCACTGCTCTGTCCAAAGTGCTTGCTGTTAGGCACCCATTTCCACTCCATAAGCTTCAGGGTGTAACTGACCTTGCTGTGCCCTGAAGCCCTAACTAGCTGCTCCTCTAACCCCCTCTTTAATTAGCTGTCTCTCTGATAAACCCTTAGGGGATAGTGTGGGGCCAATGCCACAGAATATGTCAGCTAAACCAGCTGCTATTCACTCGAGTTCTGAAAGAACTCAAATATGAAACTGTAGAGTTACAAACTCTGGTATGAAGCTTATTTTAAAATCAACCTCTGAACTAGATAGATGACTGGAAGGTAACTAATATAATGCTGATTTTTTAAAAAAAGGCTCCAGAATATAGGCTTACTGGCCTGTAATAAAAAGCTTCAGCGGGGTAGCCGAGTTAGTCTGTCACTGGAAAAACTTAAAAAACAATGAATAGTTTAGCAGCACCTTAAAGACTAACAAAACATTAGATGGTATCATGAGCTTTTGTGGGCACAACCCACTTCTCCTGTAATTGTTAGACTAATTTCAGAATCAGGAAAACTGGGTAAAACTATAATAAAGAACAGAACTGTCAGATACATAGAAAATGTGATATACTGGAGAAGAGTCAACACAGATTTTCTAAAAGGAAATCATGTCTCCAGCAATCTATTCTTTGAGGGAATCAACAACATGTGGACAAATGTGATCCAGTGGCTATCACATACTTACACTTTCACATAGTCTTCAATAAGGTCCCTCATCAAAAACTCTTAAGCAAACTAAGCAGTCATGAAAAAAGAGGGAAAGGACATACATGGATCAGTAGGTGGTAAAAGATAAAAAAAACAAAGGGTAAGAATAAAAGAACAGTTTCACAATAATGAGAGAGAGAGGTAAAATAGTGATGTTTCCTAAAGATATGTATTAGAACCTGTATTGTTCAGCATATTCAGATCCAAAAAGAGGATAAATTACGAGGTGGCAACATTTGCAGACAACACAAAATTACTGAAAATTGTTAAGTCAAAAGATTTACAAACTGGATAACTGGATAACAAAATGAAAGATGAAATTGAATTTTATGGAATAGTCCTAGAGAACTTAATAGAGATGAAAACAGTGGGCTTCTGTTGACATGTAGTAAGGTCCTACATATCTGAAGCATTTGAAGGAGAATTATCTCCTTTTTATCCTTTGTTTGACCCATCCTATGGAATTTTACAGCAGGGATAGAATACCCCATTAAAGTCTGTGGAACAGTTAAACAAAAGTTTCTATTAAAGTCTATAGGATATTTTCATGAGTGGAAAAGTCAATATTTGGCCGTATGTACCTGGGCCAGTGTCCCTATTTCCTTCATCATCATCATCATCATCATTGTCCTTCATGCCCACTAGTGTATAGGGCAGCAACAGAGCTCCTCCACTTCTGTCTCTGGCCAGCCTCTCAATAGTGCCCCAGGTGTAATTCATGCTCTTCATTTCTACTTCAACGGTCCAGTGCCATGTTGTCTTGGGTCGTCCTCGTTTCCTCTTCCCTTCAGGGGTCCAGTGCACAGCAATCTTTGTGAGGGAGCTTCCATCTTTCCTGAGCACATGCCCAACCCATCTCCAGAGACTTTTCATAATGATGGTAGCCATGTCACCTTGTTTACACCACACAAGCAGGTCCTGATTTGAAATTATTCTTGGCCAAAAAATACAGAGGATCCTCTGAAGACTTCTGGTGTGAAAAGTCAACAATTTATTGAGGTCATACTCCTTCATCACTAGCATCTCTTTAATAGCCTGCTCATTCAGCCTAACATCTTCCTGTTTTCTCTGTATAGCAACACATTACAAAAAGATTTGCAAAGATAGGTGGTAGAAGTTAGTTTCCCAAGTCCAACTTTAGGTATCTAAATGGCCTAATTTTGAAAAGTGCTGAACACACATCAGCTCCCATGGAAAGTAAGGATATTTGTTTAAGAGCCTAAAGATAAATTTAGGAGACTAGGGTTGCTTCATTTAGTTAGCTTTCAACAATAAAAAAAAGATGCCACTACAAAGGTTTCAGGCATCCTAACAATAAATATCAATATATAATACTCCCAAGAAGCATTAACAAATATCCAAACACAAATCAACCCAGCCAGCCCAACTCAACCAGCCCATTGCCAAAAAGCTTCTTACCAATACTTCACTCTAGGCTATTCTATTTGAAAACCTTAGCCTATAGCCAATTCCTATCTTTGTGGGGTCTCCCTGCATAGTAGAAATCATGCAACATTCTGATTCTGGCCTTGTCTACATTGGTGTCAGCTATTTAATGCCAGATGTCAGCTATTTAAGGCCAGACACCAATGTAGCTGCATTGGTACAACCCTGATGCTATATCTACACTGCTGGTTTTTTTCAGCAGAAGATATGCAAATCACACTCTCGTTTGCATATCTTCTGCAGATCCTTTTTGCGGAAGAGGTTTTGCCACTAAAAAGCCCTGTGTATATGGGGCCATTTGTTGGAAAAAATCCCTTTCACAAGATCCCTTATTCCTCAAAAAATGAGGTTTACAGCACGGTCTCTCTCATATTGCATGCTGGAAATGCACAGAGTATATATTTCCTGCTTAATGTGAATGCAGAGCACATTGGTTAGAAAACCAGACCTTAACCTTATTAAAAATTGGCAGTGTAATTATATAGAAATCGACTGCACATTCAATGGCTACAAAAAAAGCAAAATATTGAAAAAGCATCACTAGACTACAAAAAATAGCGGTATAATTAAACCGCCATAAATAGTAGCAGAAACCTGAATGTTGTTCGGCTTTCCTTTAGTCCTCTGCTTCAACCTTCAGCAAAGATTTATAATTGTGAGGTTTAAAAGCATCTCCCCAGCACTCCTTGGTAGTAATTGTGTTCGTCATTACCGACAATATCTCTGCATCAGTGCAGAATATGGGAGCCTGCTAGCTCTTTGTATCATCTTTCCTTTGATCATGGCTTCTCTAAATAATATAGGAGATTGCCAAGATTTTGCTCTAGTATCAATTTATCACAAAGTAAGCACCATTGCTTGCTTCTGGTTTGAGCTGATGCATTCCTATTGAGGCCTATTTTTGTATCAGAACTATTGCTAAAATGCTATGTTGCTACATTGTAATTCAGTGGATTTCTCATCAACTGAAAGAGGTTATGAAACATATTCGCTGGGCTGTTAACATTTAAAAATTCCTAAGACTGAGTGAGCTCCAACTGATTTAGTGATTTTTGAATTGCAGAACCTCACTTCAATTTCTTCCTTCTGGTTCTGGGTTTGTTTTGGTTTGGTTTGGTTTTGGTTTTTTTAGTTTCTATTGTTTTACCCTTAGGGCTTTAAAAAAATTGTTCTCTCACAGCAAAGCTTTCAGAGGGAGACATCTATTTTGCACGCTATGGGCCAGTACGTGATATGGAAGCCAAACTCCAGCAGCATTTTAAAAGACAGTCTTAGCTGATTGGGCACGTTATTTAGCTTAACCTCTCTGCACATCAAATTATTAAATAAGTGACTGAAGCTTTAAAAGCAGAGCAATTAATATGAAATTGGAATCGTATGCTAAATAAACCAACCTCATATTATTACAGAACCTTTTCTTTTCCAAAGCTTCCATATCAAGATTATCAGTTATTTTCTCCAAAGCCATAAGGAATCCTCAGAAGATTTTATAATGTATTTTATCATTGCTTTCTTAACCTTTTCCTGTTTTAAAGCTGTGTGTTGTAGCATATGTTAGTGAAATTCATGTGCACAAGTCTTTTAATTCTGCACATAGGTAAAGACCCTCAAAGGCATTAAGGCACATAACTGCTATTGATTTTTGCTGGGAGTTGAATGCCTACATATTTTTGAGTAGCTGGGCTCAAGATCTTTAAAAAATGACCACCCTGCACCTTTAAATGGGGGTGGGGGGGTGGTATATGTGGTTGGCTGGCTGAATTAAGGGAATAGTGCTTCCATGGCTGGGTGGGGGGATGAAAACTACTGCAAATGGGTCAGTGTGATCACTACCTCACCCCTAAACCATGTCTACACTAGGAAACTTTCAAAATGAGTAAATTTGACTTAACTCCCAATTTAACAAATTCAAACTAGCATGTCCCCATTATGGGGAAGCCTGGAAATTAGTCCGAAGCAAGCTCTGTTAATGTGGACACGCTACCTTGGACTTACAGCCCCAGGAAGCACTGGCAAGTAATTAGTTCGAATTACTCTGGAGAGTAGACATTTGGAAATAGTGGCACCGGAGCATCCACACCACCTCTTTTTCAAAATAACTATTTTGGAATTAGCGTTACTTCTGATGAAAAGCAGGAGTACAGATTTTTAATTCCACGGCCCATTATTTTAAAATAACAGGCTTGGTAGTCTGGATGCAGGATTTTAAAGGGGCAGCCATGTTCCTGAAACCTCCCTTTTACATGGAGAAGGCTGAAGCAGGACTCCCTCCCCTTTACGTTGTAAAATACCAGGCTTTGCATTGCACTAGCCATGCCTTTTTTTTAAAAAAGAGGAGCTGGAAATGATTGTTTCCCTTCCCACCATATAGGTTTGGGTGCCTTCCCCACAGATGATTCAGGAAGGGCTCTATTCATACATGGCTATATGTCGCAACGCATTCTTTCAGTGTGGGGCAGCAACCCAGTGCAGGTACTCCATAGGGAAGGGATACAGCAAGTGGATAAATGGCCTGGGAAAGGATTTAAAAGAAGCATTCATTAAATAATAGTTTTAGGAGCAGGCAAAATTAATGCTCATTAAAGGACTGAATGGGGGCAGTTGGGAATGCCTATGATTGCACAGCAGGAATTTTTATAGCCTACTATTTGAGGAGTGTGGATAGAAAGGTCTTGGCAACAGATTTGCTGGAGGGACATGAATGGAAAAGAGGGGAGCTGGTGAAGAGCTCCTTTGGTATGGTAGGGTCCCAGCAATAAATTTTCTAGAGTGATATGGGAAAAAGAGGGGGAGATGGTAATTATGGAATAAAGATGGGGTTGCTGGCAATATATACTTTTATCTGACCAGATAATCCTAGACATCTAATAATAAAGTTGCAGCCTGATTAAACCCATGCCAAATGTCTCCTGTCCCTTCAATATAGTCAGACAATTTAGTAAACCTCACACGCGGGCTCAAAAAAATCATAGTTTATTTCAGGCTCAATATTGGCTTAACTATCACTCGTAATGTTACTCTACTACTTCATGAGAAACACAAAGTAAATATATATTTATATTTTCTGTACCTATTCTAACTAACTGATTTTTTTTTCAGTTTGTACAGAATTTGCAAGCACTTAGGAGTTAACTAACCATTCTTTCTTTTTTTTTTTTTTGCCCATGTAATAGGCTAGAAAACTCTGTAGTAATTAGGAATGTAATCACTTAATTATCTTCAATCTTAATCTTAGCATCTATTACACTGGTTTTGGACTTAGGTAGTCAGCAGAAGCATTATTTAAACTGTCTAATAATGTGTTCTTTGCTCAGGGTCAAAGCTTAGTGATGCACTAGTTTTTATTCCCCACAAAGTTTCTCTCTGTAAACCTTTGAAATCAGAAAACTGAATACAAAAGGCAGGGAATGTTTCAACTGTAGATATATATTAGGGGTAAAACTAATGGTTCATTGTGTGTGTGTGTGTGTGGGGGGGAGTAGAGTTAGTAAGGAAAAGTCTTTTAAAAGCAATTAGAACAGAAAACATATGGTTTATCATTGATTTGTGGAACTAAAGTCTCGTATCAGAATCCAGTTTCTCCTTTAGATTCCTCATAGATAAGTTATCTTTAAATGAGGGACACAAAAGGCTAACCAGAGGCCTTCATCATTAAAATTGAACAACAGCCCTTCACAGATACATTGGACAATTCTGTGATGAGTTAATGAAACAATCCTTTCCTCATCCATAACACAAAAGGCGCTATTGCAGTGGAACCATTTATCTCCCTCTCCAGTTCCTATGTTCCAAAAATTTCTTCTGTTGGCTGAGCATCACATCTGTGCTGGTTTAAGTGGCTCTCCCAAATGGTACAAACCCTTCCCATGTACTCATGAGTTAAGATTCTCCTTTTCTGATTCTGCTTTAAAACAATCTGGTCTAAATCCAGAAGCAAAGTAAATGGAGTTATAGCAATGTAAAATTGATGTAAGTGAGATCAGAATCAGGCACATGGTTCATCAGCAGTGAATTTCCATTCAGGAACAAAAGGTATTTCACTTCTGAGTCACATAGATATTCATCAGATACAGTGTGGTCACTAGGATGGTGGCTGGACATACATGCAAGCCTATTGTCCAAAGAAGAGAAGGCAATCCTTAGCAATCAAGAAAATTTATATAGATTTTGCATAATTCCTGGAAGATTTTAGTTTGGCAACTTTGGTCAATAAACTCCTATTTCCTCATTCAGGAGTTGGAATTGCAAAATATGAAGCATCTGTCAGCATTAGGAAGATCAGATATTTATATATCACATTTCTGTATTGCTCGAAGTCTGATACAGTTGCTAAATAATAGGTTGATTCTGGTCTCGCTGAAGGCAACTGCATCACTCACACGGAGTTTACTGGGAGTAGACAAGTGCCCCCCAATGCCCAATGAAGCATTTTTTTCACCACTACCATTTAGTAATAATGATGACCAAGATGAAGATTAAAAGAAGTTTTGAAAAAACTTTGGGCTAGAGGAGAAAGAAACATTTGGATGAATATTTCATATGAAACTTGGCCCATAATTAATCAAAGTAACAGTGCAGATTTTAAAACTGCACATTCTTTAGTGAACTTGATCAGTATCACAGCAGGGAGAAGAATAAGTAGGAAGGGAGATGTCAAGAGACTATTCTAATCAATATTACTGTGGGCTCTGAGCAAACTGACAAGGGCATAAATTTTCCAGTGTCAGATTTAGAGTTAGTGGGGCCCTATGCTCAACTTCATTTTTGGGGCACCCCTTGGGACCCAGCAAAGGAAAAGAACATTCACTCTTCCTGTCCCCCCTATTTTTCATTCTTTTTTCTTCATCCCCCTCCTATTTTATAAGTAATAAGAAGTAAATGAAAATAAAATTAGGTACACCTTGATAGTTTTTGTAGTGTAACTTTTTTTTTCACAGAACACTTGAAAAATGCTGAGGGTCTCCATGGACCACTTAATGATCTTTCCAAATATTGTTTGTACCATTACCTAACTATTGTGAAGTGCTTTGGATAAGAGCTCTTTACAAAAAACAAACAAACAAACTAACAAACAAACAAACAAAAACAACAACAAAAACCCTTTCTTCCATCCACCTGTATGGGGTTCTTGGAGCACAGCTTGAGAACTTCTGGTCTAGATGAAAGCTTGTATTTCTATTAAGCTAACATGAAAAATGTGTAAAAATAAAATGTATAGATGGCACATGAATGGAAGAATAAAAGTTAACTTCCTCTGAAGAAACATACTCAATTTGAAAAAAAAAAATTATTCAGATGGTTTTCTTTCGACACTTTTTCATTACAAAATTGCCAATTAAGTCATGATCATAAGTAATATTTTGTAAAGAGGCAATTTCAATTGTCAATATTGCTGAACTGACTCGTATTTCACAAATAATTTTTAACTCATTCAGTACAGAAAAGGAACATTCGCCAGAAGCATTTGTGACAGGTATTGTTGAAAATATTTTCAGATTGGTTTCTACATTTGGAACGGTTTCCTGCAAATCATCATATACAAGTCTATGCAAATCAACTGGTGATCTCGAAGCACAGACTTCATAATTTTTGATAAAATTAATTAAATGATTCATTTCATCTTCAGAAAGATTTGTGTCCATGTCCTCTTGGTAGAATTCACTTAATTTCTTACTGTAGTGGCGTTTAGCATCTTTATCCACACTTCTGTCAAAAAACATGCAAAACAAATCAATAGTTTTCTATAGAGATTCACCTATACTCTGCAATTGCACTATTATTGTGTCACAAATAACATTGAAAGTCTCAACGATGATTTCATTGTCTCTAGTTTCATCAAAAAATAACTTCCTGGGTTCTTTTATACTTCTCATCTGATATATCAGAGGAACCTATAATTTTCTGTTAATGTTAGCGCCTCCAATAAGAACACTCCTTCTCAGACTGAGCCGATAACGCAGAATCAATTCTTCTGGATAATTTACATCTTTGAACAAACTTACACATCCCATTGATATGAGCTTTGAAAGTTTCATGATCAACAATATCTCCTACAACATTTCTCCAATTAGAGTGCCCATCAACAAATGTTTTCCTTTACTATGGTCGGGGAATAATTTGCAAACATAACAGTAGACTGCCTTGGTGGTTTCCAAAATAATCAACCAATTTCTCATTTCTGTGGTCCCATTTTTCTTTATCCTCAGAAAATGGGACTAATGAAGACCTCTAAATTGCTTCTGTCCTCCAGCCTCATACTATTTACTCAAATTTTCCATATACTTATGGGGTTTTTTTTGTTTATTTACTAAGAAATATTCTATTGTAGCCAATGAAATAGATTTTGGCCATAATGCAATGTCTTCAGAGTAGGTTTCTTCCCTTACTTGGACAAATTACCAATATTTTATAGTTCCATTGTCACTTCAGAATCCACTTGGCATGTGTGGGATGTGACTAGATAACAGGGTAAATGCCAGGAAGTGTCAGAAGGGGAGAGAAGAAGCAGATGCTGGCTTTGTCGTCCTGAGACCTTGATGGCAGGATGTGAGTGCATATTTCAAAATAATGGATCTCTCTTTTTGCAGGACTTCCAGCTTCTGTGATGTCCCAGAAAGCACTCTCCTTGAGATGCCACATCCACCTGCTATAGAACCTCAATGCTAATAACAGGCCTGATCTTGATCCCATTCAAATCATTGGCATTATTCCTATGATTTGATGAAGCAGAAACATGTTATATGGACCTAATCCTTATTTCGAAATTTGGTGCTGAATACACAACACCAAATTTCGAAATAACTCATTATTCTGAAATGCCCCTTAACCCTCATGAATGAGGGTTACTGGGATGTCAGAATAAGCTGCTCATTATTTTGAAATCTATTTTGAAATCTATTTTGAAATAACAGGCTGCTTCAATAGATGCGGAATAGCTATTTCGGGATACTTCCAGTATCCCAAAATAGTTCCGCTGTGTAGACATAGCCTTAGTGCACAGAGATTGCAGACAACAACTTTCATTGACTTCCATCTTCAACTGGACCATGTTCATTCAAAACATAGATCATTTTAAAGATCTGTGAATTTTAATTTATTTTTGCACCTGGCTTAGATTTGTAACAAAATAAGCTATGTTTGGCATTGAGTCACATTTTGAACGTTTTTATAACTCTCTGTGGTATACAGTATACAATTGCTTCACTGAAATACAATGTTATAACAACATTTCTCGTCCAATAGGGAAAAATCAGGATCATATTATTCTTATGCTCCTAAGTAGATCATGTAATTAAGCAGTAGGTATTGTGAGGAGGGAATGTTCCTTCATTCTTTTTCCATCCTGGTCCTGGATAATATGTTGCATTATTGGTTTAAATTTGTAAGAATTGTCAGAAGGTTCACAGCGGTCTGCAGAGAAATTAAAATTATTATTAAGTTGGACATGGATATATTTCACTTCATTAATATTTATTTCCCTCCTCTGAACTGCAATGTAGCCATCTTTTTCAACCCAGAAATAGTAAAGTTTTTAAGGAACTTGTGTACATTACTGAAGTCACATTGCAATAACTCTAATAAACTGCACCTGTGGACTCCTCTTGGGTTTATTTATATACTGTATCACAGGTCATTAACAGAAAATAACCCACTGAGATACAACATTCTTGTTTACCGTGAGATTCTGGTGGTGACAGCAGGAACATAAAGCATAAAATCAACGGGGAACACAGAACTAATAAAAAGACAAGGGTCTGTAAAGCAGAAAAAAAACCTAAAGCCAACTGTGCGCACAAAAATAAAATAAAATAAACTTCCATCATAAAACAATCAAAATCCACAGTATATTTACAGAGACTGGGGAGCCCAAATACCTGCTGAGCTTGAATATTTATGGGTGTCAGATTGCAAGTTTCTGTGAGCTATTCAGAAACAAAACTTGATCAGCAGGCTATTTTCCCATGAAAAAGCTGATTATGACCTTTTTTCCCTATAGCTCAGAAAAATACAGCCAGCAAGAGAACTCTCATGTTAAAAGAAAAAAAATGTTTCTGAAACTGACAAGTTTTTCAAACTGTATAGAGCTTAATAAATTGCTTCTCTCCATAAAATTCTGTTCAGGGAACCATCTAGTAACTTTAGCGCTGTCCTGGGATATGCACTGTATAGGAATCATAAATATGTTGCTCAGAATTAGAGATTTCAGTTTTGTGCCATTGGGAAAAGGATGTACTTTAAAGGGTAATTTTAAAAAAATACAGAAAGTCTGATGGTGATAAGTATGTGAAGTTCTGGTGTCTTTTGATAACCTGTTAACTTCACTACTTAGTTTCTCTCAGTTGTTTGTTGCTTTACATTTCTTATCATCAAAATTCCTGTTATTGTACAACATACACTAAGTGCAAACATACTTGCATTCAGCATTGCCTTTATTTTAGATCACAAGACAAACTCATCAAGAAAGAACAAATATAAATCCCCTGTAAAGGTAAACTGAACTGAACTGAACTGAGCAAAAAAGGCTGAAGAACTCTGCACACAAGAATGCTTTATGAAATATAAGGACACAGACTACCAAAAATAAATAATTATTACATGTGCATAACTATAATACATTCACCAGATGATTCTGATCTCACACCAGCTTCAAACACAGCCACAGGGTGCTACCACTAGTCCAAATTGTAACTACCATTTTTCTCCATGGTCACAACTCCCTACCCTCAGTCCATGGATGGAGTGTGACTCCCCAGTGGAAGCAGTGGCTAAGTATGCACAGCACTCTTCCACCAGGCAATTGAATTAGGAAGGGAAAGTAAGTGAAGGGAACATGCTGAACGAACAGCACTTTGATGATCTGATCTTGATTCTTCTCGCAGGCAGTAAGTCCTCAGGGGTTGCAGCACTAATCCCCTGCTATTTGGTGATACCACATCATCCATACAAGCAGTCATGCTACTACTCTTCACCTTTCCCAACCTGATGGGATTTGGGTCAATCAGAGTGCAGCCATATGCATGCTCCTTACTTCTGCCTAATCATGAGCCAGCTTTGCGACCGGGTGCTCGCGAACAGGGTGAGTGCTAACAGGAGGGAGTTTTGAGAGGCTCTCCTGGAGGAGGAGAAGGAAGGAGCAAACTAAAGCACCTTGGGGCCGTGTGCTCAGGCACTATTTGGTGTCCGGGAGGTGGGCGGGCGTTAGCCCGCCCACATCAAAAGGACCTCCCCCCAGCCTGCGGGGAGGACTACAGAACCCAGGAGAACCAACTAATTACTGGGGACAAATAATGAAAAAAACAGGGACGGGTGTGAGGGTCAAAGGGCTAAAACGAGGGAGCCGGATGGGGATACCGAGCAGAGAACCCCGGACAGCGCCCACTGCTCCCCGAAGGTCTCGAGAGAGCCAGCGGACGCTGCCCATTGGAACTCTGCCCGGATACGTGAGCGGATACAGCAACGGAAATAGGCCCCACAGTCGCAGGCCCCTCCCCCGGCCAACCTCTTTTCCCTGGTTTTATAGATTGCCGATTTGGCAATTGCCAGGAGGAGGTTGACCAGGAGGTCCCGCGACTTTGTGGGGCCACGGATGGGGTGTGCGTAAATTAACAAGTGGGGGGAAAAATGCAGCCAGAACCTCAACAGGAGGTTCTGGAGGAGCCGAAAGAGGGGCTGTAACCTGGCGCACTCGAGGTAGATGTGCGCCAGGGTCTCCCTCACGCCACAGAAGAGGCACGTTTCGGGGGTGGGGGTGAACCGCGCCAAGTACACGCCCGTGCTCACCGCGCCGTGCAGGATTCTCCAACAGATGTCCCCGGTGGGTCGTGGAACCAAAGTCGAATAGAGGCTGGCCCACCGGGGCTCCCCACCCTCTATTGATGGTAGGAGGTCCCGCCACTTGGTGTCTGGGCGGGACACGAGGGTGGGGAAGTGGAGCGTGTGAAGCACGAGCGTGTACAGGTGACTCTTTGGCGCGGTTCGGAAGGGGACTGGCCGCAGCGAGTGCAGCCGGCTCAGGTGACGAAGGGGAGGAGGTCGGGAAGGTACGCGGGGCTGGGGGCCGATGGAGAGATCGGGAGGGCCGGGGGTAAGGGGTGGGCGGGGTGCACCCTCTCGCAGGACTTTGTTTAGGTACACCCGAGCAGTGGGCGGCAAAGCGTCCTTCACCTCCTGAAGTACGCGCCGGGGAGTACGTAGGGTGGAGAGCCCCATGCGCTGGGCGAGCGCCTGAGGATCCACCCAGTCTCCCCGGTCGTAGTCCAGGAGGTCTCCGACTCTGGTGACTTCTGCCAGGACCAACCTCTGGCGCACCAAGGGGGACTCCGCCGCCTGCACACGTAGATGGGGATTGTGTAGCAGGGGCTCCGCGAGGAGGTCTGCCCCCACGGTGGCTCCCAAGGACCTGGTCGCTGCAAGCAGCTTCCAGGTCCGGAGGAGGTCCTGGTAGAAGGCCGGCAGCCCGGAGAGGTCTCGCGGAAGACCTCTCAGATAAAGGAGCTGCCGGTCGTATCGGAGCCCTCGGAGGCGGCGAAGGAAAGCGTGCGCAAGCGTGCTCCATGCCGGACTACCTGCATCAAATAGGAGTCTCTGCAGGGCCCGGAGGCGGAGGACGTGAACCCGTGTGCGCAAACACGTCAGGCCCTGCCCTCCCTCCTCCGGGGGGAGATGGAGAACCCCTGCAGAGACCCAATGCAGTCCTGGCCAGATGAACCGCAGCATGAGCTGCTGGATACGGACCAGGAGGCCCGGGGGCGGGACCAGGGTGCCGAGGCGGTGCCAGAGCATGGACAGGACCAATTGGTTGAGTACCAGTACCCTCCCACGCAGGGAGAGGCACCGGAGCAGTCCCGTCCATCTCTGCAACCGCTCGACCACCCTGGCCTCTAAACCTTGCCAGTTCTCCGGCGGGGAGGGATGCGTGGCAGAAAGAAAAACGCCGAGATAGAGCAGCGGACCCGCGCTCCACCTGATGGCCTGAAGCGCGGGTGGGAGGGAGCCCGCCTGCCACCCGGCCCCTACCACCAGGCCAGAGCTCTTGACCCAGTTGACCCGGGCGGAGGAGGCCGCCGAGTAGACGGCTTGGCAAGCCTCCACCCGCGCCAGGTCTCCCGGGTCCTGGACCACGAGGAGCACGTCGTCGGCATACGCCGACAGGACCAGCCTCGTCTCCGGCTCACGGAGCGCCAACCCCGTCAACCTCTTGCGAAGGAGACGGAGGAAGGGCTCTATGGCCAGAGCGTACAGCTGGCCCGACAGCGGACAGCCTTGACGTACTCCCCGCCCGAAGCTGACCGGTGCGGTCAGGGTCCAGTTGAGCTTGACCAAGCACTCTGCGGAGGCGTACAGCACCTGGAGAAACCCCACAAAATGGGGCCCGAAGCCGAAGGCCCGCAGGGTGCCCAGGAGGTACCCGTGGTCCATCCGGTCGAACGCCTTCTCCTGATCCAAGGACAGGAGGGCGAACGACAGACCGTCCCTACACCCGAGCTCTAAGAGATCCCGGACCAGAAAGAGGTTGTCGAAGATGGTTCGGCCCGGGACGGTGTAGGTCTGGTCTGGATGGACCACGTCCGCCAGCACGGACTTCAACCTTAGGGAGATGGCTTTGGCGACAATTTTATAGTCCGTGCTGAGGAGCGAGACGGGACGCCAATTCCTCAGATCGCGGAGGTCCCCCTTCTTGGGCAGCAAGGCGATCACGGCTCGCCTGCACGATACAGGGAGGACCCCGCTCTCCAAGGACTCGGCCCAGACGCTAGCAAGGTCCGGGCCGAGGACGTCCCAGAACACGCGGTAGAACTCCACGGTCAGCCCGTCCATGCCCGGGGATTTATTGGTGGGCATGAGACGGAGGGCTTCCGAGAACTCGGCCAGAGAGAGAGGCAGCTCTAGCCGGTCCCGGTCGCCCGCGCTGACCATCGGGAGTTCGTTCCAGAGAACCCTGCGGGCGTCGGCGTCGGTCGGATCCGGGGAGAAGAGAGAGGCGTAGAAGGCGCGAGCCCTCTCGCGCATCTCCACCGGATCCGTGAGGGGGGTGCCGTCCTCCGCCAGAAGGCAGAGGACGTGTTTTTTGGCCCCCCTCTTTTTCTCCAGGGCGTAGAAGAAGCGGGAGCCTCGATCCATCTCCCGAAGGAGGCGGATGCGAGAACGAACAAAGGCACCCCGGGCTCGAAGGTCCTCGAGGGCCCGGAGCTCCTCCCGCTTCTCCCGGTACGCTCCGCAGAGGGGCGGATCCTCGGGGCCGGTGGCCAGCCGCTTCTCTAGCTCTAAAACCTCCCGTTCCAACTGCTCTATCGCCGCATCCCTCCGCCGGCTGGCCCCCCGGGCGTAGTCACGGCAGAAGAGCCGCGTGCGCACCTTCCCCACATCCCACCACCGCCGCGCCGAGGGAAAGGCGCACCGCCGCCCGCGCCAGGCCAGCCAGAACTCCCGGAAGGACGCTACGAAGCCCACGTCCTCCAGCAGGCTGTTATTGAAATGCCAATAGGCCGGCCCCGGCCTCTCCGAGGAAAGAGAAGCCCGTACGGCCACCAAGTGGTGGTCCGAGAAAGGGGCCGGCCGAATGCCGGAGGAGTGGGCCCGGAAGAGATGATGACGAGACACATAAATGCGGTCCAACCGGGAGTGGAAAGACCGACGACCCGCCACCTGGACGTAGGTAAACACCGTTTCCTCGCCCAGGTGGAGGTCTCGCCAGACGTCCACCAGGGAGTGATGGTCTATTATCTCCCTGAGGACGTCCGCGGCGGCCGGGCACTGCTCGAGCCCCGTACGGTCCCGCTCCTCGAGGGTGCAGTTGAAGTCTCCGCCCAGGACCAGGCACTCGCGAGGATCCAAAGTGCCGAGGAAGGCCGACGCCTGCCGAAAGAAGCGGAGCCTCTCCGGGGCGGACGTCGGGGCGTAGATGTTGATGAGATTTAGTGTCAGCCCTTCCGTCCGAACCCGGAGATGCAGCAGGCGACCCTGCACGACCTCGGCGGTCCCCAGCACCTCGGGCTGCAGGTTCGGGGAGAACAGGGTAGCCACCCCGGCTTGACGGGCCGACAGGTGGCTAAAATAAACCCTGTCCCCCCACTCCAGCCGCCAGCTAGCCTCGGTGGCCGGAGCTGTGTGGGTCTCCTGGAGGAATATGACGGAGTACCTGCCCCTCCGGAGGAAGGAGAGGACCTGACACGTACGGAGGCCCGACCCGCAGCCCCGGGTGTTTAGAGTGGCAAAGATGAGCGGCGGCATCGAGAGGGCTGGGGAAGATCCTGATTGGCAGGAGTGCCGACGGCCCCCATCGGGCCCCGCAGCAAACCGTGACCGTTCCCAAAAGTGAGCAGGGCGTCACGGAAGCTGCGGACCCGCTGGTAAGCCGCGGCCCCCCGCCGCCCGGTCCCTTTACCCTCCCGCAAGAGGGCTCTGACTATTTGCAAGATGAGATGAAAATCTCCCCAGCGCTGAAGGGCGAGAGCGACCTTGTTCTTGGAGCCACGGATGTCTTCCAAGAAAACACGCATCTCGCCCTTCAGCGCGTCTGGCGTCGGGGCCTCGGGCCCTCGAACGCCTTGGGGCCAGACCCCTCCGTGAGCCCCGCGACCCATCGGCACGGGGACGCAGGGCGTTTGAGGTCCCTGCTGAGAGGACAGTGGCGGAGAGAGATCAGCCCCAGATGTGCTGGGAGCAGAAGAAACGAAAACCGCCTCCCGGGGGCCAACGTCTGGACTAAACGTGGCAACCCCAGGGGCGGCAGTAACAGAGTAAGGGGAGGAAAAGAGTTCAGGGAGGGGATCGGGAAAAGGAGGGAGACGAGGAAGGAGAGTAGGGGGAGGAAGAGGTGAGGGATTAGGGAAGAGACAAGAATGGCGGGGAGGAGGAAGAGGGGTGGGAAACTCGATTGAGAGGGCGTTTGAATAGGGAGCAGGAGAAGGAGCAGGGCGAGATGCCTCAGCAGAGGAGGCACCGGGGTGCGGTGCCTCCTCGCAGCGCAGAGAATCGATGGCAGTGGTAGGGGTAGTAATAGTCTCCCCAGCGCTGAGCTCCAGTGCCACAGAGAGTGCAGCACCGGAGGCCTCAGCGCCGGGGGTGACAGATATTAACGGGATCTCCCGCCCGCTGAGAGCCTCAAGGGTTGCCGCGGCCGCGGCCGAGGTGTTGTCGATGGCCGGGCAGACGGTCGCACCCCGGGGCAACTCAGAGGCAGGGAGAAGGGATAGCAGCGGGTCGGAAGGGGAAGGAGAGGTCGGTTGTTGTCCCTCCAGGACCTGATGATCCCCCTCCGAGGCAGCCGGGGTCAGCCCCAAAGCCTCCACCTCCTGAGAGAGGAAGGCGAGCCCGCCGCCCGCCACCAGGTGCTGATCTCTGTCGGTGGCAAGGTCAGCGGCCGCCCCCTCAGTGGAGGCGGGAACAGTGGGAGCATCCTCCATGGACACCCCCTCTTGCAGGGACCCCGGGAGGGAGGTGTTCACCTCTCCCGCGTCCGCCGCAGTCACCTCGACCGCTTCGTGGTGCTGTGAATCGCTTGCGGGCTCAGAGGGTGGAATGGCCCCAGCGTCCACCCCCATGGGTACAGGGAGGTTGTCCTCCCCCTCAGAGGGCGGGGTGGAACGCCGAGCACGCTTTCGGCGCTTCCCCATTGCGAGCTCCCATCCCTCGGAGGAAGAGGGCTGGGCCTGAATGGAGGAAGAGCCAGGGGACAAGGGCAGCGTCGGGGGGGCAAGGGTAGATGGGGGCTGGGCAGCAGGGGAAAAGGATACCTCCCCCCGAGGTAGGTCCTGCCCGAGTCCCGTCACTGACCCCGCCGCCCTCTCCTCCGCGGGCCCAGCCTTGCCGCTTTTGGCGGTGGCAGCATCAGCACCCGCACACTCGTCTGGGCCCTGCGGAACCCGAGCGGGATTGACGACGGTCACGGTTGGAGGAGGGGCGACCCCAGGGTCCGGACCGTCAGGGCCACCGGCGATGGTAGGGCCGGTGCCCTCCCGGGCATCGGGGGTCCCGGGTGCCTCTCCAAACCGGGCCAGGGGGCAGTCCCTTCGGACGTGCCCCGTCGCCCGACAGAGAAAACACCGGGCCTCCCCCATGGTGTAGTACACCCGGTACCGGGCCCCTTGATGGGGCACCAGAAATGACCCTTCCAGGGCTTCTCCGCCACGTCCCGCCGGCAGTAGTAGGATTTGTACCTGCCGGCGAAAGGAAAGGACGTGGCGGAGGGTCGGGTCTTTACAGCCCAGAGGAAGGGGACTCAGGACTGACAGAGGCCTCCCCAGGGTGGAGAGGAAAGGCAGTAGGGCGGCATTGGGGAGGAAGGGAGGAACAGAGGACAAAACCACCCGTACGCCCAGGTCCTCCAAAGGCTCGAGGGGAACGTGGACTCCCCCCACCGCCAAACCCCTTTCCACCGCCTTCTGGGCGGCGGCCTCGGACGCCAGGAAGAAGACCACCTTCCCGAACATCTTAGAGGCCGCCACCACGGCCGCGGGCCCCACCACGCGTGCCAACGCTCGCACGTAGGTCTCCACGTGGGGCGAGGCCGCCACCAGGAGACAACGGACCCCATGCCTCCTGGTCAGGGTGGGAAAGGGGCCGCGGCCGCCGGGGATGGTATTCCGGGAGGCGGCTTGGGAGGCGACAGGCGGGGGGGGTGGCGGCCACCTGGGCGTACGCCCTGGGGCCCGGGACACCGTTGCCCCCAGAGCTGGTGGAAGGAACAGGGGAGCGGGAAGGAGGGGGAGCCGCGGCCAACATGTGGGTCGCGGCCGGGGAGTGAGCCCTCGCCTCAGGAGGTTTTGCCTTCCGGGCGGGGCTCTTGCCCTTTTTGGTCCCCAGGCCCTTCCTACCCCTCAGGGGGGCATTCTTGATGGTAGCCGGAGGTGCCGTGGCAGAAGCGGTCGAGGCCCCGGGGTCCTCGTCCATGTCCGCCCCCTCTACCGTAGTGACGGGGGGCCCGGCAGCCTCAGAGGAGTTGTTGTTTTTAGGGAGGGGTGGGGAAGGTTCTGCATGGGGTGTCATCCGACAACCCCTTCGTTGTGGTCATGGGTAGGGAGGAAAGGACAAAACAAACAATTAGGGGAGAACCAAAAAAACACCAGGGAAGGGAACAGGGAGGGAAAGAGAGGGGAGGAAGGAGATTTACCACTCCCCCCACTAGGCTGGAAGTGGGGTGGGAGGGTGATAATTCAGAAGAAAGGGGAAGGGGAAAAAGGTGTAAGGAATACAGCTCCCAGCACAGAATGGAAAGAGTGGCTCCTCCGGCTGCACTGGGGAGATGAGGGGTAAATAATCATTAAAAGGACATGGGGACAAGTGAAGCTGTGTGTGTGGGAAGAGTAACTAAAAGGAGGGGGAGGCTCAAGCGCCTAACAAAAGAAAGCGGGGGGGGGGGGGGGAAGCACTGGCACCCAAAGGGGTGGATGGGACAAGCAGTGGAGTGGGAAGGCAGGCAGTTAAAAGATGCCTGTTCAAGGGCGGGAAGAGGGAGGAGACACTGCTGAGGGAAAGGGAAACAGTGTACCCACAGGCACCTGAGCAGCAGGCCCACAGTACCTGCTGCAAGGCCCAGAAGAGCAGAGAAGGGCAAGGAGACAAGCAGTGGGGCCGAGAATGGAAAGGCCCCTACAGCAACCGGGGCTTGGAGAGGGAGCAGCAGGAGAAGTGTGAGGGCCGATGAACTAGGGGGAGGTAAGCCACCCCCTGCCCTCAGCACCCCAAAGGAGCTGCACCAGCCCCCCCACCCAGGAGCCCTGATGGAAAGGGCCCCTAATCTCCCCTCCCCAGCACCAGGCAGGCTGTGGGGAGAGGGAAACCCCAGGGGCTGCTTTAAAGCAGCCCCCTTACCGTCTCTTCTTTGGGGAGAGCAGCAGCAGCAGGAAAGATGAAGGTCCGGCCTGCCAAGGTGGAAAAAAAGGGGGGGGGGTCAAAATAGACCCCCAAGAAAATGGGAGCTGTGTGCTCAGGCAGGCAGGCAGGCAGTTGGAAGCTGATTAGGTTTGAATTGAAACACCGTGTGCTGATTGGCTGAGCTGTAGGCAGAGGGAGGAGCTATCAGGGAGGCCGAGCACTTAAACCCTGCTGGTAAGCGACCAGGGAGCTTTGCGACCGGGTGCTCGCGAACAGGGTGAGTGCTATCAGGAGGGAGTTTTGAGAGGGGAGCTTGGGGGGAGCCAGTGACTTCTATTGCCCTTAAACTAAATCCTTTATAACAACCTCTATCTGAAACATTTAATTAACCCTCATATATAATTAGAGTAGGAAATGGAGGCAGAAGCCCAGCAGCAGAGTGGGGGCTATCCTGTTTATTGTGTCGAGTGCAGTATGTATGACTACCTACCCTGTGGGTGGGTGGCGTATGTGTGCGCTCGATGCAAGGAGCTCCTGGCCCTCAGAGACCGAGTGCGTGCTTTGGAGGCCAGGGTGGCTGAACTGGAGGAGCTAAGGAAGGCAGAGGTGTTTGTGGATGAGACTTTCCGGGACATAGTAGGGCTGTCCCACCTCCAATCTGACAGTCCTGATGCTGTTACGAAGGATGAAAGGCTCAGGGAAGGAGAGCAGTCAATGGGAGCAGAGGGAAACCATCCCATAGTTGGGACCCTCCTTCCAGAGGGTGATGTTGTATCCTCTCGTGCCGAGGATACTTCTCCGGGGGAGGGAGCTCCAGCTGTTAGGAAGAAGCAGGTTTTAGTAGTGCGGGATTCGATCATTAGAAATATAGATAGTTGGGTTTGTGATGACCGGGAGAACCGTATGGTTACTTGCCTGCCTGGTGCGAAGGTTGCGGATCTCTCGAGGCATCTAGACAGACTTATGGGCAGTGCTGGGGAGGAGCCGGTCGTCGTGGTACATGTTGGTACCAATGACATAGGGAAGGGTAGAAGAGATGTTCTGGAGGCCAAATTTAGGTTACTAGGAAAGAGACTGAAATCCAGAACATCTTTGGTGGCATTCTCTGAAATGCTTCCAGTTCCACGCGCAGGGCCAGATAGACAGGCAGAACTTCAGAGTCTCAATGCGTGGATGAGACGATGGTGCAGGGAAGAGGGGTTTAGATTTATTAGGAACTGGGGACACTTTTGGGGTAGGGGGAGCCTATACAGGAATGATGGGCTCCACCTAAATCAAGGTGGATCCAGACTGCTGGCATTAAACATTAAAAAGGTTGTAGAGCAGTTTTTAAACTAAGAGGTGGGGGAAAGCCGATTGGTGCGGGGGAGCACCTGGATCGGACGGAGACTTCTCTTACACGAGGCTCCATAGGTAGGGATTCCCTAGAAGTTAGTCAGATAGGGAACGTGGGAAATAATATATGGGCAAGATCAGATGTGAAACAATCGTGCATAAAAAAATCCAATGTGTCTGTGAAAGGCGGACATATAAATAGTGGTAGTTTTCTAACATGCTTTTACACTAATGCTAGGAGTCTGTCTAATAAGATGGGTGAACTGGAGTACCTCATATCAAAGGAGGAAGTTGACATAATAGGCATCTCAGAAACATGGTGGAATGAGGACAATCAGTGGGACACTATCATACCGGGATATAAATTATATCGGAAAGACAGAACAGGTCGTGCGGGTGGCGGAGTGGTACTATATGTGAAGGATAATATAGAATGAAATGAAGTAAAAATCCTAAAGGAATCAAAATGTTCCATAGAATCATTATGGATAACAATTCATTCCTCTAATATGAATATGGCATTAGGAATATATTACCGACCACCTAACCAGGACAGTGATAGTGATGCTGAAATGATAAGGGAGATTAGAGAGGCTACCAAAATAAAAAACACAGTAATAATAGGAGATTTCAATTATCCCCATATTGATTGGGTGCATGTCACCTCAGGACGGGATTCAGAGATTAAATTTCTTGATGCCTTAAATGACTGCTTCTTGGAGCAGCTAGTACAGGAACCCACAAGGGGAGAGTCAATTCTCGACCTAGTCTTGACTGGAACGCAGGATCTGGTCCAAGAGGTAACTGTTACTGGACCGCTTGGAAATAGTGACCACAATATAATAACTTTTAATATTCCTGTGTTGGGAAGAACACCGCAGCGGTCAAACACTCTGGCATTTAATTTCAAAAAGGGGAATTACACTAAAATGAGGAAGCTAGTTAAACAGAAACTAAAAGGGAGAGTAATTAAACTAAAATCCCTGGAAGCTGCATGGGAACTGTTTAAAGACACCATACTAGAGGCCCAACTTAAATGTATACCCCAAATAAAAAAACACAGCAAGAGACCTAACAAAGAACCACCATGGCTAAACAGCCATGTTAAACAGGCAGTGAGAGAGAAAAGGGCAGCTTTTAAAAAGTGGAAGTCAAATCCTAGTGAGGAAAATAGAAAGGAACATAAACACTCCCAAATTAAGTGTCATAATGTAGTAAGAAAAGCCAAAAAAGAGTTTGAGGAACAGCTAGCCAAAAATTCAAAAAATGATAGTAAAATGTTTTTTAAATACATTAGAAGCAGGAAGCCCGCTAAAAAAGCAGTGGGGCCCTTGGATGATAAAGATATAAAAGGAGCGATCAAGGAAGACAGTGCCATTGCGGAGCGATTAAATGATTTCTTTGCTTCAGTCTTCACGGCTGAGGATGTTACAGAGGTTCCTAAATCTGAGCCAGCCTTTTTAGGTGACAAATCTGAGGAACTCACTCAGATTGAAGTGACATTAGAGGAGGTTATGGAATTAATTGATAAGCTGAATAGTAACAAGTCTCCGGGACCAGACGGCATTCACCCAAGGGTTCTGAAAGAACTCAAATGTGAAATTGCGGAGTTATTAACAGTGGTTTGTAACCTATCCTTTAAATCCACTTTGGTACCAAATGACTGGAAGATGGCCAATATAACACCAATATTTAAAAAAGGCTCTAGAGGAGATCCTGGCAATTATAGACCGATACGTTTAACATCAGTACCGGGCAAATTAGTAGAAACACTAGTAAAGAGTAAAATTGCAAGGCACATAGAAGAGCACGAATTGTTGGGCAAAAGTCAGCATGGTTTCTGCAGAGGGAAGTCGTGTCTAACTAATCTGTTAGAATTCTTTGAAGGGGTTAATAAACATGCGGACAAGGGGCACCCAGTGGATATAATATACCTAGATTTCCAGAAAGCCTTTGACACGGTCCCACACCAAAGGCTTTTACGTAAATTAGGTGGTCATGGGATAGGAGGAAAGGTCCTTTCATGGATCAAGAATTGGTTAAAAGACAGAAAACAAAGGGTGGGAATAAATGGTAAATTTTCACAGTGGAGGAGGGTAACTAGTGGTGTTCCCCAGGGGTCAGTACTGGGACCAATCCTGTTCAACTTGTTCATCAATGATCTAGAAAATGAGGTAAGCAGTGAGGTGGCCAAGTTTGCAGATGACACAAAGTTGTTCAGGACAGTCAAAAGCAAAAGGGATTGTGAAGAACTACAAAAAGATCTCAGCAAACTGAGTGATTGGGCAGCAAAATGGCAAATGAAATTTAATGTGGGTAAGTGTAAGGTAATGCATGTTGGAAAAAATAACCCAAATTACACGTACTACATGATGGGGTCAAATTTAGCTACGACAGATCAGGAAAGGGATCTTGGAGTTATAGTGGATAGTTCTATGAAGACATCCACGCAGTGTGCAGCGGCAGTTAGTAAGGCAAATAGGATGTTAGGAATTATTAAAAAAGGGATAGATAATAAGACAAAAGATATCATACTTCCCCTATATAAAACTATGGTACGCCCACATCTCGAGTACTGCGTGCAGATGTGGTCTCCTCACCTCAAAAAAGATATATTGGCATTAGAAAAGGTTCAGAAAAGGGCGACTAAGATGATTAGGGGCTTGGAAAGGGTCCCATATGGGGAGAGGCTAGAGAGACTGGGACTTTTCAGTTTGGAAAAAAGGCGATTGAGGGGCGATATGATAGAGGTATATAAAATCATGAATGGTGTGGAGAAAGTGATTATAGAAATATTATTTACCTTTTCCCATAATACAAGAACTAGGGGACACCAAATGAAATTGATGGGTAGTAGGTTCAAAACTAATAAAAGGAAATTTTTCTTCACACAGCGCACAGTCAACCTGTGGAACTCCTTGCCCGAGGAGGCTGTGAAGGCCAGGACTCTATTAGGGTTTAAAAAAGAGCTTGATAAATTTTTGCAGGTTAGGTCCATAAATGGCTATTAGCCAGGGATAAAGTATGGTGCCCTAGCCTTCATAACAAGGGCAGGAGATGGATGGCAGGAGATAAATCACTTGATCATTGTCTTCTGTTCTCCTTCTCTGGGGCACCTGGCATTGGCCACCGTCGGCAGATGGGATGCTGGGCTCGATGGACCTTTGGTCTGACCCAGTATGGCCATTCTTATGTTCTTATGTTCTTAGAATTTGTCTTAAGGCATGAGACATTTTTACAATGTAAATAATGCTTCCATCCCAGTTCTAATGTTTACCTCAGGTTCTGATGAAAACGTAGGCATGGGAAGTGGAGATTCAGGGGTGCTGCACCACCCTCCCCAGATTTTGTGCCCGATGCCACAGTCCCAGATGCCAACCTGCTCCTGGGTCCCCTCTTCTGCCCAGGGTCCCAGTCATCAACTCAAAGGGGTCCTGGCACTGATGTTAGCCCCAGGGTCCTGGTTGCCAGGGGCTCTGTTGCCACTCGGGATCCTGGCAGCTCCACTGCAGGCCTGGAGGCCCCGAACATCAGCCCCATGCCTAGGGCTCTGCAGCCATCCTCAGCAGTGGCTCCAGCCTGGGGCAATGAGGGGCACAGACAGGGGAAAGCAGGGGAGGGGATTGCAGCTCAACACCCCCACCCTAAAAATTGTTCCACCACCACTGGTAGAAAATATAGTAAGTGAACTCTTCCAGAACAGGTGCTCCTCCCTAAGTCAAATAGTGTCCTTGTCCATAGATTTCCAGTGTTGGATTGTCAAAATTAGATTCATTCACCATCATCAGTAGCAGCCTCCTCAAGAGCAATGTATATACAGTTAGCTGGGTAACAGCAGTGAACTTTTAATATGAATAGACTAAGAACATAAGAACGGCCATACTAAGTCAGATCAAAGGTCCTGTCTTCCAACAGTGGCCAATGCCAGATGTCCCCAGAGGGAATAAACAGAACAGGTAAATCATTAATTGAACCCACCCCTTTTGCCTAGTCCCAGCTTCTGACTGATTCTTCTCTTCCTTCTCTGCAGTGTTAGCAAGGAGCATGCTGCATCTCTGCTCTTTTTTTCTCACAACAAACTTTCTTATGCTGTTGTCAGGAAAGCTGAGATAGAGAATCACATGCATTTTATGTAGATAATAGTGACCATTATTGCCAGAAGTGGTTTCAGTTTATATATAAGCTCCAGTCCTCCCTCCTGCATCTATAACAACAATAAGCTTGGATCTTTATTTATGCACTTTTTTCTGAGTTTAAAGTAATTTTGTGCATAGCACTAGTGGAAGTCATATTTAACATGGAAGTCATGCTGCGGGGGAATGAAACTCATCCATTGAAATATTTTCTAAGGAGAAAATCAGCCTGCTGTATGCATGCACAGAAAATCTTTCCACTATTTGACCTAAAAAAATAGTGGGCAACAAACCTTTGGACAATTTCCTGTGCACATGTATGTAACTATTCCTTTAAGAGCTGATGAAAATTCACATTCTGAAGTATTATACATTAAGATTGTTAGAGTTATTTAATCCAATAAAGAAAATACCTCACTGTCTTCAACAAACATTGGAAAGGAACCAACCTGATTCACAACCTTCATGTCTTTTGTGTAGAAATCCATTTTTTTTTATTTGCAGGGTAAATTAGAGAAAGAGAGACAGAGGGACACTTGGATTTTACATATTTTGGTTCATTTCTTCCAGTGATCATCAGTATGAATTTGAAATGATAAATTTAATTATCTCTCTGAAACCTTAAAAAAACAGATGTATTTTATCTGTTTTGTCTTCAGCAGTAATATACAAATATAGTCTTCCCAACCAAATCAGAAATGAAAACCTAATCTAGAATATAATGACATTTTAATTTAGGATGTACCGTTTTGCTTAACTCATATATATCTTATGCATTTAAAAGGAAAACCATTTACAGAGGAGGGCAATAGTCCCTGCAGACACCACATCTCATTTTCAATTCAGTTGGCAAGAATACTAATTACATTATCACATATTCAGCAGCATTCAGCAAAGTTATTTATTTATTCATCCTTAAGACCCAGGATGTCTACCAGGTCAGTTCCAATAAGCACTACCTTGAGAATCTCAGCAATGGTATACAAAGATAATTAGATATAGAGCTGTGTGAAAAATCTCACACACAGAGCTAAACCTTGGAGATTTGCCTCTTTGCTGGCTTCATGACTGACTGAAAAAAATATGTGTTGCCATAATCAAAAACAGTTTCTGTAAGTCACCATTTCAAAAGAGGAGGCTGCATCCCACAGTCTCATTCTAAATCATGTACATGCTCAACTTTACTTATTCCACCTCAGTGGACTCTGAGGGTACGTCTAGACTGCACACATTTTTCGACAGATACTGTCAACAAAGCCTCTGTCGAAAAAGAGCATCTAGATTACAATCAGTATTGTCGACAAAGCAAGCAGCTTTTTCGAAAGAGAGTCTAGATGCTCTCTTTCGAAAAAGCACAGTTTGCATGCAATAGCGCCTTTTTTCGAAAGAGTACTTTCGAAAAAAGGCATTATTCCTCGTAAAATGAGGTTTACCACTGTCAACAAAACTGCCACGTTCTGTCGACATACTGTCGACAGAACGCAGCGATAGTGTAGACGCAGGTTATAGTTTTGTCGACAAAAGCCAACTTTTGTCGACAAAACCCTGTAGCCTAGACACATCCTGAGACAGAACAAAGAAATAACAAAGTAACCCTATTTAAAATCCATAAAGGATTTTTATTTCTCTGGATGTTTGACTGTAGATTAGAGCAATGAGATGTTGGGAAAAACAGGGAAGAAAGTAGATACAACTTAAGGTCTGGACTGGTATTTTACAGGCTGGCCTGGGAGCAGTGGATAGATTCCATGCTCTGGGAGTAGAGCTGGGACAAAACTAAAGCTCTGAGATTCAGGGTTTATCTTCACTTCAAAGTTCTCTTGAATTATCTACACTTGAGTTAACTCCTTTCAAGTTAACCTAGTTTGAGTGAGAACAGTCACACTGCAAAACATGGGGGCAGCACAGAGTTTGTAGTAGCAGCATGGAGTAGCTAAGTCCCCAGTGCTTTAGTAGAGCCAGCATCATCAGCACTGGAGCTTCAACACGTACACCTTGTGCCTGCTAGATTGTGTTTAAAGCATTCAATTTGGGATTAGGGATATGAGCCAACCCCAAGTTATACCTCAATTTAACCCTTCAGTGAGACAAGCCTTGATCAGAGTTTGTACCCTGTTTCCTTCTTGCTCCATGCACCTTTTCCTGATGCATCTTAATTCCTCATCATTCATACCAGCTCAGATGTAATGCTTAGTGCATGGTGAGAAGGGGCATGAACAATGCCTGTCTACTCTGTGGCCACCAGCACAGAGGTAGTAGCAGCAGTTGATTCTGCTCTTCTTTCCATGAAGGGTCTGGCAGTACATGAAGCTCAGGCAGGTGATTCTTTATGTTCCCTCCCTTCACACCCTTTCCAGAGAAGTCCTGCAAATGGACTCCCAGAAAAACCCTGCAGTAGCAGGGGATGAGGAACCAAGAGAAACAAACAAACAGAAAGTATTCCGCAAGAAGAGATTAAAAGAGATCTCTTGTGAGAAGCAAACAAATGTTAATTGTGCAATAAATCTTCTCTCTGATGGATCATTTTAAAAGCCCTGAATAAAATGATTGTAATCTATTCTACGGATGTATTGAAAACATGGGGTTTTCAATATGTCTTTATTGTGCTACTGATAGCAAACACATATTTTTGGGAGGGGAGAAGCATGTATAGTTCTGTAATATATTGTGGGACTGGTATCATTGCCTAATAAGGGTTCTCAGCATGTCCCTTTTTAAGACCCTATTAACAGCTAATCATCTGGGCTCAAATCTCCTAGGGTGGGTGTTTATCTCAGTCTGAACTTATATGGAAAAATTTCAGCCAAAACAGTTCAGCCATTTTTGTAAATAAATTTGGGGAAAATGCATTGGTTCTTTGAAATGTTCTGGCAACCCATGCTTTGAAGCTGTAGTAAAATAAGGGCCTGAAACATAAGCCCATCTATTACAGGCCTGGTTTGGGGCCTGAGGCCTGTCCAACAATAGTTAAGAGTTCGCGAATATAAAGCAAAGTGAAGCTGTGAGCAAGAGCCCAGCTCTGCTAACAGAATTTGGCATGAACAGGGTTAATGATGTATAATACTAAATGGTGCTAGGTACAGGCTGGAAGCACATTTTAAAGGGGTTGTAATAAACCATCTTGTGAAAAAAAAACAGGTTTAAACTAACAGCATAATAAATAGCAATTAAACCCCCATGTGCAAGGTAATGAGTGGTATTTAGGTAATGTCAGAAGGTGGCAATCTAATACATTAAAAGTAATGTGTAACTTGTCTGTATCTAGGTATAAAAATGTACCCTAAGGAAGTTGTTTGTGTGCCAACGGGTCAGTGGCAAATTCCTGTTACTAACTGAACTGAGTTTATTGTCACAAACATACATGTGTTAGTCCTAACTGTAAACATTTAATTCAAAAAAACTAAAATGGTGCTTCATTTATAAATAAATAAACCTGGCCTGGTGCCTTCAATTTTTAGGTCTTTGGGGTCTCTTTTAAAGTTTGTTGTAGGTGCCATTTGCACAAGGCTAGTACAGCATTCAGAGGGGCAACCATGCAGCCAAACAGTTATCATTATTAAACAAAGCAAAATACCTGTAAAAACACCATACCAGTAACTTATAACAACCACAGAAATGAGGACTTAAAATTTAGCAGGCGCATGACATTTAGTCAGGAATCTGTCTTTTTCCTTTTCAGCCCTAGTCTACACTAAGGAGTTATTCAGAAATAGGTCCCCTTATTTCAAAATAATAAGCAGAGCGTCCACGCTATCAAGCTCATTATTTTGAAATAAGGAGCTGGTTATTTAGAAAACTGTTCTGCTTTCAAAATTGTTATTTCAAAATAGCCTTAGTGTGGATGCTCCACTGCTGCTATTTCAAAATAACTACTCCCTAGAGTAATGCCCCCAGTTCTTCTTGGAGCTCCAAGTCGAGGTAGCACATCAACAATAATGTTATATAACAATTTTGTTATTTTGGGAGTTATTATTTCAGATTTAGTTATTCTGATATAATTTACTAGTGTAGACATGCCCTAAGTGAAAATCCACCTACATTTGGCCAGGTTACAAGACTTTGAAAAATCACAGTTTGCACATGCTTAGTGGAGACTTCTGTAATTTTAGCAGTGAAATTCCTGGAAAAAATAATAAGAGATCATGTAAATAGACACTATATCGCAATGCATATAAACAAGGGGGTGAATTAAGGTTACACAAGCAATCATAACTTTGACATTTCCTTAATTTTGACTACTTTAGCTCTGCAAACTTAATGGCTACGTCTAGACTGGCATGATTTTGCGCAAATACTTTTAACGGAAAAGTTTTTCCGTTAAAAGTATTTGCGCAAAAGCGTGTCTAGATTGACACAGATGCTTTTGCGCAAAAGCACTTTTTGTGGAAAAGCTTCCGTTCCAATCTAGACGTGGTTTTGCGCAAGAAAGCCCCGATCGCCATTTTAGTCATCGGGGCTTTTTTGCGCAAAACAAATCTGAGCTGTCTACACAGGCTCTTTTGCGCAAAAGCTTTTGCGCAAAAGGACTTTTGCCCGAACGGGAGCATCAAGGTATTTGTGCAAGAAGCACTGATTTCTTACATTAGAACGTCAGTGCTCTTGCGCAAATTCAAGTGGCCAGTGTAGACAGCTGGCAGGTTTTTGCGCAAAAGCAGCCGCTTTTGCGCAAAATCTTGCCAGTCTAGACACAGCCAATGGTGTTCTATTTCTGTAATTTTGTTCTGGGCACTATAAAAAGAACTTGCTATCTAGTGGCATTAGTTCCTCACAAAGTGAACCTTCCTGTTCTCCCAATTTTAATCTGGCTGTAAATCATACAAATCTGTTGCCATCACTTTCCTGTATTCTGTATATGACCACAACACAGTGAGCTCTTTAAATATTACCTTATTGTCTCAACAGTTCTTTCATCTCTCAGATTTAATTGAGTCTGAGTTGTCTAGAAATATTGTAGGATCTTTTATGTATGCAATTTTTAAAAGCATGAATTAAATCTTATCATTAGTGGCCTTCCTGGCACTACAGTCTAAGCTAAGGTTGTTAAATAGAAAAGGACTCATTTTCTAAACAGGCCCCCACAGGAATTCTGTGTCTTCATAACTGATAACTGATTAAATTAAATGAACCAGAGCTTAATATAAGTACTGTGTTTTAGCCTTGTTGTACAGTACTGATAAGAATATGCTGTAGCAGAATGGAGCAAATAGTTCACTGTATTTCAGTGGGACTATTTGTGGAATTAACTACTGCTCACGGAGACTAATGGTGACAGAATTAGGCCCTAAGTCATTTATGTATAGATTTTTTCCCTATTTTTCTTTCCTTAAATTATTTTTTTAATTACTCAGAATGATGTTAGCCATTTTTGTCTCAGTATTGTTTATGAGATTGCACTGTAAGTATTCACAGTTTGTAATTCCAGCTATGTGGGTTAGTTTTCAATGTGAACATAGTTCTTGTGGCAGGTTTCTGCTTCCTGATTGGCTTGAATAACTATTAACATATTGCATCTGCAAAATTAAAATTCACTTCCGCTGGCTATTTCTCAGTGTTTCCTTATTCACTCTTTCTATGAACATTCCTGCCAGTAAATTAAATGTATAGCATAGTTATGTCAATCAAATCCAGAAGTGATTGGAACATATTCTAAATAGGCACTTTTAGTAAATCTTGTTGTTTTCCCTCACATATGATCATGGTTTATTGTGGGGATAAGAACATTCACTGGATTTCAGCTGTAATTAAGCTGGAACTAACTTCTTGGTTGCCAATTTAGAACATGCATTTCTTTGTCAAACCCAACAACTTAAACTTCTTTAGGAATCAACTGCTAGACAGTGAAGGTGGTAGAACAGTGATTTAATGTGTTTTCTGAGGACAGCTAAATAGGTGGGCAGATTCATTCTGTATTTGCTACAATTTCTTAATGCCTTTAAGTATAGAATAGGAATAAAAGTTGTCTTGGCAACACCTGCAACCTGGGTATTCAGGGGTATCTGGAGATCCAGCAAGATGAGAGAGATTACAAAACCTTCAAACAATTGTGGGCAAACCTCTCAGCTATGTAACTCCCAGCAATGTTTCCAGTTGCTTCCTTCATCACATAAGTATTATCTTGTTTTCTTCTGGGTTGAATCTCAGCCAAATTAGCTCTCATCCATGTCTCAGTTTATGATGGGCACCTATTCAGTCACTCCACTGTGAGAGACTGAAATATAGAGCCTAATGGCATCAGAGTGAAGGCATTTTCATTAATACTTTGAACAGTGCCAGAAACACAGTAAGCAGGAATATGACAGGATACCGCCCTGACAAGCCCTGCTTTACAGGAACCTCTGCTTCCTTGGGCAATCAGCCAGTACTAATGGCTTCACTTTCCATGAAACAAAATGGTTGAGCCAATTTAGAAGGATTCTGCTTCTCCAACTATGCTCCACCAGCCTGTCAGTTGCACCTCATGGTCGAATGTACTGAACTGTAAGGGAATTAGCATGGACGCTTGACCATATTCCATTGCCAGGAGGAGAGTACTATAGACCAACTTCCTTAGTGCACTTTCTGTATTATACTCAGGCCTAAAACAAAAATCAACAGTGGTCAAAGAGATTTGTGATTGTGTAATGTTTCTATCCAAGTAAGTGTTATGTTTTTGATTGGCCCTTCCTTTCCCACTACATCCTGCCATATACTCAAGGCTGTCTCTAGGGGAATGTGTGGCCTGGGGCAACTTTCCCTCCCATGCAGGCCCTCTCCTACCCTGCCTCTTCCCATTTCCCATCCCTGCTCCCACTCTAACCACCCTGGTCTATTGCAAAGTCCCCTCCCCTGAGCAACGTGACCTGGGTGTTATGATGGCCTCAACGTACTGATGATCCTGGAGTGAAGGCATCTTCATTAACACTTCGAACAGCACATCCTTAATTATATGCTGCATGCAGTGCCCGTCTAGCTGCACAAACTATGCAGAAAACTTGTTGGTACAATTTTCCCCAATACTAGGGCAATCCTGGAAAGCCGTAAGGCTGCCATAGACACCTCTATGCCACTCCCACTCAGGCCCACTGACTGGGGGGGGGGAAGGGCAATTGCTCTGGGGCCTGGCAATTCTAAAGGCCCTGGGCATTGGTGGTTGAAGCCCTGGACCTTTTAGAATCACCACAGAAGTACTGGGCAGCTCCAGAGCCCTGTGCTATGCACTCTGACTAGCTCTGAGGACTGGCAGGGGTTGTAACATGCTCTCCCGGCAACACTAGGGGCTGGCTGTCCCAGCCCCACCCCTTCCAGGACCGTGAAGCCGTCCCCACCAACATATTGCCCAGGGGCCTGGCAATCCTGTTGGCTCCCCTGCTCCCACTGTTGTGTAAAGGGGCACCATCAGAGAACAGGGGCCCTAACTGGAATATTGCTACAGTCCAGTGATCCCTAGTTGCTAGAATGACCTCTCACAGGCTGTTGCAGTCAATGCATGTTGGAGTATCCTTCAGGCGGTAAGTAGTTTGTCAGGAACAGCTTGGTGCCAGATGGCCTGAGAATTACAGAGTGATCTTTGCATCCTGTTTCCTGAGGTATATGGGGCACAAAAATCTGAAACACATCCAGGATCCGGTCTGGGGAAATTATCCATATCAGTTCATTTCTTGAACAATCAGTTGTACCCATTTGTGTGAATGCCAGTTAAGCTGTTTTAAAAAACTGTTATACTGTTCCTTATATTTTATGTATTCTATTGACTAGACTCTGGATAAAGAAATTCTACCAACATTTCCCTGTATCTTAGAACTTTGTCAGTTTAATCCTCTTCATTATTTATGTGTATATGTGTATGGCACTTTACAAAAACATATAAAGATAGTTAAAAGCACCTAATTTATCACCATTTAAAGTTAGTGACGAACCCCCCTTTTTCTTTGTGGTGCATATCAGGCACTAAAAGTGAATCTACATCACAGACAGCAATGGGAGTTTTCTCACAAATTTTAACTGGAAACTAATTTTAACCCTATCATAGCATCCATCCTGTAAAGGCCAAAAGTGCCACTAAGACCTTCAGTTAATCTCTTAATTTTGCATTCCAGGGAACAGTACAGAAGCTGTGAGGAAGTTCTGATCAAATCTGGACCGTCCCATAAAACAAAAAAACCGAACCAACCAAACAAACAAATAGTTTTTTAAATTAATGCATCTAAACTTTTGAGATTTTCACTTTTAGAAAACTTCTTCACTTGCTGGTATTGATGGGAGTTGAAAGTATGAAAATGCCACAAGAAAGGCCATTGAGGTCACTCAGAAACAACCTAATGTACTTGGAAGGAAGAGCACAGGTTGCAGGAGAGAACAGTTTGGAGGAAGCACCAAGAACCCAGTCTGCATAAAACATGGTTAGCATCAGTGGCAGTATCTCTATAAATAGTTGTCTTAATAAAAAGCCAGTTCCATTTTACAAGCATGGAATCCTTTCACGTTATTTATTACCCAGCACACGGTACATAAAACATACAGAAAATCATGAGAGAACTCGATTATGCCAATTTTTCAGACAAATTTTTAAATCAAAAAGGTTCAATTACAAACTTTACAGTCTGAATGTTTTTCATAACGAACTGAACCTCAGACCCTTTGGAGTAAGTCAGTAAATGTAAACAAAACAAATTTTTGAAGGAAAACAGCATTTACAAAATTATTCACAATTATTTGTTTGTTTTCTGATTGGTTGTTGTGAGGTTCCCCTTCATTAATGATATAATATGTTCTTCCATTTAAGACAAAACAGTCCAAACTGGGTAAAGTTAGCCAAAGTTGATAATTGTAATGGATCTTAGGAAGGGCCATATATTTAGCAGTAGTAGGTTTGAACTAAAACTTCCCTAAACTTTGAAAGTTTTGGATCCATACATGAAACTAACCATTAGTGCATGGACCTATCTCTGAGCTTTGCTTGAAGCAGGAAAATCCTTAAGAAACCTAACTGAACTCATGTGTTTGAGTAGCAAAAAGCCTTGAGCTTCTTTGGCATTCTGGTTGTCTTCTTTCGTGCCCTCTCTTGTGCCTTCTTCACTTTGACAGTATATTTTTTAATTAAAGAAAAAGCAACCATGACTACAGCATTCTTAAAATGTCCAACTGCCTCTTTTTTTGTACCAGATTGGAATAATGTCCTCTAAATTATATATCCTTTCTTTATAGTGGCAGAACTCATGAATTTCATATATCAAAAGATCTCAGCAAGTTCCCTTGAGATGTTGTGATGGACGATGGCATTCAAAGCCCATATTTCCATGGGAAATAATGGCCCTATGGTAAAATATTTGATCTCTCCAGCATTATCTCAAGATAATGGCATTCTGAATGCTTGTCACCAGTGTATATTTCCCATAATTTGGTTTTATTTTTTCTTACTGCTGCTCAGTACAGTGTTGAATGCTTAAGAATTTTATCATGCACACACAGTCCCAGATCTGGTTCCAAGATTTTTAATGTATAAAGCATCCAGGTTGTCAGTACCTCACTGCCGTACTTGATTTTTGTCACTTTTTTCTAATCTTCTTACTGAAGACATAGCTCTACATAAAAATGCATAATCTCTCTTTATCTAGCTGTGTTTCTGGTTTATTCAAGTAACTGGAACTGTACTGAATTAAAATAAATGATCTTTGATAGTTATCTGTTATCTTTAATTAAACTTATTCAGTAATAAGTATACTTTAGCCTGACCTCTTATTATGGCTTCTTTGTGCTGCTCTGTTGGGGCAAAGATACCATAAGGCAGACCAGATGAAAATTCCCTTGGCAATTAGGGGAGTATTGCAGCAATATCCAGTGGAAAAGAATGTGGTCAGAATGTCTTTTTGCACCAGTCCCCAGCTGGCGCTACAGGCTGGTGTAGCTTAGAGCAGAATTGCTCAAAATTGCAGTAGGGGACCACAGCAGTCTCTAGTTGACCCAAGGATCAGGGAAGCACAAAGGTTGCATAAAGCTCTCCTGCCCCAGATCTAAGAAAGCTCAGATGGATACTAGAACTGGGGACAGTATCTATTAAAATTACCTTTTCTTTTCATCATATTTTTTTAAACAGCATAATACAATGGGCCAGTTGCTCAGCTGCTGTGTGTTGGTTTTGCTCCAAAGAGGCCATGTTGAATTACGCTAATGAAAGAGTAGCCCTATGAGTATTTGCAATCTATGAAAATGTTTTGCATTTATCTCTAACATTTTCATCACAACAAAATGAAGTCTAACTACGAGAAATTATGCAGCACGTGGAGGTTTTAGATTCTTATAGTTTAAAAAATAGGATGGTAAAGGGAACTAGAAGGAAAAAATTCAAATGAAAAGCACAAGCCAAGTGTTCATGAGAATCAGATTGTAGAGTCTGGTTTTAATCAAATATACACAAGCCTGGAAAGATATTAAGGAAAGTGGTGATGTAATTGCAATGATTAAAAAATATCATCTATGTACTCAATGCTCAGTGCCTTAGTCTGCCATTTCATATAGTTTAGACTTCTCTTCTCAAGAGCAACAGTTTTCCTGTTGCTAACTGATATGAAGTCCTAACCCCCTCACTTTAGATCATTTTACCCACTAAAATGTGGGTGTGAATTGCAACCATCACACGAAACCTAGCAACTGATAGTGTATGGCAACCCTACTCAAGGTATGTCTACACGTTAGAGTTTTTTTGGAAAAACATCTGTTTTTCCGAAAAAACTTCACTTACGTCCACACTTCAATCACGTTCTTTCAAAAAAAAAATCGAAGGAACAGAGAGATTTTTCCAACATTGGTAAACCTCTTTCTAGAAAAAGAAGCCTTTTTTCAGAAAGAGCTCTTTCGGAAAAAGGCGTGTGTGGACGCAGAAGAGGGAGTTCTTTCGAAAGAAGAGGAAAAAGGAAAAAAAGCAAAGAGGCCCTGGTGGCCACTCTGTCCATAGTAATCACAGCTTAAATGCGAGATAGTGTCCATTCAGTGTGGACTTTATCTTTAAAAAAGCAGATTGCTTTTTCGATGTGCTTTTGCTGTGTAGACGTTCTTTTTTAGAAGTATTTTTATCGGAAGATCTCTTCTGGAAAAGCTTCTTCAGAAAGAAGCCTGCAGTCTAGATATAGCCTCAGAAATATAGGACAGGAAGTGACAAATATTCCAACTAAAATAAATAGGAAATATTAGGGAGAAATCACTAGAAGAAGGTCACCCTGAAAGGAAGATGGAAAACCTTGGAGGAAGGTTCCTATTGTGCACAAAGCTAAAAATATGAACATTAAAGGGGAGCCTTAAAAGTCACTGTTATCCTCACCTTCCCCATTCATCCTTTAAAATTATTAGACTTACTGCTTCTTTCTTAAAATATAGTGTAAGAGCTTCAGAGCAGGGACCAAGTATTTGTACATGATGGAACACAATGGGCCTTGATCCTGAACACTGCTGCAATTACAAATTTAATACAATAATGAAGGCTCCGAGTCCCAACATGGAAACTATATTCAACCGACTTATTTTGGAATGCTAAACATGGCCGTGGGACTACTGGCCATTCGTGATGCTAAGGGATAAGCCACTGGACAAGATCGAGATGCTGAAGAAGCACTCAAAGATGATAAGGCCATTGCAGAGAAACTAAATGAATACTTTGCATTGGCCTTCACAGCTGAGGATGTGAGGGAGATTCCCAAACCTGAGCCATTCATTTTAGGTGACAAATCTGAAAAACTGTTCCAGATTGAGAGGAGGTTTTGGAACAAACTGACAAACTAAACAGTAATAAACAGCAAGTAAATGGTCTGGTAGCACTTTATAGACTAACAAAACATGTAGATTGTATCATGAGCTTTCGTGGGCACAGCCCACTTCTTCAGATGACTGGAGTAGGCTGTGCCCACGAAAGCTCATGATACCATCTACATGTTTTGTTAGTCTATAAAGTGCTACCAGACCATTTGCTTGCTGTTTTTTTCTGTAACAGACTAACTCGGCTACCCCCTGAAGCTCCTAAACAGTAATTAGTCACCAGGATCAGATGGAATTCAACCCTCTGAAAGAACTCAAATGTGAAATTGCAGAATTACTAACTGTGGTTTATAAACTAACTATCCTTTAAATCATCTTCTGTACCAAATAACTGAAGAACAGCTAATGTGGCATGCATTTTTAAACAGGGCTCCAGAGATGATCCTGGCAATTACAGGCCAGTAAGTCTTACTTCAGTACCAGCCAGACTTATTGAAACTATAGTAAAGAAGAATCAGACACATCAGTGAGGCATGATTTCCCTTTGTTCCATGTTCAGCAACAAATGAGGTCAATCAATCTAGTAGAATTCTTTCAGGGGGTCAACAAGCAAGTGGACAAGGGGGAATCCCGTGGTTATTGTGTACTTAGATTTCCATAAAGGCTTTGACTAGGTCCCAAATCAAAGACTCTTAAGTAAAACAAGCTATTATGGGATGAGTGAAAGTCTTCTAATGGGTCAGTAATTGGTTAAAAGAACAGAAACAAAAAATAGGAATAAATGGTCTGCTTACAGAAGGAAGAGTCATAAATAATGGTTTCTCCCCAGAAATCCTTTCTGGGCTCAGTACTATTCAACGTATTCATAAATGATCTAGAGAAAGAGGTCATCAGTGAGGTGACATAGTCTGCAGATGACACAAAACTATTCAAGATAGTTAAGTACATAGCAGACTGCAAAGAGCTTAAAAAGGATATCCCCAAACTGGGATGGCTGAGCAACAAAATGGCAGATGAAATTCAATGTTGATAAATACAAAATAATGCATATTGGAAAACATACTCCCAGCTATACATATATAATGATGGGGACTAAATTAGCTGTTACAACTCAAGAGAGAGATCCTGGAGTCATTGTAGATTGTTCTGTGCAGTGTCAGTCAAAAAAGCAAACAGAATGTTGGGAGTCATTAAGAAAGTGATACATAAGAAGACAGAAAATACTGCCTCTCTATAAATACCCACACCTTGAATACCATGTGCAGATGTGGTTGCCTCATCTGCAAGAAAAAAACACTGGAATTGGGAAAGGTTCTGAAAAGGGCAACACAAATATGATGGATATGGAACAGCTTCCATCTGAGGAGAGATTAATAAGTCTGGGATTTTTCAGCTTGGAAAATAGACAGGTAAGGGGAGACACGATAGAGGTCTATAAAATCATGACTAATATGGAGAACACAAATAAGGAAAAATTATTTACTCCTTCCACGAGTACTAGGGGTCACTTAATGAAATTAATCATAGAATCATAGAATACTAGGACTGGAAGGGACCTCGAGAGGTCATCGAGTCCAGTCCCCTGCCCTCATGGCAGGACCAAATACTCTCTAGACCATCCCTGATAGACATTTATCTAACCTACTCTTAAATATCTCCAGAGATGGAGATTCCACAACCTCCCTGGGCAATTTATTCCAGTGTTTGACTACCCTGACAGTTAGGAACTTTTTCCTAATGTCCAACCTAAACCTCCCTTGTTGCAGTTTAAGCCCATTGCTTCTTGTTCTATCCTCAGAGGCCAAGATAAACAAGTTTCCTCCCTCCTCCTTATGACACCCTTTTAGATACCTGAAAACTGCAATCATGTCCCCCCTCAATCTTCTCTTTTCTAAACTAAACAAACCCAATTCTTTCAGCCTTCCTTCATAGGTCATGTTCTCCAGACCTTTAAACATTCTTGTTGCTCTTCTCTGGACCCTCTCCAGTTTCTCCACATCCTTCTTGAAATGCGGTGCCCAGAACTGGACACAATACTCCAACTGAGGCCTAACCAGCGCAGAGTAGAGCGGAAGAATGACTCCTCGTGTCTTGCTCACAACACACCTGTTAGTGCAGCCCAGAATCATGTTTGCTTTCTTTGCAACAGCATCACACTACTGACTCATATTCAGCTTGTGGTCCGCTATAACCCCTAGATCCCTTTCTGCCGTACTCCCTCCTAGACAGTCGCTTCCCATTCTGTATGTGTGAAACTGATTGTTCCTTCCTAAGTGGAGCACTTTGCATTTGTCTTTATTAAACTTCATCCTGTTTACCTCAGACCATTTCTTCGATTCGTCCAGATCATTTTGAATTATGACCCTATCCTCCAGATTAGTCGCAACCCCTCCCAGCTTGGTATCGTCTGCAAACTTAATAAGTGTACTTTCTATGCCAATATCTAAATCATTAATGAAGATATTGAAGAGAGCCAGTCCCAAAACAGACCCCCGTGGAACCCCACTTGTTATACCTTTCCAGCAGGATTGTGAACCATTAATAACTACTCTCTGAGTACGGTTATCCAACCAGTTATGCACCCACCTTACAGTAGCTCCATCTAAGTTGTATTTGCCTAGTTTATTGATAAGAATATCATGCGAGACCATATCAAATGCCTTACTAAAGTCTAGGTATACTACATCCACTGCTTCTCCCATCCACTGCTTCTCCACAAGACTCGTTATCCTATCAAAGAAAGCTATCAGATTGCTTTGACACGATTTGTTCTTTACAAATCCATGCTGGCTGTTCCCTATCACCTTGCCACCTTCCAGGTGTTTACCGATGATTTCCTTAATTACCTGCTCCATTATCTTCCCTGGCACAGAAGTTAAACTAACTGGTCTGTAGTTTCCTGGGTTGTTCTTATTTCCCTTTTTATAAATGGGCACTATATTTGCCCTTTTCCAGTCTTCTGGAATCTCTCCTATCTCCCATGATTTTCCAAAGATGATAGCTAGAGGCTCAGATACCTCCTCTTTCAGCTCCTTGAGTATTCTAGGATGCATTTCGTCAGGCCCTGGTGACTTGCAGGCATCTAACTTTTCTAGGTGATTTTTAACTTGTTCTTTTTTTATTTTATCTTCTAAACCTACCCCCTTCCCACTAGCATTCACTATGTTAGGCATTCCTTCAGACTTCTCGGTGAAGACCGAAACAAAGAAGTCACTAAGCATCTCTGCCATTTCCAAGTTTCCTGTTACTGTTTCTCCCTCCTCACTGACCAGTGGGCCTACCCTATCCTTGGTCTTCCTCTTGCTTCTAATGTATTTATAAAAAGTCTTCTTGTTTCCCTTTATTCCTGTAGCTAGTTTGAGCTCATTTTGTGCCTTTGCCTTTCTAATCTTGCCCCTGCATTCCTGTGTTGTTTGCCTATATTCTTCCTTTGTAATTTGTCCTAGTTTCCATTTTTTATAGGACTCCTTTTTTATTTTTAGATCATGCAAGATCTCGTGGTTAAGCCAAGGCGGTCTTTTGCCATATTTTCTATCTTTCCGACACAACGGAATAGCTTCCTTTTGAGCCCTTAACAATGTCCCTTTGAAAAACTGCCAACTCTCCTCAGCTGTTTTTCCCCTCAGTCTTGATTCGCATGGAACCTTACCTATCAGCTCTCTGAGCTTACCAAAATCTGCCTTCCTGAAATCCATTGTCTCTATTTTGCTGTTCTCCCTTCTACCCTTCCTTAGAATTGTGAACTCTATGATTTCATGATCACTTTCACCCAAGCTGCCATCCACTTTCAAATAATAGGCAGAACATTTTTTTTAAAACCCACAACAAAGTATTTCTTCCCACAACACAAAGTCAATCTGTGGAACTTCCTATCAGAGAATGTTGTGAAGGCCAAAACTTTAACAGGGTTCAAAAAAAAATAAATTCATGGATGATATGTCCATCCCTGGCTATTAGTCAAGATGGTCAGGCATGGTAGCCTGTTTTGTCAGGGCTGGGAATGGGTGACAGGGGATAGATCACTTGGTGATTACCTGTTCTGTACACTCTAGAGTACCCGGCATTGGGCACTGTCAGCAGACAGGATACTGGGCTAGATGGACCTTTGGTCTGACCCAGTATGGCTGTTCTTATGTTCTTAAAGTTTACAGTGTGATGTAAAGGATTTCTTGGGGCAGCATCCAATTTACACTAAATTGTAAGCTTCATCTGAGTTTTGCCATATTTTAAAAATGTTGCAAGATTCCCCTTCTTATGAAGGCTTTTCTCTAATCAATAATCTATTTTTAATTATGAGCCAATATATAAATGTAACCTTGATTCACAGTAGAATGTTCTTTGCTGTCACATTGTGAAGTTCGCACAAAGATCCAGAGAAGTGACGGAGCAATTGTTTATTTACTCTTTATTACTTATTCAGTACCTTATGATTTCACACAGTATCACGCAGTGAGAAATCATGTTTAGACCATTGCTGTTTCTGCCCTTTGTTTCTCCACCTCCGCATCCACCTTTTCCTGTTTCCTCCAGCTTTCATAATCTTTATCAGTTTCCTCTGCTTCTCTCTCTGACATTCCTTCTCTGCAACAACTCCCCCACTCCTCACTGGGCTTCTCCCATCGCATTACACAGTCCATCTGCTAAAATGATCAGCAAGCAAATAGAAAATATTGACAACATAGTGCCAACCTTCGACTATGACACTTCAGTCAGATTCATGGGGAGGGGGGAACAAGGAGTTCACGTGTCTGGAACACTCTCTGAGGCTATTTACAAATGCAGGCAGACATCAATACATTAGTTTACATTTGGTTCACACTGGAAGATTTTCTTTGCAACCATTATTATTCATTTTAAACAAAATGGACCATCAGACTGTAACCAATGGGCCACAAAAAGACATCAGGCTGGCTGCAACTAGCTTGTCAGCCACACATATGACATCCTTGTCCTAATGAATGGGAGCGCTTCCCCAATGCAGAGTTTGAACATTCTACTCAGTAGTTCTGTAGGCTGAGTGTAATAGGGGAAGCTGCTATCCCATTGGGAGAAGTCATTGTTCTAGAGGCGGGGGGGAAGGATTCCACCAGCCACTACAGTGAGGGGTGCTTTTAGAAATGTGAGCACTAAATATTAATAGTTTACTAATTTAATAAGTATGTAATTTGAAACTTGTATTGTTATCTCAGTGAGTTATTTTTCTGGAGAATAGTAAGGAAATATGAATATAGATGAAATGTTACTCTGAGGTAACTCAGTCTGGCTGAATAACACCATGAACTTATCATGTGGATTTTAATTCTTCTATAATGAATTCTGACTTTAGATAGCTGAACGCACTGCATACTTGGGAGGGGTGTATTTGTGTAAAATTGCAAAGCATGCTTTCCTCACTTTTTCCAAGTACAGCAGGGAAAAAATCCAGTGTGAGCAGCCTGATATTTTTTGGTTTGTTTGTTTTACATTTAACTAATTGCTGTTAGACACAAGGACCAAGGAATTTAGCACCATTATGGGAGTCCAATTCTTTCCCACTTAGGTCTTCATAAAGTTGTACCATATGCATCTTTTGAGGGGGAAAATGGACACGGAGTGAATGGAACACTTTAAATTCTTCATTGGTCATTTTCTAAAAATAAATTATACTGGTAAAACAGAAAAGAGAGTAAAATAACCAAAATCCAGGAAACCTAATATTACAAATATACATAATACAGACAATTTCAATTCTGTAGAAAAAACTAATTATTAGAGAGAAAAATAATGCACTGGAATAAACAGGTATGTCTATTACAACGGCTTTGTAACTTGCATTCCTTCATGTACCTTGCAGGCATGTTAAGAAAACAACTATAAATCATAAATAAAATAGTAAATTAACTTGGGAACAATCTTCTAATACTCCATAACTGTGCTCCATCCATTTCTTTTTCTTTCCAGTATGTTTCCATAGACAATCTAAAATAAAAAGCCACAGTGTGCATGAAATGTATTTAAGGTACATGAAAGTAATTGCACAGGATTATATACAGAAGAGGGAAACATTATTTCCATCTCCCTCTACTAAGGCAGGTATGTTTTTAAATAATCGTTTAGTCCCACTATGATACCCAGTCAAAGAGATTTTCAAATCGAGTTAAAATCCATATAGTCTCGAGTAAATTATGTCTGAAGGTCATATACCTTAAACTTTAGATCTTCTTTACATTCTTTTCTATTTGATGTCTTCGTTCTACTTATTCATAGAGTTAGGTCTCTGTAGAAAGGCAGTTTCTTCACAACTTCCCTTTAGATTTTATGAAGAGGTACAACTTTATAACAGCTGTTTCTAAATCATACATTAGCTTATTTTCATCAATGCTAAGGGTAATGATACTTTTAAACACTGATTTTTACAGTCTCTAACATGATGAGCCTTACCCTCTGCGATCAAGAGGAGACTACATTACAAAAATGGTACATTAATGTTCCAGAATAGCATTCCTTTTTTAAAAACAAAGATAGTTCTCCAAATTGCAGATGAATATTTGTATGAAATCCCCCTTGAAAATTATTTTTGTGCAGTAGTATGTGGGAGAGTCAGAGGACTAAGAAAGCATTTGTTTTTGATGCAAGCACGGAAGATGGTAAAAATTGTCTTAGTCTAGTCAGATACCTTGTTAGGTAAGCTAACCCGAGTATTTACATTTGCTATGCACTAATCAGAGGATGACAAGTGGAAGCTATGTATGTGGTCTTCGGATGTGGTTAGTCCAATTATTCACTATCCTTGTGTTGTTTGCAAATCCAGACTATGATGGCTGAAAGGATTAATACAAGAAGTGGTATTTCTTCATTCCTTTTCAATTAGCCCTGTGTCTTTCATAGGAAACCAGGAAGGTGGTTGATTACTTTTGTCAGTATGATTTGGACTTATGCCCCTATAATTGTAAACCATGGAATGTCAATCTACCTTTTTCCTCTGCTGCTCACCCACTGCTTCTAACTCATTTTAATGGTGTTCATGATTTAATCTTTTGGAACTCACACTATCAGTACCTTTGGTCAAATGGAGCAAGTTTATTGTTTCCCAGTCCAGAAGACAGTGATGTCTCCAAGGATATTTGTTTTAATTTTCTGTAAGATTCTGCTCCATTTCCTCCACATTAGACATGGGGATGGGGGGGGGGGCTGCAAACCAGGCAGCAAACGACCTACATTTGATGGACTATACCATAACTTACACACTTTCCAGTTCTGCTTTTGGTCTCTGGTTGGCTGACAGACACTATAAATTACACCATTTCACACTGTCTTTCCCAATGACTCCTGTGCACAAGCTCAGAACTCCATTGTGATCTTCTAAGATTTCTTGGCAAGATGGAGGTGATGGTAGTCACCAGGTAAGTCTGTGTCTCTATATCTCCCTCTTCACTGTAAAGTTGATAAATCCATTATCTTTCCAAAACTTAGATCCACAGGCTACTGGTGCCTCATGCCTCTTGTACACCTTGGAGGCAGAGAAATTTATTATAGTTACATTTTGTTTACCCAATTTTTTTCTCTATTTATATCTAGCTAATGCTTCTATGCTGATATAATGAGAAGAATTTGATGCCTGTTCAAGGAATTCACCTTTTCCTTTGCCTATGCCTAATCTGCAGATGAGAGATGAAAGGCATTTCTTTGAAACTACAAGAAAGAGAACATCATATTCAAGATGTAAAGATTAGAGAAGTAAGATACTACCATTTTGGAAAAAAAGTAATTTGACTGCTCCAGTTTGTGTTTGCCTCTATACTATTATCCAAACAATCAGTGACTTTATAAAATAGAACATTTTTACAGTACTTGAATTTAGCGTAATCATTATTTTCACAGGTGAACAGCATTTTGTGGATGAAAAAAAGGGAAGATTTTAATAAAGACCTCTGTTTTGAAACTGGATTGCCAGGTAGCTTGATTGAACAAAAATGTAATAAATCTATGTAATTTTCTCTGCCCTTGGAAGAATCACCCTCTACTGGAGGCAGAAGCTATTAAGTCTTTAAGCTCATACAGTCCTCACCATTTTTCATCAAAAGCCAGCATATGTGCAGCACAATGCAGGAGGCTAGTGCCATGAACTATCATTGTGCCTTGTTAACTGTGCTACCGAATCCATCAATATTATTATGCATCTTCAAAAACAGGATGACTTTGAACACACATTGGTCTCACAACAATGGAACAAAGATTCAGATTTCATCTTTTGAAAAATATACTCAGTTTCCATAAAGATTTTTTTCGGGTGTTGTCTGTTCTGAAAGATGGAGCTTTTAAAGAGATGAATGGTACATTTCTTTTTATCAATTGTCAATGTTATCTTTCAAGATTAAGCAATCTCCTTTTAAATCAACAAATACCAGTTCAAAAAAACAGTTAAAATTGTATATATTTTATGTAATTGCAGATACCATCTGATAGTGATAGTGTAGCAGCAATAAAGATGGCTGAATTCCTTGTAGACTTTGTTTTCCTGAAATAAATAGTTACATCATATAAAAAAGAAGTGCATGAAGGGGAAACTTGCTGTACACCTGTAGCAGTCAACATCATGCAATAGCAGTTACACTGATTCTGATTTTTTTTATCAAGATTAGCAGCACAGTGCAACACATATGTAAATGGGTAACAGCAAAGCAGCTCTGCATATCGCTCATGAGGAAAAAGGCAGAATAGGTTAGTCCTTTCCAGTCTCTGTGCCAAAACTTGACCTCTGATACATATACAGTCATCTTCTAGCAAACACCCTGGGTAGCCAATCCATACATTCAGGGGACAATTTGGCTGTGGTAATTCATGCTCATGGAGATGCAATTTGCTTCCTCAAGAAGCAACTTTCAGTGCTGTTTTGAAACTTATTTGTTATGACCTGCAAAACAGATGCACAAATATTAATGGTCATTCCTTCAGTAACACTTAAATTATTGTGATTAGTGCAGGCACTTTGAAAATGTATTGATTAAAACAACCTCATGTTTCCACTGTCTCCCCTCGATGACTTTTTTCAAAAGTAACACTATGAAATGACACTGCTTTTTAAATGTTTCATTAAGGACACCAACATATAAAAAGGTGCAGCTGTACAAAACATACATCAATATCCAAAGTAAAAAAAAAAAAAGTAAAACCACAAGGTTAATTTTGTGTCATTCAATGTAAATGGTAGCTGATAGTTTGTCACAGAGTTAACATCAGTAGTAAAACTATATAGCTGCTGATGTCACATCCTATGAGGTACAGAGGCAAGAAAAAATTATCGCTTAGTTTTGCTTATTTTAAAAATGAACATATATTATTCTTAACTTTACATGGTGGAGACTGATAAATACTATGAAAGGAAATGCATTCTGCATTCCATTCCATTTTAGCTGCTACCAAGAGAAAATCTGGGGTTTGTTTTGTTTCATTTGGCATTTTCCTTTTATTAAATCAAATAAACAAAAACGCAGAAAACAAATGTCAGGAATGCCTTGTAAACAATATGTTTTCTGGCAGAGTATATCAATTCCTTGGATAAGTAAAACAGATCCCCAAAACTAGTCAGACATACATTGACAAAGGCCACCCAGAGACTGCCTGCTTAGCGATTACTCTGAATTTTACATTCTCCTAAGCAGGGCCCAACACTATAAATAACAACCAGCGGAAAATAGCTGGAACATACCCTGCAGCATCAGGCTTGATTAATGAAGTTCCTGACATGCCTCTGCACCTTCAAAACAACTGGCGTGATCCAAGCGTGGGGGCTGGCTGTGATGCCTTTGAGGTCAATGGTGGATTAGGTTGTCAGTAGAGGTAACACATTGTCTCATGCCACGGGGAATGTGAGAGATGAGACAACTGAGCTGGAGCCATTATATATACCATTCATCTTGTTTTGGGTCATATGCTCCCAGTCTACTTTACAGACCTCTGGCTGAATTGTTGTTCACTTTGACCTTTTTGTACTCTTTAACCATACTCATTTTCAGAACTAATTGAGAAAACGAAATGAACATTATAGGGTGTAATAGTCCAAATGGAGTCATACCTACTTATAACCAAGACTGATTTAGTCCCATGAGTTTTACCGTTACAGAATGCTTCCCAGATTCTAAGAATTTCAGTTGCTGTCATTTACAATATTTAGACACGGAAAACAATAATGTGGGAAAACTCATTCCTTGTGCATCTCCATAGAAGTTGGAGGAGTGAAACCAGGTGAGTATCTGACCATGTTTATTTGGACTCTGCTTCCAAAGTTAGCGAAGCCTCTAAAGTTGATTTTCTTCCTGGTCTTCTAGCTGAGGAATAAGGGCTGGAAATATTTTTATATTGATTCTTACCCAAAGTCAGGAAACAGATTTATAAAATCTTTCTATAAAACGATAACTTCTGGAGCAGGATTACAAATTATACTGCTACATCAGAAATTAAATGTTTTGATTTATGAATCACTACTTTTCTTTAGAATATACAGTAAGAAAGAATTAAAAATAGACGAAACTTCAGTGTTTAGAATGATGATTTTAAAATAAATTCTGCTTTGTGTTTGTTTGTGGCTGGGCTTTTCAAAATGCCTAAGGTAGTTTGATGCCTGTCTCTGACTGAATTTCTAAAGGAATCAGGCACCTCAGTCCGCTAAGTCCCTTTCAACAGTTCCATTTATGTAGCGATTTGCACCCACAGATTTCAAAGCACTTTAGAAGTGAGATAGAAAAGTATTGTGACACCCATTTTATGGGGAAACTTAGGCATCATATGATTATTTAAAATACTTGGGAATCAAATTTGCTTACCCACCACTCAGTTAAGAGATAGATGCATAGGTGTTTTCAAATCTAGGTTAGTGGCACATCCAAGTTGTGAACCGTTTGCAAACAACATCCAAGTTGGCATGCTTGGAAATACTCTCAGGCAGTGCTTTTTTGTAAAATAAATAAATAAATTTAAAAAAAGGTGCCGGTACTCCAGGGGAAAAGTTGTTCAGCTTTGACTGGAGGTGCTGGTACTGCATCTGGAGATGCCGGTACTGCAGCAGTACCATCACAAAAAAAGCACTGCTCCCAGGGAACAAAAAGCCCAAACAAGATTTTTTACAAGGCCTTGCAGGTACACCAGGGCTCCTCTGAGGGCTCAGAAGTCAGCTGGATACAGGAATGACTAAGCTTAAGAGTGCAGTTGTGCTGAGGTAGGATCCCCAACCTGCATAATGTGCAAAACAGGCACAAAGAGACCCATAGTCACAATTCCAAATGGCAACAGTTCAGTCTACATAGGGAAAGGCCATGTGTCACCAACTCTACTCTTAAATTGGAAGAAATTTGCCTATAAGTGAAAAAGGTAAAAAACTGTACAGTTATGATGCAAAGACTTATGTGGTTTGTAAATAGAACACTCCCAGGAAATGTCAGGATGTTTGCTAATTTGCCATCACTGAGGGTATGTCTATACAGCAGTGTTATTCCGAAATAACATAATGCGCATGTACACTACAAGTCTTTATTTCAAAATAATGTCAACCTGGAAGACTTCTTACTGTGACTCATGGTAACCCTCATTTCACGGAGTAAGAGAAGTCAAAGGAAGAGTGTTCTTCCTTCAACTTCCTGCTGTATAGACGGTGCCAAAAGCCAAATTAAGCTATTTTGACTTCAGCTACGCAATTGACATAGCTTATTCAAATTTTAGCCTTGCTGTGTAGATGTACCCTCATGAGTGAGCACAGGGCCAGTTCTGTCGAGCATCTACTTATCACATATGTGAACTTCTCATTCCCTCTTCCCCCACCATTTTGGCTCTGGAGACAACTCTCAAACTTCAGTGTAATGTCTTACTTAAAGCTCAAACCAGAAAGGCATTCAGAATAAAAGCAATGAGAACTACTGATTTGTGACTGTACCTGCTGGATTAAAGAGAAGGCTAGAGTTTTAAGATACAGCCATAGTCCAGACAAAGAGGCAAAGGTGTGTCTTTAGAGGTGAGACCATGAATTGCTTTCTGCCACCCCTCATTTCTCACGACAGCCAAGAGCCAGTTTGGTCCACTATGAAAGGTAAAGAAGCCCCTATACAGGGTGAATTTTCCACTAGCTTTTTCCTCCTTTTTTGTGCCACCTGAATGCCAAGGGGAATCAGGGTTCAGGATCTAAGCTAATAAGTGCAAGTTGAGTGCATGAGTGACTTTATTTAGGCAGGTGTTCATTTAAGACTTTAACTGAAAATTCATTTTAAAACTGTAGTAAATCTGTTGCTTGTGTTTCACTAATATGAATCCCTATTTTAAATTATTTATATTAATAGAATATGTATACCTCTAGATACAACATCCATACTCACACGTTTGCAAAATTAGTCAATAAAAATATATGTAAACAAAATACCAGGTTGTTTGTGTGAATGTCTACCAAAATGCATATGCAGATATCTCCATGTGGGTCTTTTCTCCCCATTAGGATAATAAAATTATCTGTCTGCAGCCCTCTCACCAATGCTCACTCCTCTCTATCAGCATCTGGCACAATAAGAGCACTAATAAAACAATTTTAACTAACTCACAACCCTATCCCTAGGTTGTTAGGTGACTTACCTTGCTGCCATTTTCTCTTTAGGCTGAATTTAGGAATCTGATCATGTAATCACTGATATTCATAATGATTAGGAGGAATAAAATTACTGTTTTAGGTGATTCTGTATTGTATGATTTAAAGTTTGACTAGTGATGCATTTTTCCTGATATATGGCTATAGGGAAACAGTATATCAAAGTTACCGATGGTGACTACATTGTGACCCTGTGGCCAAGGGCAATGCACACAAGTTATACAATGTAGCATTTTAACCAGCCCCATGTTTTCTATTGAGATACATCTGCTGGATCAAGATAGAATGTTGACTAGTGGGATATTAATTAACAATTAGTATTATGTAGTTTTCAATGCTGTAACTCCACATTAAAAATGAGAACATAGACAGGTTTTTCCATTTTATATAAACTAAGTGCAACCTTCACTTATGGACATTTAAAAAATAACCATTGTGAGCTGTAGTACTGTGTTTTAGCATATATAACTAGCGGGTTATGCAAAATTTTACAACCCCCCCCCGCTATGGGCTATACTTGTCCATGTGTTATACAGGTTTATTTTTACTGAAAGTACAGGAAGACAAGACTGACTCTTACTTGATAAAAGCAGCATATTTTAATTAAATAATAGAGGCAGTGATGTTAAAATACATTAAAATACATTAAAAGTTAGAACTTTACTGTGAAACTAGTAAAAGAATAAATGTATGGTAAAACCATTTTAAAAAAGCCATCCTCGCATTGTCATAAAATACATAAGTTCATTCATTCTGATTACTAGAATCAGTACTAACAGCATCCTCCTCAGCGTCTGAGTTTTCAAAACCATCAAAACTTTTGTCATAGTGGCTGTCTTGAAAAATATCCATTAAATCCATAACCAAGGCTAGGCGAGCTTTGGTGATAGTTGAGGTCTGTGGTGCCAAATCAGAATCGCTGTTGTAGTCGGATTCAGAGCTAGAAGAGTCAATGTCGGAAAGAATTTCATATTTATGGAACCCATTGCAAATAGTATCCGGTTCTATTCTGTGCCAAGCAGCCAAAACCCATATTCAATCTTCCACGTAAGTTGCACGGCACTGTCGACCTGCCAGAGTGAATGTGTGTTCCCCGTTTGTCATCCAATTGTCCCATTCCTCTTGGATGAAGCACTTGAATGGGTTGTTGACAGACGCATCAAGTGGTTGCAACTTGCAGGTCAGTCCACCTGGAATTATGGCGATATGTGTACCCATGTCATTTATATGTTTCTGAACTGAAGTTTCTTTGTGGGCGGCCAAGGAATCTAAAACCAGCAGAGATTTAGGATTTAAAAAACCACCTTTTTGTGCACGAAAGCAGCTGTCTGTCCACATCTTCATAACATCTGTGTTCATCCAGCCCTTTTTGTTACAAACCATACAAACGCCAGCCAGCAGTTTTTCTCTAGGCATCGTTACCCTCTTAAAAATCACCATTGGTTTTAATTTATCACCATTTGCTGTGCATGCCAACACTACAGTAAAACAGGTGTGTTCATGACCAGTGGTTGCTACACTGACTGTTTTTGATCCAGTTTCCGCAACAGACCGAGTAGCAGGTATATCAAATGACATGGGCACCTCATCCATGTTAATAACGTTGCTTGGTTTCAAGCCCAGCTGGTGAATTTCTTTATGTACAAAAGTTTTTAAATCATCCATTTTCTTTTCCCATTCGTCAGGAAGCCGTTGGCCAGCAGATGTCCGTGTGCGAACTGACAGATTGTTTCTCCGCATAAATTTGTACACCCAATTTCCCGAGCTCCCCTTAAAATCATAGATTTTCTGTTCCATAGCCATAAGTCGAGCCTTGAGCTGTATGGCTCCTGTTGACACCACCCGTTTGTCCTCTCTCTGTGCACGAACCCACTTCAACAGATTTTCTTCCAGATTTGGCCACTTGGCTTTCTTTCCGCATCCGCTCTTTTCCTAGGGTGTAATTTCTCAAGCTCTGCTTCTTCCTTTCTCCACTCCCGAACAGACTTTTCATTCACAGAGTATTTTCTCCCTACCGTTCTGTTTCCATTGTCCTTTGCATATGTCACAACACACAATTTAAAATCGGCTGTGTAGGATTTGCTCTTAGGCATGTTTAAAAAGTTTTAAGTTTAAAATACTTTTTTAAAATTCAGTACAAGTTAAAACTACTAAAGGAATAAATGAATGGTAAAATAGTGTGGTTGAAAGGGGTTATAATACCAGCAATAAAGGTTGTAGCATACTTACGGCTCAGCGTCATCAGCTGAGGTTCATTAACACTTCATTACAGGTGCTGTTCATCTCCCGCGGGCTATACACGTACACGAGTTATCTAAGACTTTTTTAACACAATCAGGAAAAACCATGGGTTATGCACGGGTGCGGGTAATACATGTGCGTGGGTTATATATGCTAATTTATGGTAATGGGTATTGGACAAGAGACATCATTTTCCAGCTTGTTTGTTATGATATTACACCAGTAATATACTGTATTATAATAGTAAACCTACCTTCATTGGAATTAGGTTTTGGTTTAGGATCAGGTAGGTCAGAAAATTAAGAAATGACTAGAGAACACATTTCTGCACCCATTTGGAATAAAGAAAATAAATCCTTCTCTTGGAACTGTTTCTTTCAATACTCTATCTGGGTAACAGCTTCACTAAGAAGGTTGTTGCTATTCTCTACACCTTTTTTGAAGGACACTTATTCTGATGCATTAGGCAATTAAGTTCTCATATGCAAGTGCAGAAGTTAATTCTTACTTTAAGATAATCGTTTCTGCAGGCCAGAGCACAAGCAGCCTGTTCTCTTAATGAAGGTGAAGAATTTTGAGCCAATCAACCAAGTTCAGTGTTCAGAACTTAAAACCTTGAATAATCAAGGCACATCTATGTTACTGTCATGCCTATTTGTTAGTTTTCACTTGTCATTCTGTTCGCCTGTGGACTGACAAGCTAGTTTAACCAGAGTGCAAGTGTACATGGAAGCTGGGTTTTAGATAAGCAGCCTGAATAGTTTTGCAAATGTCATCATATTGGCAGGAAGTCTTTTCCTACAACCATAAAGCCAACTCACTGATAACAGCCGCTTGCACCTATTTCTACAAGAGATTGTTGAATAACAAACAAACAAAAATCATAGATCTGCACACCCTCCAACACAGGGATATGTGAGTGGGAATGAAGGAGCTGGGTCAGATCCTGAACCAAAGCTTGGGTGCAAACACTGTCCCAACTTTAGGGCATGGAAAATCAAGATCAGAACTCTATGGGCTCAGTTCCTCTCTACTGAACAAGCCTTCTATTCCAATTTGCCAGTGAGCTAACTCCACAGGAAAGAGAAGACATAACAGCAAAGGAAAAATGGGGGGAAATGGCAGGCGTTTTAAAATATATAACCCTTTTCTTCAGGAAGCCCATGTAGTTGTAGGTGCATATGACTTTTTTTTTTGAAACGGTAGGGTGTGAGATGAGTTTCTAGACTCCAACAGAGCTGCTTTTGAGGAGCACAATTCCAGCAAGGAGCCTTTTAATATTAACTGGCTAGAAGGATCATTCAAGACCTCTGCACAGTTTGCATCTGAGGGTGACCAGCTGAGAGATTAATAAAGTAATCTGAAATAGAAAATTAAAAACCATGGGGATAACATTGTGTGGGTCTCATAGGTAACTTTCCTACATAAAGAAAGACCTTGGCATGATCGTCATGATGATGCTGATTTCTAGGCAGCAGCTCAAGATTTCCTTTGGATGCCAAATTCTGTCCACCCATGGGTCTTCCCTTTCTTCCTCTTTGTAAAACTGATGCAAGCAGTGCTATTGCTGTGAGAAGGACGTAAGCATTTCTGACTATGTTCCCATTTGCTGCTCTGCTTACAAATGATGAACAATGATGAGTATGATAATAATAACCCTTTGTTCTGATTTCCAGAGGTGGAAAAATCTGATTTTCTCTCATTTGAGGGTTACCCATCCTTACTGCCACTCTCAAATACCAACACAGCTTCCTCCTCTTCCCCCACACCAATATCACTAGCAGTGTCAGGAATGGGCTTGTTGTGCACATATTGTTTGTGCCAGCGTCTACCACACTAATGCTTCCTGTGAACTGAAAAAATAAAAATAGTCTCTCTCACATGACAGTTCTTTGATTTGTGGACTGCTTATTATGTAATAAAGGGAGTTGTAAAAAATATTTTCAGTGTCACATTTCTTGTAACCTGCTGATTTGGAAAGTTAGTAGTGTAGAAAACTGTTGATTTAATTAGAAATGTTGTAAACAGTAATTAGGGGTGGGTATAATAATATTCATCACCTGCCTGTTAATATTCATTGTGTAGGAGTTAACCTTACTCAATGAGAATTTAGGGAAAGTAGTGATACATGTGTGAATTAGCATACTAAAATGGATAATAGAGTGTAATTGGTGCCAAATTGTTGCTACTTGGAACATTGTGTTGGGGCCCGAGGTAAACATGTGATGCAATAAAGTGGTCTGTTTACCCCATCTGCTCCTGGGTTGCCAGTTTCTTCTCTAACACTGATGGCTTCTGAAACACAGCTAATAGTGAGGGTCACTAGCTGGCTCACATATTATTTAAATGGATCCTACCTAATTCCTAATCACTACATTAACACATAATTTTAGTAATGACATATTATATAAAACATCAATGTAGACATGTTTTTGTTGGTTTCAAATAATAAAAAAAAAGTATCAAGTTATTCTAAAATATGACCACCATTGAAACATTTTGGAAAGAGTTTCAAAGAGATTACAGCACTGAATATTTCCTAAGTAGCACAGGTAATAGTTGCATGTCTATTTATCATATTGTTTATCATATTGCTTACAGCAGGGCCCATATCAAAACTTTGGCTGTCAAACTCCCAAACTTTTAAGTGCTTAGAATTAAGACCCTTATTTTGCAACCTGGGTCTAGCTCTCTTATTAAATAATCACTGTTGAAAATCAGATCACATCATTCCAGAGCACCTTAGCAGAGCTGCTTTAAAATGAAAACACTAGGTAGCCAATAGTTCTCATAGAGCTCATTATTTTCCAGAAAAAATATGCAATTATCTACACCTTTAAAATGATTACATTTATGTGAAATATGAGTGAAAAAATTATTGTAGTTGGCAACATAAAGACTCAGGGAAACAAACGATTATAATTGTGGTTACTCTGCATATAATTATATGCAATTATATTACCTTAATATTCAACTCCTTCACTGTGTGACTATGGGGCAGCATACCTTGCCACCTTTGGGACAAATTTCAGTTTGAATGAGCCCTTTGAGAAACACTGGTAGATAAATACTAGACCATTTATTTTGGCATTGTAGGTATCAGAACCTTTCCTTCTTGCCAAAACTAAGTGCTGTAGTGCAATCTCCTTGAGAACATGACATTACAGAAAAGATAATTTGTCTAGTCCCAAAGGTGACTTTTCAAACACTATTAAAAAAATCTGCTGTAGGGATAAGGAGTCATAACGAGGCAGGGAAGGCAAATCAAGCTTAGCCCACACACTGCAGCATGTTTGATTTAGAAAGTGAAAATTCACCTTTCCTGTCAGGAGTCCTGCTCTCATGAAAATTATGTGTTGCATTGCAGAACCTTTTACTTCCCCTGTTAAATGCAAGGGGATTCAGTTTCTTAACAATAAAACAACAGTTCCCTTTGGGGCGCATGAATTATAGTAGTTACGTATCATTTATCTTGTGATAGTGTCCAAAGACTCCAATCAGGATCAGGGCCCACTGACCTGGGTGCTGTAAAAACACAGAGGAAGATACAGGACTCTTCCCAAAGAGTTTAGGGCATGTCTACATTAGGATGTTATTTAAAAATAACTTATTTTGAAGTAATAACTTCCAAAATAACTATTTTGAAGTAAGTGTTATTCCTCATGATAAGCAGGAGTTATTATTTAAATAACCAGCCCGTTATTTTGAAGTAACGGGCTTAGTAGTATGGATGCTCCTCTTGTTGTTTTGAAATAAGGGAAGTTATTTTGAAATAACTTCCTAGTGTAGACGTGGGCTGAATCTCTAACCTGATAATTTTGTGATGCTAAAAGAAGAGGTACAATTCCATTTTTAATTAAGGTGGGCCACTACTGTTCTGCATAGTTTCTTTTCTATGGAGGGGCTAGAGCTCACACAAATCTATGAAGAAGTTGGGATGCTCATAAAAAGCAAGAGTGCCCCCAATGGCTGCTGGAACCCTTGCCTGACTCCCTCATCCAGTCAGGTACACTAAAAAAATCCTGAGCTCTATTGGCCACACAAGGAGTGACTGATTGTTGAGCAGGAAGTAGATTTAGGCCAGTTTGTACTGAAAAGTCTGCCCCTGTGTGTTCCACACAATAACAACTACTTCATAGCTCTTCATGACTGAATCCACTTCCTAAATCACTCCCTAGATGGAGGAGACAGGCTTCAGCAGTGTCCCCATAGCAGTAGGGGGACATACAGTTGAGCCACTGTTCTCATTCTTTGCAGGTCTGGGCATTATGGAAGAGCCGCATCTATGTTCAATGGATGCCCGGATCAAACCAAACCAAACCCAAACCAGCCCTCCGGGCTTACAGTTCATTTACAGCTGGGTTTTATTTTTTCAGACAGATTCATGAAAACCAGAAATGTCTCTGGACACATTTCTGAAATGTTTGCAATCTCCAAGCAAGCAATATAAAACAAAACCTCACCTCGCTGGGATATAGCTCAACATGACTTGACTCTGCTCCTCTGAGTGGCACCTTTGAGGCAAGGCTGTCACAGGGGTCTTGTGCAGGAAAACCAAACAATACAATTATCAGCTTTGGAGTACTCAACTTGCCATCTGCTACATTACTTGGTGGAAGTCAGCTTGTAAAGTGCTTTGAGCTGCTAATGACATCTGCTATAGAAGTAGCAGAAGTCACACCACATCATCTGTGACTGTAGCATGGTAAGATCTAAAAAAGTTCTGGTGAGATAAAAGTATAGGAGGTGAAGAGCAGCCTTCTCCTAAAAATTAATTAGGCAAAGAATGTTCTGTCTCTCTTGCTCTTCAACTCCCACTGCAGCAGGGCTCACTTATGCTGGCACTATTGAGTCACAGTAACTATTGACTTACATCTGATGACTAGAAACAGGCAATCAAAGAGTGAATTGTTTTATCTGCTTGACCTCCACCGGCAGCCTCACATCCTTCTTCTCTAGGCTTTCAGCTTTGCCATAAAGTGTTTGAGAATGTTGGGTTTCTTTCAGTCTCTTCATGATCAGCCTCAAGTACAGTGGCAGGAATGACAGAGCTGCTGTAACTTTATCTTTTGGCAGATGAGGAATAAAGAAAAGCAGAATGACTATTGTTATTTCACACAATGAACAAAGGAAGTTGCTGAAAAAAACACACAGTCTAACATTAAATGGGATTGTTACTGCACAAAGCTGGCATGTGGGTGTACTTGAGCTGATTGGAGGACAACATTCTCCAAAGATAGGCTCACACTGTGACTGCTTCTTCCCCACCAGGAGAGTATGAGATACTTACTAGTTGGGCAAGTCACAGCAGACCATTGATTAGCACTTCCACCTCCTGTATCTGTTGTCAGAAGTGGTAAGAACAAAAGACTGAGAAATAGCTGGTTAATAGCCAGCCTGCTAGCACAGCTATCCCTGAAATTTGCCTTAGAAACCATGGCTGATATTCACATTATTTGGAAACTTTATTATCAAATTCCCTAATCCCTAGTTAACAGCATATCAAATTCATTGCTGTGAGTAAGATGTTGAAACTGGAGTTAGTAGTGCTAGATAATGTTATGATGAATAATATCATTTGTATTAACTATTTAAATCTAGAAGGTTAAAACAAGGTTAAATGAAATCCCATTAGAACCCCTAGGTACCGAAGTTTCTCCCTTATGTAAGGTATACTATGATCCAGGGACCTGATTTGGCTCTCATGGAAATCTATTCCATTCACTTCAGTGGGATTTGGATATAGGTGTATTAGATTGGTAAGGGTACTGTGGCAGTAGCGGTGCTTTCCTTGGGCACCTCAGTTATTGATCACTGCCAGAGACTAGCTTTCTGACCAAATGGACCAACAATCAGCTTATCTAACATACTTATTGAAACCTTTCACTATATTGCTGCCTGGAACATGGAGCACAAGTTTCTGAGTGTTTGTAGTATGTGTAATCCAGTAAGGCTATTATCCCAATTGGGATCTATGGGTCCAAGTGCAACACAAACAAACAGTGATGATTTCTGGGCCCCAACACTATGAGATGAAGAATGAATGATAAACACCCTCAATATCTGTAAAGGACAAGAAGAGGGAGGGCACTTTGCACCTGCCAGACAGTATTTATACTTTACAGGCTCAGCCCCCAGGTTTCTGTAGGGGCTGACTGCATACAGCATATCTCTTGTTGCAGTGCCTGGCATAAGATTTATCCAAGAGAATAGCAAAGGACAACACCATTATAGCTTGAGATATATTTCGGTATATTCCTGTAAACTCCCTACAAAGCTTTCGAGAAAGGCTCACAATTCAAGTGCTGAAAATCCAGCCTTCTAAAAGGTAGGAGGGGATAAGGATAATTGAAGAAAGGTCAGCCAGCCATAAAGTTAAATCAAATGTTGTTGCAAAGAACAAACGGCAGAAAGATTGAAATTTAGAAACCATCACCCATTACTGAAGTGAAGAAGAAATGTTTTATCCAGCAGAGACTGAAAGAAACATTTCTGGAACTGGCAGTTTGTCATAATGCTAAATTAAAAGGGTCTCAGCTAGGAGTTTACATGATTTTATTTAAAGGAAAGTGTTTTCGGTAGTTTCTAACAACTTTTATTTCCTAACCTATTGTACCTCTGTTTACCTCCCAAGAGTTGATTGCAGAATTTGCAAGTGGTATTTCTCATTTTTCTCTTTCTAAAATGAAGACAGCTATCTGAGAAACCTTATCTTCCAACTGTTGAAGAGCAAAGAACTCTCCATCTGCTTAGATGGCTCTGTGGAGCTGGGGCAGTCTCCATTTAGTTTGTCCTACCAAAGTCAGGAGTGTGATTACTCCATAATTCTCTCACCTGATTAATTCTTAACTATGAACATAATTACACTCTCCAGAAGGCAAATCACTCTTATAAATCAGTTGCTGCTGACAGTTCACTCTTCTGCACTCTAGCACACTGCAGCAAAGTCAGTCTGGGATTATAGAAAAAGGAGATGTTTATTAAAGCATACAGCACTTACAGAAGGGCTATTCATTAATGAATTATAGGGTAACACACTATTTCAAGCAAAACAAAAGAACAAAGGCAGAGGACAGAACTTATAAATCCTTCACTTACAACAGACTTTTTCCCTATGATTACACTTAATAAAGAAGGTGAAAGAGTTGCATACTAGTCTCTGTAAATCTGCAGCGAACATCATGCCCTACTAGCTGTATCTGAGGAACAAACCACTCAACACTTCTCAGCAATAGTCCACTGTGATCTTGTTAGATTCATTTTTCCAGGGAATCTATTGGAATGGCTTTGAAGAAAAAGACTATCAAAAACATTTTAATGTGAGAAATCTCTCTCTGTGTGTCTGTCTCATACACACACACACAGGTGTCAGTAAATGTAAAGATCCATGTACATGCGATGTTAAGGTCTGTCTGAATTTAGTTCTGAACTGTGATGAAACAGAATATTTTGAATATACGGCATCAAACAAGAAGAGAGAAGCTGTCACTGCCTCATTTCACATTCTAGGGTCAAGAATTAGGTGTTTGTGTACCTTAATTCACCCATCTCAAAAAAGAAATTGCTATGGCAGAACGGATTAATGGTCCATATGTCCAATGTCCTGTCTCTGGCAGAGATCAATTCCAGATGCTTCAGAGGAAGGTAACCAAAAACCCCAAATGTAGCTGCATAATTGTGCAATACTGTTTTGGGGGTACAAGAGGGTTTCTTCCTGAGTCCAGCCAGAAATTCAGGTATGCCCTGAAGCATGAGCATTTATAGGTTTTGAAGTGAATGGATTACATTTGAGTGAGAGCCGAATCAGGTCCCTGGAATATAGTACATAGGGGGAAACTGTTGTACATAGAAATTCTAATGGCATTTCATTTATGCTCTGAATTGTTTTAACCTTCTAGATTCAAATAGTTAATACAAATGTTGTTATTCATCATAACACCATCTAGCACTACTACCTCCAGTTTCAACATTTGATTCACAGCAATGAATTTGATATGCTGTCAATGAAGGATTAGGGAACCTAACAGTAACTGCAGGTGCTGTCCTTTTTATATATAGTAAGGGTACATTTTTATTTTTACTTTTATTTTTATTTTGCAAGATGTTCAGTCCATTTTTTCAACCACCTGTAGTTCAGAGTGGAGATTTTGGTCTAAGAAACAAATGTATTTATCTTATTAGTCTTCCTGGAAAATTCTGGAGGAAGAAACCGCAGAGTTTCAAGAATAATAGGCTAATGTGTTTAACCCTCTGACACTGACATCTCATTCCACTTGTCTAAGAATACAGATTTGAGTGTCTGATTGGCAGGCTATGACCATTCTCCGCTGCAACATCACCTTGAAACCTTGCCATCATTATCTTATCCACTTGTCCCATTACACATTGAACTGCTCTTTACCCTAAGGGTTAATTTGGGATGATAAGAAGCTGAAGGTAGTACAACTTCTGAGGGAGCCAACCTGCCATAAGCAATTTAAGTTTCTGAGACATCTAATGAAGGACACTACACAGATGTTCCCAGCCTCTCTCACATGACCTAAGATCCCAATGATCTGCAGTTTGGAGGACACTATAGTTTGAAACTATAGTAAAGAATAAAATTGTCAGACACATGGATTAATATCATTTGTTGGGGGAAAGTCAACATGGTTTCTGTAAAGGGAAATCATGCCTTACTAATCTGCTAGAAAGCTTCAGCGGGGTAACCAAGTTAGTCTGTACAGGATAAACTTAAAAAACAACCAATAGTTTGGTAGCACTTTAAAGATGAACAAAACAGACCAGTCATGTGAAGAAGTGTGTTATGCCCACAAAGCTCATGATACCATCTACATGTTTTGTTAGTTTTTAAAGTGCTACCAGACTATTTGGGTTTTTTTAAGTTTAATTGGCTAGAGTTCTTTAAGGGGTTCCTTGTCCACAAAAATGTGGACAAGGGAGATCCAGTGGATATAGTATGCTTAGATTTCCAGAAAGACTTTGACAAGGTCCCTCATCAAAGGCTCTTAAGTAAAGTAAGTGTTCATGGGATAAGAGGGAAAGTCCTTTTGTGGATTGGTAACTGATTAAAAGACAGGAAACAAAGAGTAGGAATAAATGGTAAGTTTTCCGATTGGAGAGAGGTAACTAGTGTGGTCCACCATGGGTCTGTCCTGGGACCCATCCTATTCAACTTATTTATAAATAATCTAGAGAAAGGAGTAAACAGTGGCAAAATTTGCAGATGTTATCAAACTGCTCAAGATAGTTAAGTCCAAAGCAGACTGTGAAGAGCTTCAAAAAGATCTCACCAAACTAAGTGATTGGGCAACAAAATGGTAAATGAAATTTAATGTTGATAAATGTAACATAAAGAACATTGGAAAAACAATAATCCCAACTATATATACAATATGATGGGGACTAATTTGGCTACAACTACTCAAGAGAGAGATCTTGGAGTCATTGTGGATAGTTCTCTGTGTGTAGCAGCAGTCAAAAATGCAAATAGAATGTTAGTAGTCATTTAAAAAGGGATAGAGAATAAGACAGAAAATATCTTACTACCTCTATATAAAACCATGGTACGCCCACATCTTGAATACTGCGTAAGGGTATGGTCGCTACATCTCAAAAAACATATATTGGCATTAAAAAAGGTTCAGAAAAGGTCAATAAAAAATTATTAGGGGTTTGGAATGGGTCCCATATGAAGAGAGATTAAAAAGACTTGGACTTTTCAGCTTAGAAAAGAGGAGACTAAGGGGGGATATGATAGAGGACTGTAAAATCACGACTGGTATGGAAAAAGTGAATAAGGAAAAGTTATTTACTTATTCCCACAATATAAGAACTAGGGGGTCACCAAATGAAATTAATAAGCAGCAGATTAAAAACAAACAAAAGGAAGTTTTTCTTCACTCAGCGCACAGTCAACCTGTGGAACTCCTTGCCAGAGGATGGGGTGAAGGCTAGAACTTTAACAGGGTTCAAAAAAGAACTAGATAGATTCATGGAGGTTAGGTCCATCAATTGCTATTGGCCAAGATGGGTAGGAATGGTATCCCTAGCCTGTTTCTCTGGAGGTGGGTGAGGAGGAATTACATGAGGATTACCTGTTGTGATCCCTCCCTCTGGGGTATCTGGTATTGGCCACTGTCAGCAGACATGATTCTGGGCTAGATGGACCTTTGGTCTGACCCAGTATGGCCATTCTTATGTTCTTATGACAAGGATTTGTTTCCAACAGACAGAGGGACACCACCGGATAGGATGATTGTAGGGACATTGCACAAATTAAAACTCATAATGGGTATGTCGAGATTGCATCCCTCTGTCAGCAGAGGGATGCAGATTAGGCAGGTCAACATTGCAAATGAGGCAGGGATTTAAATATCCCGCACCTAATTCGCATAGAAATGGCCGCCGTGTTTTCCTGACTCAGCAGTTTGTCCGCAAAAAGTGGCAGTCCTCTAGGGGGATCTGTCAAGAAAGAAAGCTTTTTTCGACAGATCCAGCAAACCTCCTTGCAGGAGGCATAAGGAATCTGTCGAAAAAGGCTTTCTTTCTCGACAGACCCCCCCCTCTAGACTGCCGCTTTTTGCCGACAAAGTGCTGAGTCCGCAAAATGCGGTGGCCATTTTTATGCAAATTAGGCATAGGATATTTAAATCCCTGCCTCATTTGCAATGTCGACCTGTCTAATCTGCATCCCTCTGCCAGCGGAGGGATGCAGTCTAGACATACCCATAGTGATTCCTGGTCCTTCACTAGATTTTTTTCCCACAGGAGACACGCACTGATCCAAGTGTCCAGTCCTTCCTGACTATGATTAAATATTTGTTTCCATGATGTCCTGCATGAGTGAGTTCCAGAGGTTGGTTATATATTATTTAAAATGTATTCAGTGCCAGCTATATAAAATATTCTCTGTTTTACTTTTTTCTTAGTGCCCACATTTTGCTTTTATTATAGAACTGGCAGGAAGGACTGTCTGATAAGCCTCTCTGTATCATTCATTATTTTATATACTGTACTTCTTATCATATCTCCATTTCCACTTATCCTTAGGAAACTAAATAATAGGCTTTCACATCCTTCCTGATATGTAAGAGCATGGTTATCACCAATGCCTCTAATTATTTTTGTTGCCTTTCCTTGGGCCCAGTGTACTTCTGCAGCACCTGTAGTGGAATGAAAAATTACCATGAGATAATGGAAGCTTTGAAAAGTATATTTCTAAATAATTGGGCCAAAATCATTCTTCTAGTCACAGTACTCACAGTAGGGGATGAATAGAAGGCACAAATGATAAACATGATGGCCAAGTACCACAATCTCAGAATGATGATGATGTACACTAAGTCTTTGAAAAGTAAATATAATACAAAAAGTGAGATTAAGTTGAGTCCATTGAACCATACCACCTATAGGAAGGTGACAGACTTTAAATGAGGCTTGATATTTCAGTACAGTTCAATAGTTAAAGGAGATGCATTTCAAAGGACTAAATTTCCTTTAAGACTCATATTCAGAGATTAAATTTTCCATCTTATTCTCCAGTCTCTTACACCGGTTTTACATTTGTATAATTCTATTCAAGTCATTGGCAGCATATAGGAGCCGAACTGATGGAATAGAGTGCAGATGCTGCCACTCTCTAAGTATTTGCATAGTTTCCACTGATCTTAATGAATTTTCCATATGGAAACTGACACCTCCTTGCTGCCAAATGCTTCTATAAGATTATTTTCAGGCTGCGTGCTTTAGTCGTATCTATTTATTATATGTTTGGAGATGTATTCATATATATTTTTTCAGATCACCTTCTATTAAGCACAATTGCTGTCCATGATTTTGAATGGCTTAAGTTAAAGATACTGGAAACATCTCTAATGCAGTGCTTATCAGCTTTACTTCTGTCCTATATGATTCCTACAGTCTTCTCATAGACTTGTTGACCGTAGTCAGAAGCTCATAGTGGTGGTGGGCATTATTTTGGACTCGAACTACTAAGGTCCTGATCCAAACCCATTGAAGTCTATGGAAATATAGCCGCTAACTGCAATGGATTAGGCCTTTACAAATACAAAGTACTGTTTAAAATTATTTGACTAACACTGTGTCTGGGGCACTGGGACCATTACAGAGCCTGGGGCTTAGCGTCCTGAGAACCCTTTAACAGTGATATTCAGAAAAGATCTGGCCAGAATTTTCCAAACAAACAAACAAAAGGTGAGTGGTGGTGGGTGAGGAAATTGCTCAATTTTTGGCTTTTTTTAAAAACTTTTTTCAACTAGTTCTAAATCTGAGTTTATGTTAGAAGCTGGATTTATGTATACATCTCCCCTTTCTGTGTTATGGAAACCACTGGCTGTACTTTCAATTAATCAGTCTACCATTTTTAAATTACCCTTTCTCCTCTTGCTCAAATTATTTTATAACTAGATAACACAAAATCTTGGATATGCAATAGACCCCTGTCTAGAAACAAAGCTATGGACTGCTGCTCTCCTCATACCTGAACCCCTCCTTGGAGTTCCCCAGTATTTCTCACTGCATTTCCTTTTGCTAAAAGATGCATTCTTTCCACAGCACACGCCATTATTGAGGTTGGTCAGTAAGATGCCCATATAAACCAAATTCTATCAACACAGCAATCTTTTAAAAGTAGGACACAAAAGTTTACCAATTTTCTATGTTTCAATCTTTGCATGTCAAAGGGCAGTGATAGCCTATTGTTTAAAGGATCTTGTAGTCCCATACACATGAGGATGAGGATGATCCTGATAATTTAGCCTCATTAGCACCAGTCCTACAATTGACAGGTAATTTTTGTTGTTATATATATATATATATATCTTAGTTTCTGTTATTTCCACTCCAGCTCATCTAATGAAGTGGGTTTACTCATGAAAACTCATGATACGATAGTCTCTGAGCCTTGGTCTACATTAGGGACTTATTTCAAAATAACACCCCTTATTTTGAAATAATAAGTGGAGCATCCACCCTACCAAGCCCATTATTTCAGAATAAGAGGCTGGTTATTTTGAAATCTGTACTATTGCTTTCCTGGCGGAATAAGCTTATTTTGAAATAGTTATTATTTTGAATTTAGTTACTTTGAAATAATTTTCTAGTATAGACATGCCCTAAGGTGCCACAGGACTACTCGTTGTTTCTGAGGATTTATAATTTATCAAAAGATTTATTCAAAACCTTTGATGAGAAATGGCCTTTTTCTAAATATTTTTTACGAAAAAAATTGTCTTTGTTTTAAACTTTTCCAATTTTTCATTGAAAAACTGAAAACCCAAAATGTTTCAGTTTTCCCCTCTTCTCTCATTTATTTCTTTTTTAATCTTCTACTGCCTCTTTGTTTCTCTTTTCCATTTTGACACTGAAAAGGGTCTGGGGTGAGGGGAAGTAATATAGTAGCACAAAGATGTGCCAGAGATAGTAAATCATATAATAAACATACTTCTGACACAGCTGGTAATTTAGGATTCCAAATGCAAACTCTTGAAATTAACAAATACCTGAAGGTTGTATATCCTTGTTCACTCATATGGGACTCTTCCATCTGCTCTCCTATCAGGAAAGATATATATTTAGTGGTACTTAGGAGTCAGAAATTGGGGAAAATTTACCAACTTTGATGTATAAGGCTTCATACCTATATATATTTGGCTTAGATTAACATAGACACAGAATGAAGTGTTATCTAAATCCCCTTCTCACATTGAAATAATACAAAGAAAAGAGAAAAGAAAAGCAAACTTTGGAAGAGTTTGACTCTGGAGTTTTAAGTTGTTTAGATCCAGGTTTTTGTTTCTTCACCTTATATGTAGAGGGAAACATTCATGAAATTAAGATCTGGATTCAAATTTTCACAAAATTTTGGGGTGTCCATGTCCATGGTTTAATTCAGATCCATCTCTAATTAGAATGCACATTGAGGTGAGAGAATCCCTCAGCCTGCTAATAATATTGCAAACTACACTGATTTCACATTTTATAAGCCATACCTGACTTAAGGTCCTGTGGTACCATATGTGCTCCACTTTCTTGACAGATGGATATTGATATTTGTTCTCATCTGCATAAATATTAGCTGAACCATATGCAAAACTCAATGACATTAAAGCTTTGCCAATTAAGAGCATGTTCAAGCATCTGATATAATACTCCATAGCCTATTTCACAAGTTCCATTTTGAAGTTTACATAGTAAAAACTATCTTGTTTGTTAAGCTAGTGTGACAAAATCTGGACTATTACAAGGGACAATGTTAAAAATCTTTTATTGTTTTATCACCTGGAAAAGTTAATGACTAAAAAAATCAGTATAGTCACTCAGAAGCGAAGGGAAAATGAATGGAACAATTAGTCATTAAACTGAAGTATATATGTATATATTCAAGAGGAATGTTAAAACTGCATATTTGCATTTTACCACTTCGCTCCTTTCTGCCAAGTTTTATTCTGAGACCTTACAAAGTAAGAGTGCCTCTTGGATAACATATGGTAATGTGTAAAACATTATATATCAGGTATGAGTTTGGATATAGTGCGATGTAATTTCAGGAAGGATTCTGTAGGAAAGATACAAACTAACAAGCTCAAGTGCATCTTCATTATCAAAACCTAGAATGAAGCATTAATTTACACAATACATTAAAGGTAAAGCCTTTTAACACAGGCAGTGTTGTCTAGTGGGTAGTGTGCTTAAACTGTGTCTCAGGAGAGCTGGGTTCTATTCCTGGCCCTGCTAATGGCCTACTGAGTGATCTTGGACAAGTTACTTCCCCTTTCTGTGGAATTGTGATCTTTCTAATTGACAATGTATGAATTCCTAGTGGAAAGTTTATGCCACTGTATTCCACAAATATGTACTTCTTTTAACAATCAGTGGCCTACTAGATTCCCAGTCTGCCTCTGGAACTCCTGCACGTATACCCATATCAGGATTCACTGTTTCTCTGAGCATGTTCACAGTTTAATATGTTTATGGGGTCCAAGACAAATGTCTAACTTCCTGACCTACCTTATTCAAGGTGTGAATGCCAGGTACGGAAAAATCAGTCTTCTAAATCTAAATTAGGTTCTCTGAACAACAGGAGTTTCATGCAGCTGTATCATATTATTTTGCAAAATTCATGACACAGGACCAATGGCACTCCATACACAAGTGGCGGCAGCTCCTTGGTCCATTATCTTTACCATATCAGCTAGACTCTACATTAAATTGTGGTTAAACTGCACTAACAAAATTGAGCTAGGTGGCCTTTTGATTCCTTTGGTGAAAACATAATTGTGATTACCAAACAGAAATGAAGTTTAGAAGATTATAGCAGAGGGCAAAACCTTAAATCATACACTTGAAAGCAAATATTCTTAAATTTGTAAGTAACCAGTTTTGTCCCTGCTTACTCCATGTATTTGAAGGACAGCAGTTGTGAATATGAATATTTTTTAATGTCAAGCTGTTTCCAAAACTAAATTCCTTGATTATTATTATTGATTTCCACAATCACTATTTTTAATTTAAATGCAAATCTGTTCAACGTTAGGCTTTTGTATCAGAGCCACATCTCCTTATACCTATCCCCTACATTGTCAGAAAACTGTTTGCCCAGAGAAAATGAATCGATACCAATTTACCCTATAGTATTATATGGCACACACCCTTAATACATGGAGTGTGCCCTTTGACTCGCACCTTGCTACAATAAAAAGGTTTTCAGAATGGATAAAAATCAGATTGGATAATGTTGGGGCCTGGCCACAACAGTCTGTGTCTATCTGTGATCACCAGCAAGTAATTCAATGATAAGCCTAAGAAGAAATGTGGAGCTTTGGTCTTTTTCATATTTATAGTAATTAATTTAAATTAAAGAAATGAATTTTAGTACATTAAATTTAATTACAAAAATAAGTAAGCATGAGTTGTGCTTATTCCCACTAGCTAACTTTAAGATTTCTTTCCAAATGAAATTCTGAAAGGTGCATTCAGCAATATGTTTTGAATACCCCCTTTTGCAAGATTCCTAATATTTTTCTCTCTGATTCCATCAGCTGCCCACCCACATCACTGTGATTACCCAGCTTGTATCATGTGGACTAGTATTTTTCAATCTGTTGTATCCTTTAGGTACTTTTCCATAATTTGTGCAGAAGGTAGAAAAAAGTGGAATGAAGACACCACAACATAGAATAAATATTACATCAAGACACTGAAATCATCTTCCAGATTAGAAACAATTACTATATATGAAATAAAAATCTTAAAAGACAGCTCATCTTCTGATGAATTTGAGTGGAATGGTAATGTTGATTTCACTGTTGTTAGTATGCAGCAATTTTTGCAGAGCCAAAACTGTCATATGAACTTCGGAGGTGGATTATCTGAATAAAAAAGAAAGCTGTACTGGCCCTTAATTATATTGAGTTCCCTGCACCAACCACAGTCAGTCACTGATTTTTTTAATTTTAAACACTGCTTTATTTTTGTGTGGGGGTTATATACCCTCTCAATTTTATACCTTAAAGAATTAATCTGAAAATATCAGCACATTCCTGTCTGTGTTCTAATTTGGAATATGTTATTTCTATTATAATGTTCATTGGAATTCAAATGTTTTGATGAATGGCTAGGTAGGAAACATGATAACAGTTTTCTTGGTTTATTGGAACTCTGTTGAAAAATGACACTGTACCATGCAACATCTGGAACATGTTTGCCATAGCAAAAGCATTATTCAAGCACAAATTTAAAACTGTTTTTAATTTGTTAGCTAACCCGCTTATAGGGTCTGTAAGAAAAAAAGAAGCCAAATATGTCTGCCACATGATGAACTCAGTACATGTGATGTTCTTAATAAGTGACCTATGATCATTATGTGCAATATGAAATCCCACCATGAAAAGTTTTTCATTTATGAGCAATTTCACAATAATGACAGTGTACACAATCAGGAAAAACTCCTATTGACATTGAAAGAGCTTTCTCCTTAATAGGTCAGCTTTGCAAAATAGATTTAAAGCACTTCTGCAAATGTAACCTAAGAGAACTAAAACATATTTAGATTTACCTATGCTCATTTGTGACAGACACCAGACTTTTTTATCTAAATGTATTATTGTTTGAGGCATAGGTAACAAGATGATTCAAGTATTGAGATGTATGTAATTTAGTCTTTTAAAGAGACCAAAATAATATAGCAGAAATGAACTGGCCAAGAAATATACTCTGTAGCGGTTAATAGTGCCAAAACTGAGAATATGGGCATTAACATCAATTCTGTATCTGCATCTTGCCGCTACCAAATATTTCAGTGGCAAGTACCAGAAGAAAACCCTACCGGATAATTATCCAATAACTTTCCACAAGGAAAGTATACTTTTAATACGCTTCAGTTAGTGACTGACATAAGTACAGCGATCAGTGTTTTTATCCTGCCTACAAAAATACGTCTTTGTAGCTATTATTAACCATGTTTCTTTAACAAACAGGAACTCAATTGCTAAAGAGACTTTATTTCGGATTTAGTTCTTATCTTCACTCTGTCCAGCACTGAGCATCCTGTCAGTGTTCCATAAATATAATTGTTTGGAAATATTATAGAGCATGTGATAGAAAAGAGAGGATAACAAGATATGTGTTATGACATTGATGAGTGTGGTGTAGAATAGAATAGAATAGAATAGCTCCAATGCTCAGTGAAGTCAATGGGAGGACTTTGACTTCAATAGGCTTCGAATCACACCAACAGACACACCAAATCAGGTCCAAAAACAAAGATAACTTCTGCAATCTAATATAGGAGAGTCTGACAATTAATACATTTAAAATATTGTTTTTTTCTCAAGTTGTTTTGCTGCTTTGGTGATGTTCTCCTGTCCAAGACTCACACTTCTCCCTGACTTGCTCCCACTTTCCTATCTCCAGTATCTAAATCTCCCTTGCCAATAATTGAGCACATCACTACTTCTCCAACCTCCAGTGGACATGGAAAACAATTTTTCACAGCCTTCTTTACAGCTGTTTTTCAACACGATTAAAGTCCGTCCTCAGTCTTCTTTTTTCAAGATCAAGCATGCCCAGGGTTTTTTTTTTACATTTTTAATCATAACTCAGGTTTTTAAACCTCTTATCATTTTTGTTGCTCTCTTCTGGATTCTATCCTGTTTGTCCACATCTTTCCTATAATGTGGCACCCTAAACTGGACACAAAAATATTTTCAGAATGGTTTCTACATTTGGAAAGGTTGCCTGTGAACTGTCATGTACAAGTCTACGCAAATCAACTGGTGATCTTGAAGGACAGATGTCTTCATTTTTGATAAAATGCATGAAATGTTTCACTTCATCTTCAAAAAGATTTGTGTCTATGTCCTCTTGGTAGAATTCACTTAATTTCTTACTGTAGTAGCTTTAGCATCTTCATCCATTCTTCTGTCAAAAAACATGCAAAACAAATCAACAGTTTTCTTTAAAGATTCACCTCTACTCTGCAATTGCACTATTATTGTGTCACAAATAACATTGACTGTCTCAATGATGATCTTCTCTTTCCCTTTTAAATAGATTTCATTGTCTCTAGTTTCATCAAAAAATAACTTCCTGGGTTCTTTTATGCTTCTCATCAGATATCTCACAGGAACCTATAATTTTCTGTTAATGTTAGTGCCTCCAATAAGAACACTTTTCCTCCAATAAGAATACTCCTTCTCAAATTGAGCCGACAACACAGAATCAATTCTTCTGGATAATTTACATCTTTGAATAAACTTATGCATAGCATTAATATGAGCTTTGAAAGTTTCATCAGCAGCAATATCTCTTGCAATACTTCTCCAATTAGTGAGCCCATCGACAAATGTTTGGTTTCCTTTACTATGGTCAGGGAATAATTTGCAAACATAACAGTAGACTGTCTTGGTGGTTTCCAAAAAATTCAACCAATTTCTCATTTTGTGGTCCCATTTTTCTTTATCCTAAGAAAATGGGACTAATGACGAGCTTGAAATTGCTTGTCCTCCAGCCTCATACTGTTTACTCAAATTTTCCACCTACTTATGTTTTTTTGGTTTATTTACTTATTCTATCATATGCAATGAAATAGATTTTGGCCATAATGCAATGTCTTCAGAGTATGTTTCTTCGCTTACTTCAACAGAATTACCAATATTATACAGTTCCATTGCCACTGCAGAGTCCACTTCTTCAGCTTTAGCAGTTTTCGTATCCCCACAACTCAGCAAGAGATCAGATAACTGAGATGTTTCCCTGACCATGCTTTTTGATGAATGTCCTATATTCAATACTTCAAGTTTTTTCAAATATGATGACAAACTGTCTTTTTGCTTAGCTTCATCCTTTTGCCTCACTTTTTTTTTTCATTTTTTGACTGCCATACTCATAGTACTGCTTCATTATTGCTAAAAAAAACGTATCTTGATTTTTAGGGAGATTTAAAATGTCTTAAAGAGCAGAGGTTTAACTACAGGTGGGCCATGGTCTGGATCACCCATTCCCCAGTTAGGTTAGCACCAGAGGCACTGGAATGTTTATTTATATATAGATAGATATACCTATCTCATAGAACTGGAAGGGACCATGAGAGGTCATCAAGTCCACTCCCCTGTCCATAGAAGGACCAAGTACCATCCCTGACAGATTTGCCCCAGATCCCTAAACAGCCCCCTCAAGGGCTGAGCTCACAACCCTGGGTTTAGCAGGCCAGTGCTCAAACCACTGAGCTAGCCCTCCTGAGATAAGGCACTCACATCCAGCCTTGGTCTCTCCTAGGTGCAGGTGCAGGTGCAGCTCCAGACCTGGGTGTGGACCACAGGTGCAGGAGCTAAGGATTCAGACAGGGCTGCTGACAGAATAGCCAGGCTCTAGGGTATGTGAGGTGGGAGATGCAGGTGGAGAATAGCCAGGGAATGTGGAGCTGTAGTGTATGTGAGGTGGCTGAGGATGCAGGGGAGGCTGAAGGATGCAGGTGCATGAGGATGTGTTGGGCACAAGAGTGCATAGGAACATAATGGGAGTGCAGTGGTTTATGGAGGTGAATGGGGTTCAAAGGTGTTTGTGGGGGGTGAGGGACATGGCGATCGCAGCTTTAGGAGGTGGAGAGGAGAGAGCTGTAAGGGTGCAGGGTTGGAATGGGTAGATGTTGGGGGCAGGACAGGATACGATGGGGAAGTGATGCAATGGGAGATAAGGGGTAGGAGGCACGGAGTGGGAAGAGACAGATTAGGGTGGCCAGGTGGCCAGTTGTGGACTGGAACACCCAGTAAAAAAGGAATCCTGGGGGCTTCAGTCAGTACTGTCACCACCCCTGCACACTTTCCGGAAGTATTTCCTCCCCTGCCCTGACCCAGCCAATGGGAGCTACACCTGCAGGGGAGTGTGTGTTTGTGTGTGTGTGTTGGAAACATCACTTGGACTGCCCCAGCAGCATCTTAGGCTAGGGCCCAGACACACCAGCTCTGCTTCTTCCCCATGGGCTGTGCAGCAGCTAGTAGGGAGCCTGTTAACCCTGCTGTGGTGCTGCAAACCAGGCTGTACCAGCTGCAGAGCAGCACACTCCACTGGCTATGGCACCTTGGGTGAAGCACAGTTTGACTGGCCTAAGGGTCAGCCCTGCCCCAAAGAGCTTGCAACCCCTTCCAGCTTGATATCATCTGCAGATTTTATAAATAGACTGCCTACTCCATTATCCAAATCATTAATGGTAACATTGAGTAGTAACAAGACTGACCCCTGTGGGACCCCATTAGAAATGTCCTCCCAGTTTAGCAATGAAGCATTGATAACTACTCTGAGCAGGACAGGTCAACCAGTTATATACCCATCCTGTAGTATTTTCATCTAGATGATATTTCTCTAGTTTGCTTAACAGAACGTCAGTAGGGACTACCAAAATCAAGGTATGTTATGTATCCACCCACCCATCCCTCTTTCCTACTAAGCCAGTAACTCATTAAAGAAAGAAATTAGGTTAGTTTGGCATGATTATTCTTGACCTTCTTGGTTGCCCTTGTTGGTTATTCCCTATAATCCAAATATTCTTATTTTTTTAAATACTCTGGCCAAGTTTCTTTACAGGTATCAAAGCCTGGTTAACTGGTCTATAATTCCCTGAGCCCAGTTTGTTCCCCCTTTTAAAGAGATGTATTATGGCTGCTCTTCTCCAGTCATCATGGATTTTTCCCATCCTCCATGAGCCCTTAAAGATAATTGCTAACAGTTATGAGATTGTGTTAGCTAGTTTCTCGGATACCCTATGGTGAATTTCGTTATGCCCTCCTAACTTGAATAAATCTAACTCATCTAAATATGCTTTAACCTAGTCTTTCCCTGTTTTGGCTTTTGCTATTTAATTCCTCATTGTTAATATTGTATGGAGTACATGGTCACCACTAACATTTTAAGTAAATAGTAAAGCAAAATAGGCATTAAATACTTCTACCTTCTTGATATCATCAGTTATCAGCTCTCCCTTCCCACTAAGTAGAGGACCTACACTTTCCCACCCTCTTTCTCTTGCTCCTAATGTATTTTAAGGCACCTCCTCTCAGTGCCTTTTATGTCTCTTGCAAGGTAGAACTCATTTTATGTCTTAGCCTTTCTGATGTTCCTCCTACATGCTTGTGATATTTTTATATATTCATCCATAACAGTTGTTCATGTCTCCACTTTTTCTAGGATTCCTTTCTTATTCTGATCTCCTAATTGAGTTGTAACATTATGGTTTTTCTACAGCCTTATTGGAAGGCCTGTAACCATAATGGAAGGCCTAAAGCCTTCCTCTGCAGCCAGACTGAAGAGAAGCAGCCATTAGCTGTAAAGCTTGAAGCCACATACTCACTTTGTATCTAAATTGCATTCAAATAGTGTCACACCAGGCTGTTAAGAAGGAGATCCTGTCCTAATGGCACCCCCTGTCACCAGATAAAGAAACAGATATCAAGATGGGTAGAGAAAACTTAGCTTAACAGCATTTCCTCTGGCAAGAAACTTTATCAATAGTTGAGGTTGTGGAATCCTCACCACACTTGTGATTGTCCTCACTTTCCTATCGTTTGTCTGTATGATCTCTGTCTGTTTTTTTAATTGTTTCAGTCTGCTGTTAATTTTGCTCAGTATAAATCAACTAAGATGGTGACGTCCAATTGGTTAGGTAATTCTGTTACAGTATGTTATGATTGGTAAGTAAAATTATACTAAAATAATTGATTAAAGTATATCTAAGCAGAACTCAAATTTCACTATATACACTGGGGTCCAAGAAGAAGACCAAGGAGGGGAAAAAGGAAGGGAAAGAAGAAAACAAAAAAGGAACAGCAGGAAGAAGAAGGAAGAAAGACCTGGAAGAAGAACTCACCTCCAAGACACAACCTAAGACCAGAGCTGCCAAGATCGTGACATGCAGCAGCTAGGATCCAGAGAGACAGACTTTGCCTGGCCAACAGGGGAAGTCTGCCTCTTTATCAGGATTGGTGAGCATGACACTGTGTGCTTAGCATGTATATTCTGCCTGCTTGGTAATTGTCAATAAACAGAGAATAAGAATATTACTGTGTAAGGCTCTTTCAGTGGCAAAAGATCCTGCCAACTCACAGGAAGTAAGGGCTCTGAGCCCTAGGAATTGGGTAGAGGTTTGGAAGGGATAAGGAAATTTGTGCAGGTAACAGAGTCATATTGGCCTCTCCCTAATCCTCCTGTCTTTTCTTTACATTGGGATAGTTTGCAATTATGCCTTTAATCTTCTCAGAGGGGTAGCCATGTTAGTCTGTAATTTTAAAAACAACGAGTAGTCCTGTAGCACATTACACTACTGCAGGACTATTTTTGTTGTTGTTAGTCTCTAATGTGCTACAGGACTACTCATTGCCTTTAATGTTGTCTTCTTGAGAAACTCCCAGCTCTCCAGAAACCCTTTTCCTTAGATTTTCTTTCCAGGAGACCTTATATACTAGTTCTCAGAGTTTGTTAAAGTCTACTTCTTTGAAGTCTGTTGTTCTTATTCTACTCCTATCACTTCTTGCTTTGTTTAGAAAATGCAGTTTTGATGGTAGAAATTTTCCCTGGAACACATAGTAGCCCAGACAGATTCTGTCCCGAGAAACTTTACAGCCTTGATTAAAAAAATAAAATAAAGGTTGGCACTGTGATCATAATCCAATAAAATGCATAAAGCAATTTACAATTGCAGCACTAGAAATGAAGGTGGGGGAAAGGTGCTTAGAAAGAGAGATATAAAATAAAAGGCAATGATATGGAAAGCAGAGAAGCGATCCTAGTAGCCATTTGAGATGTAGATGGTAGAAAGGCTTTACATCTTGCATCAAAAGACACATCGCTTTTTCACAATGTACTGCAGAGGCAGAGAAGGGATATAACCTTTTGTTTTAAGGCTAGACCTGAAACAAAGGGCTATAAAATATCAATATCTAGCCTTAAATCTGAAGTAGTGACAGTGAGAACTCGGCAGAGATATAATGTAGCTACCTTTTATTTGCCACACAGACGAGACCTTAGACACAGCTAAATTGGATCAGGGGATAGGAAGAAAAATTGAAAAGGTAAAAAGATCAGCAAGCTAGAGAATGGAATAGAAAGAAAAACACATAAAAATGGAAGAACTAATAAAACAAAAAGTTCCTCTTTTTTCCTGCATAAGAAACCTTTCAGTAGCTACGACAAGGTTTGTAGATGTCATTTATTAAAGGTAACATATTACACATCTGGAAAATAAACTAAACTTAAAAAAAAATAGAAAATCAAATGTGAGAATAGAGGCAAAAATGACCTATGCCAGAGTAGAAAGGGATATAAGCTATGTTCCTGTCCTTGCAGTAATAATCCTATGGGACTGGAGGACATTAGCAATGTGAAATAGTATATTATAATTTTAGGGGAAAAAATAGAGACAGGGAAGAGAACTTCATGAAAGTCAGAAAAGGCAAACTAGCTGCTGATTTACCACAATATGCCATTGTTGGTTAGGATGATGTTTTGGATATTTCTTTCAATTTACTTTTTACAATTTAAAAATTACATTTTTTTCAATTAGTATGGCATGGGTCCCTCTTTCCCTAGCCAGCATTTGGCCTGGCAGCCTTCTGGGGTAGGGAGCCCAACCACTCCTTCTGGGACCCCCTCTCCTGCTGTTTCTAGCTCTATAACTGCTATAGCTTTGCCTCAAACTCTTGCGCTTTTTCCATTCTCTCACTCTCACCCTCACTTTTTAAGAATGGGAGGTTTTTAAAGGCCTCTGAAGTAGAGTCAACTGGCCCCAGTTTGCCTGGGCCAGGTCCCTGCCAGCTGCTCCTAATTGCCCTGCAGCCCTCTGCCCCCAATTAGCTGGTCTTTTACCCTTCTTGGGCTGCCTTATCCCATTCTGTAGTAGTCCTCTGTCCTGATCTTATCATGTTAATTAAAGACAATGCCTTATACAATGAGGTGCAAGTAAACAATTAATGCATTGTAGAAATGTTCTCTAAACTGGTAAACATACTCAGCATACAAAAAGTTTGGAAATGTAGTGGGGGTAATATCCTTTGGGTTAAATCAATGCATATGAGTCTCTTACCATAAATTGCATATAATGATGCAGATTTTGAAGAGAAAGGAAATTCACAAACAATCTCAGTCTCACTTTATGAACATGGAAGTGTACCATAATGTCTCTGCATGCTGAAAGCAAAAAAAAAAAAAAAATCACTTGAAAACATGTAACCAAGGATTTTGTCTTTGCCAGCTGACTGATCCTAAGGTTTGAAAATTTTGCCATGATTAGCAATTATTTAAGGTAGATATCTTAGCAACTTTTCATAAGACCACAGAACTTACACCCAAGAGATGTTTCTGGCATATTCAGAATTACTCACCAGTAGTTCAAAGAAAGTCATATCTAGAAGACAAGAATGAATCAGAGGTGTGCCATTATCAAAGAGAGTTGGCACGTATCAAGATTCATATAGTTTTCAGATTGTCCAATGCATATATGAAGCCTCTTTGTAAGACCATTCTACATTGCATAGAGTATCATAAGTACATTAATGATATGAATTGTATGTTTCTTAGTCTCAGAGGGGTAACTGTGTTAGGCTATAACTTTAAAAAAATAGTAAGTAGTCCATGAGCTTTCGTGGGCAAAACCCACTTCCTCAGATGAGCAGAGTGGTGAAAAAAGGGGAAACCTCACAATATATAACAGAAAAAGAAGAGAAGGGGAGAAAAAACCTGTCAATTGTACTGCCTATGCTAATGAGGCTAATTGTTTGGGCCGTAAGTGTCTTAGCTCTTGATGTCAATTGGGTGTTGAATACAAGGGCCCATCCAACTCTTGTCTTTGTTCAGGCCATGAGAGATAGTGTCAAATTTGCATATGAAAGCCAGTTCTTCCGTTTCTCTCTGTAGTTGGTTTTTTTAAATTCCTTTGTAGAAGAATGGCTACTTTTAAATCCATTAATGGGTGCCCAGATAGGTTAAAATGTGCTTCTACAGGTTTTTGTGTGTTACCATTTCTGATACCTGACTTGTGTCCATTTAACTTTTGTTGTTAAGACTGTCCAATATACATGGCAGAGGGACATTGCTGGAACTTGATGGCATAGATCACTTTAGAGGATATGCAGTTGTATGAGCCTCAGATGTTGTGGCTTCTGTGGTTAGGTCCTATGATGATGTCACTTGTATAGATGTGTGGACAGAGTTGTCAATGGGGTTTATTGCAGGGGTAGGTTCTGGTCCCAGGAATCTACCTCTGCAACAACACAAACCTTTCTGCGGAACACCAGCCAGCCAGCTATGATGACAAAATGAATGGGAGGAGGTGGTGTGCAGGGTCTGGGCAGAAAGTAGCGTGCAGTCAGGCCAGCCAATGAGAGGGGCAAATGGAGCAATTGCCCTGGGGAGCAGCCATTCAAAGTGGCCTGGGGTTTCTTTGAACTGCTATGGGAGCACCAGAGTGCCACTTTGAATGGCTTTGAGGGTTGGAGGAGGCAGTGCTGTGGCCTAGGCAACACCATGGACTGACTGTCCTTGGCCCTGTCTCTTCCAGAGGAATGGATTTGCCCCTTTTGCCTCAGAGCCAGCAGAGGCTGTCAGCCCCATTGGGTGCAACAGCTGGTTGGGGGTGAAGGGTCTGGGTGGAAGTTTGCGTGCAGGAGCAGGGTGAGGGTGGGGTGGGGGGTTGGCCAGGAGTGAGTGTGCAGGGATGGAGTGGGGGTGTAGGATCTCTGCATGAGGGGATGGGCGTGTGGAGTCTGAGGATGGGGGGAGCGCTTACCTGGCTTCCCTCCCCCCACCACTCACAGGCACCGTGTCCCAGGCACAGCCTCCAACTGCTCCCATTGGCTGCAATTCTGGTCAATGGAAGCAGTGGGGAAAGCCTCCAGGCAGCTTTCCCTGTGCTGCAATTCTCCTAGCCAGGGGAGGGGGAATAGCAGCACATAAAGTCGCTTGCTCCCCCTGAGAACTGGATCCAGCCCTCGAGGCTCAGCCCCGCCTCCGCTCCCCCCCACAGCATGAAGTCAGTGCTGGTGCTTCAACCTCTTGAAGGGCTGTAGTGCCAGAGTGAGCTCCCCGCTGCTGGAGGGACTGAGCCTTGAGCTGCAGCCCACCTGCAAGGTGGCTGCAAACCACTAGTGGTCCTTAGACTGCACGTTGAGAACCACTGTAATCTTCACCTACTTCTGAATGCAGCAGCATCTCTTGCATCTGAGAAGCCATGACCACATCACTTTACCATGTGCTTTTCACACTGGCTGCATATAAAACCACAATCTGAATTTAAGTTATCAGGATTGCTTTTAAAGTTCTAAACTAGTGATTCTCAAAGTGGGTCATAGGCCCACTTTGGTAAAGCTACTAGTGGGCCCACACCACATTGTTTTCCTAAACGGTCCATAGCCACAGAGCCTCGCAGCTTCCATTGGCTCCAGTTTACTGTTTCCAGTGAAAGAGAGCCACAGTAAGTGGCATAATGCAAGCCGATACTTCCCACAGCACTCCTCGGCTGGAAACAATGAACCACAGCCGAGGAGAGCGCCAAGTGCAGCTATGGACCCTTTTGGTAAACAAAGCAATATGGGCTCACTAGCTGCTTTCCCAAAGCAGGCCTGCAGCCCTCTTTGAAAAACATTACTCTAAAGACACACTCCTTCTATATTTAAGATCTCCTGCTTGAACCTTCTCTTGACATTAATCTACTTTTGTTAATGGTCCAAATTTTGCAGACTCCACCTTCGTGTGGCAAGCAATCCCAGCACTGTTTGTGCAGACCCTCTAGCCAGGAGCATGCTTTTACATAACACAATGTTGATCCATCTCTCCCAGATTCAGAAACTTTTAAAAACTGCTCTCTTTTGTCCCTAAAGGTGTTTTAAATATGACCACTGCTTTCATCTTGTTTGGTCCTTTTTGGCTCTTCTCCTTTTCCCAATCTGACCACATGATCTTTTGGAAAAAAAATTGAAAGGATGTTTTCAGTAGTCTATTGTAATTGCATAGTAGAATGTGTATTATTTTGTACATTTTCAAAATTACTGTAAGTATAAACCTGTTGGACCAATTATGCTAAGTATAAAATATAACACTCAACTAAACACAAAAAAGACCACTATAATGTTATCAGTTTTTATAAGAAATGTACATTTTAATCATTAATCATTAATACATTCCCGTAGTGTGTTAAAAGCTGGTGAATCCAGAGCTTTTCCTTTCTCCTGTGTATATAAGTTTTCTAAAGAATAGACTGTAATTATATAGATTCTCTCTGTTTGGCTTTTTGAAGCACAATATAAATGGTGTCTGGTAAGAAATGTCATCACTCTACAAATTCTGTGAGATCCCTGTACAATTAAATGGAATGTAGATTACATGACCTTGCTGTATAATCTGATTAGCTGCTCTTTGGGCATATTTTACTTTCCAGCAGTCTCCAGTGAATCACACAAACTCATCTTCCTTTTGTACTGTATCTTGAAGAAGTAATTTCAGAACGTATATCAAGATGTATTACCAAAGCCTTCGTCAACCTCTGTGACATTCAAACACAAAACTAAAACTGAGTAAGCACTGAGTTATTTGGGTTCACTGACAATTCCAAAAAAATCAAAATGGAAATTTGTTTTGCATTGAACAAAAAAAGAAATATTTTGAAATTTTTGATTAATTGAAAAGAAGAAAATCAGTTCAGAGCAAATAAAATGTTTTATTTAGTTACTGAGTATGTTTATATTTAATTTTTTTTTTACTAATAAATTTGAAGGAAGTTTCAAAATGAAAGGTTTTTTGAATATAAAAATATTGAAATGAAACATTTTGCTTTTTCTGATGGGGGGATTCAATATCAACAATTTCGTAAAATAAAAACAATTTCAACAAACATTTAAACATCACCAAATATGCTTTTTTGCTCAGTTCTACTGTAATTCTAGAAGCCCCTCAGCATTAAATAGCTCACAGTACAGTAAATACCACTGTATTGGTGTACTGGTTGGTCCAGCACCACAGGTTGCTCCAGCACCCTCAGGACCTGACAAGTCCCAAAGGAGGGAATTTGCTGGACCAGGAGAGGCCACCTGCCATGGACATTCAGCCCTCTGCTCCTCCCTGCTGCCAGCTCATTCCATCATGGCCAGGCTGCCTGCTGGCAGTCCCCAGCGCTGGCTCCACTGCTGGCTGGGCTGCCTCGCCATTGGCCCTGCTACTGCAGCCCCAGCTCTAGTGCCAGGCAGCATGCAGTCCTTGGGGCAGGAGGAGTCCTACCCCCAGCCAGGTTGCCACAGACTAAGCCCCACACCACCCATGCAACTTGAGGCCCCAGCCCCACTGCACCTGTCCAGGATGCCTCTGCTGGGTTGCACCGGCCCCACTGACAATCAGGCTGCTGCAGCCCCGCTTCAATCAGAACCCCAGGTTCTCAGCTCTGCTGAGCTCCGAGCTGCTGTCCCTCCTGCCCCTGAGCTCTCTTGTCCAGGAACATCTGTGGTCAGATGTTGCCAGACTAGAGAGTCCCAGTTTACGAAGGTGCAATCAGTGTTACCAGGCTTAACAAACTTACTACTCCTAACACACTGTTTTCATAATATTCATCCAAAAGTATCCTGCAAAGTATCAAATGAAAAATAGTGACTCTTGATGTATTAATATTACTCTGTAATGTATGTACTGTGAGTCTGTAAAGAGTTATATATTTGTGCTGTACGTATGTTTCTAAAATATGTTCAGACCAAGCAACCTGCATGTATAGAGGATAAACACATTTGCCCAGGACAAAGGATTGTAGATGTACTAGTCTGCCTCAGTCAAGCTTAGGAAGTCAGAGGCAATGAAAGTTCATTTGAGGCAATGAAAGTTCATTTGCAGCTAAGGTAAACAAAATAATCAAGTCAATAAAAAGAACGAATTAACAAAGGTTGGAAAGGGCACTGGCACATGCCCTCCCCCCCCAAAAAAACAGCAGGAGAAAAGAAAATTATTTACAGTACATATTTATTTGTTATATAGCTTCCTCTTATCATAACTTAAAGTAAGGTAAGAATTTGGTCGTGCCAGGAAAATGGGATGTTCCTGGAAAGGGATTGCTTCTCATAAAACCATACAGAGAAGAGACAGAATCACCAGGCAGGTGAAAGGGGCTGGCTGGGGGCGTGCTCCCCTCCATTTCCAGGACTGCCCAAGCCCCAGGCCTCCCATCCCCTTTAGGGTAGGTGTGGGGTTGAAACTCCCCCCTCCGATTCATACGGGGATGCATAAAACCATTTGAATACTGAGGACCCAATTTGGCAAAGATTCTGAGCATCTTCTCCTCCCATTGTAGCCCCTGTTGTAACACTCAACATCTTGGCATCATGATGTCAACAGTCCTTAGCAGAACCGGGCCCCAAATGGCTATTTATTCTTTGAGAATGGCCAGCTTGCTGAAATTTAGGATGAAGGATTTTACAAAATCTTCCAAAAGTTTTTCATGAAAAGAGTAGATGAGTATGGTAGGTTTGCAGATGTTTTCATGTTCATTCAGGGGAATTTAAGGGTTAAGCTCTTTCATGTAATTAGATTCAGAATGGTTTCTGACTGCAACCTTGCAAGATAATAGTTGCACAAATTAGGTGTTTGTTCTAAAGTTAGTCTACCACAGAAAAATTATAGACCCTGAATACCAAATAGAAGAAGACTAGTAAATATATCTAAAAAAAATATAACTGCTAGGTTAAGTATATGCCAGATGTTCTCAATGAAATGCAAATGAATCTTCACATGCTGAGGGCTCAGTTCACAAAAATAAACCCTTCTTCATTCAAGGCAGGAAGTTATCTCTGATGGACAGGTCCAAGAATATAGACACGCATGAGAAGGAACTGAAATTAACACACAGAAAGGTTGATACATAAATGGCTACTAAATGAGTTTTGAGACAACTAACTTCTTGACAGAGCTGGGTGAAACCAAAAGCTCAGCAGCAGCATTTATGTGAGGAGCAGACATTTTCTCAGAGAACTGTCATTTTTCCATAAAAAACAGTGCTGGGCCAGATGCATAAGGAAAATCTCCACTGCAGTCTTCTGATGCCCTGTCTCTGAATACAGGTATTGCTTTTCTCTAGTGCCCCCAGATGTCCAAATCAGCCCAAAGGGAACAAGTAGGATTTGGAGCTATTACCATAAAGTGGCACGGCATCTAAAGGTGGCATAGGCTGAGTTCATGAGTTCAGAGGCAGACTATGTTGGCAAGAAATAAAGTCCCTCCCAGAAATTTGAAAAGAGAAATGCATTGCTGTCTATGCAGGACTATGTCTATCAGGCATATGTGAGCCCTCTGGAGGGAGAACAATAATGATCAAATGTTCAAAACTGATCACTGATCTGTTCAGTTTTGGGGGGTTCATCTTGATATACTTTATGGTTGATTTTAAGAAGTTCTGAGCCCGGGGATGCCAGCTCCAGGTGCTCAGAACCTCTGGGGAAAAATAGCGTTCAAGGCCCCCAGGAGATGAAACAATCAAAATCAGTGGTAGGTTTTGAAAATGTGCATCCATCCCATGTACTTAAACAAAGCACAAATGTTAACTGCATTAGACTTATGTCACACCACAGAAATCAGGAAAGTCTTATTCTCCCCATTTTGCTGATGGTAACCTGAAGCAAAGAGTGATTTGATGATCTGCCTAGGTTCTCAAAAGAGGTTATTAGCTCTTAGCTTATTTAACCACAGCTAAAATAATTACCAATACCTTCTCACTTTCAGTCCTCCGATCTACCTATTTGACTAGATTACTAGACTCTAGGGAAACAAAGAAGAAATCATCGTGAAGGAATAAAGAGCAGTAACAAAAAGTCTATTTTGGTCCAACTTCTGCAAACACTGAAGCATAAAACTAACTTTACTCACACGAGCAGTCCAATTTAAATCAAGCAGATCCTGCAAATGACTAACATTACTTATAAATATAAATGTTTATTGTCTTAGACCCCTAAAGAGAATAAGGGAAATAAATAAATAAAAAATAAAAAATCAACTGCAAAAAAATAACCTGCAGCACAAAAGAAAACAGATCAGAGGGTAACATTAAAGTGAAAAAAGAAAGCAAAGAATGTTTAAAGAACATTCAATTATTCTACAGGCTGAACTCTCTAGTCTGGCACTCTATGGTCTGGCAAAATCTGTGGCCAGCATGCTTTTAGTTAGCCAGATGTCCACTTATCATGGGTGAGAGGCCAAATTTCCCATGGTCCCATAAAGTTTGTTTACAGCCACCAGTCCTGACTCTCAGTATTCTGTGCTATCATTTAGCTCTACTTTACCCCTAATTGTCTTCTAATAAGTAGTGGAAATGCTGTTAATGATGCTAGACAATATTGACCTTTCATGGTTCGGCACTGATCAGGTCCTGAGGGTGCCAGACTAGCGAGGTTCAACCTGTAGGAAAGTATACATGGGACTTAAATAAGATTTTCCTTTGGGAGACAGCACAGAGGATTTTTTGTATGTTTTTTTTTTAAACAAATCACACTATTTCCATCCACTGAGACGATGAGTTTGGGGAGTTTTTCAAATAGGACTCATTTCTTCCTATATCCTATACAAAATATGGAAAAGAACATAAGATGGCAGCATGGTTAGACATGGAGCACTATAGAGGGTAGGTCTGTGCACCAACCATTCTTTTTCTCAAGTGTTTGGCTGGCTGGTTCTTGCTCAAAAGCTCAAGGTCTAACTGATTATTATGCATAGATGTGGGAAAGAATTTCTCCAAGACAGAATGGCAAGGCCCTTAAGAATTTTTTTTGCCTTCCTCTGCAATATGAAGTGTGGGTCAGTTGCTGAGATTATCTGGGTATATCTCACTAAATCAGTTTGGGTATGTCTACACTACAGTGTTATTTCAAAATATCTTATTTCGAAATAACACATCTACACACAAAATGCATTTCGAAATAGCATTTTGCTATTTTGAAATAGCACGTCCACACTGAGTGGACTCTGAATCACATTTAAGGCCGGCCGGAACCAGTTCCAGCAGGGCACCAGGTCAGGACTTACCATGTGGGGCTGCTGCCTGAGGCTATCTGAGGTCTGTGCTTAAGACCCCCCCCCGCCAGCCAATTCTCAGGTTTTCCTGCTTGCTTGCCTACCTCGACGAGGGACAGCAAAGCATTTTGTCTCTGTGTGCTCTGGTTGCCTTCACTCGGAACACCACAGAACTCTGCAACATGGAGCTAGAGCTGCCTCTGGGCACTCTGGTGCTTCTCTTGGATGCATTGCTGCGAGCCTGGCTGCATGTTCTGCAGGCTGCGATCTGGGAGGTCCATCGGGGGGCTGTCAGTATCCAGGAGGCCCCGCAGGAGAGCTTCCACCCTGAGGAGCACTAAGAGCCTCCCTGGTCTGCCCCACTGGGGGCTTGTGCCTCATTCCTCCCTCATGTCCTTCCACTTACCCCTCCCTAACCCTCTTTCCTGATGTCAAATAAAATACACGTATTTTCATGAACACAAACTCTCTTTATTTAACAAAACTGGGGGGGAGGGAATGAAACTCTGGTGAGACTGGGGAAAGGAGGCAGGAGAGGGGAAAAGAGAGGGTGGGAGAGGGGAGGGGGAAATCTGGGAGGAGGGAGCTGGAAGGGGGAAGCAAGAGGAAGAAGGGGGAGGGGAAGCTCAGTGTTCAGGGTTGGGGGTCTCGCCAGACCAACTTAATTGTCATGTAAACCTGCTCCTGGGTTCGCATGTGGCCTTTGGTGGCCAGGCTGGCAGCTATCCTGCCATAGACAGCCACGTTCCTCCATCTAGTGCAGAGATCATGGACATTGGGAGCATCCCCCCCAAACCTGAATAAGGTCCATGATCTCCACCCTGGACCAGGAAGGTGCCCACCTTCTCCAGGCCCTGGCAGGCTCTTGGGAGTTGGCAGACTGCTCCTGGGGAGTGGTGGAGGGCTGGCTGCAGGTGGCTTGCTGGCTCATGTTTTGGGGCCACTGGGTCAGGGGCAGTGACTACTGGCTCTGGGCTGGCAGGCTTGGAGCGGGCACAGCCACTGTGGCCAGAGTCTACCCATTTAAGGGCTCTGGAGAGTGGGGGAAGGAGTGGAGTGTTCTTGGTTGAGGCTGGAGTGGCCACCAGGGCTCCCTGGGAAGGCTGGAGGCCCCCTATTTCGAAATAAGTGTCTACACAGCACTTATTTCGAAATAGCTATTCCAAATTTGGCGTTATTCCTTGTAGAATGAGGTTTACCACATTTGAAATAAGAGCTCCGCTATTTCAAATTTATTTTGAAATAGCGGTTTGTCTGTGTAGACGCTAGGAAAGTTATTTCGAAATAACGGCTGTTATTTCAAAATAACTTTGCTGCGTAGACATACCCTTCCTTCCTACTGCAGGGCCCTCAGGCATCAGTATACCTCATTCTCTCCTACTCTCTGCTTTTGTCACATAATAGTTTGGCCTTCTGACGTGTAATACTTTAGTCTAATTCCAGTTAGAGGGCTTGCTGGGGGCATGGCTGAGCACAATTTAATGTGCCTGTGATATACAAAAGGTCAGAGTAGATGATATTAGTGATTTGTATTATCGTAGTGCCCTCTGTCGTGGACCAGGACACCATCGTGCTCAGCACTGTACAAATACAGAACAAAAAAACAGTGCCCTCCCGAAAGAGTTGCCATTCTAACCAGACAAGACAGGCATGAAGTGTGGAAGAGTATAATACACAGAGTGAACAGTATGATGGGGGTTAATGTATGCTACCTACACAATTATTTTTCATTAAGTGAATTTACTTAGGAGGCGAAGAGCTAAAAGGGAAAAAAAAGAGAAAGGAAAGGGGACATTAAAGGGAAGGGCGGTGAGAGGGACAGGACAGGGGAGAAGGTAATAGAGGCAGGTGAAGAGTGAAGCTCAGGGGAAGTGTTGGAATAAACAGCCAATCAGCACAGCAAATGAAATCCAGTACAAACCATGGAAAGTTCTCCAAAGATCTTCAGCTGCAGGGATGAAGTTTGTGGTTGATTCCTCTCCGCAGCTGTCTCCCAGGGGGACTTATGTATTGCAAGGGGAAGGGAGGCCATATGTGGGCCCTCGTGCCCCCAGAATATATGTGTGTGTGTATATATGTGTGTGAGAAAGAGAGAGAGAGAGACAGACAGACAGAGCGAGCACATGCACAAATGATCTCCTATACACAGTTTGGGATTCTAGGGGCTCCTAAAGGAACGATGGCCCTATCTGGACAGAATTTGCCACCTCAGCTGAGTTCAGCAATCCCTATTTTGACTCCCTTCTGGCCTTATACTCTATGAATCTGTGATGGGAATATGTCCCACTTCAAACAGCTGAGGACATCATCTAGGAGTCACCATGTAACTTTCAAAGCCTAAAGTCTAAATATGTAACACTACAGAAGAAATATAATGATGAATATAGTTTGTTGGGGGAAGTTAACATGGTTTCTATAAAGGGAAATCATGCCTTACTAATCTGCTAGAGCTCTTTGAAAGGGTCAACAAACATGTGGACAAGGGGGATCCAGTGAATGTAGTATACTTAGATTTCCAGAAAGCCTTTGACAAGGTCCCTCATCAAAGGCACTTAAGTAAGTTGTCATGGGATAAGAGGGAAGGTCCTTTTGTGGATTGATAACTGGTTAAAAGACAGAAAACAAAGAGTAGGAATAAATGGTAAGTTTTCTGTTTGGAGAGAGGTAACTTGTGGGGTCTCCCAAGGGTCTGTCCTGGGACCCATCCTATTCAACTTATTTATAAATGATCTAGAGAAAGGGATAAACAGTGAGGTGGCAAAATCTGCAGATGATACCAAACTGCTCAAGATAGTTAAGTCCAAAGCAGACTGTGAAGAGCTTCAAAAAGATCTCACCGAACTAAGTGATTGGGCAACAAAATGGCAAATGATATTTAATGTTGATAAATGTATAGTATTGCACATTGGAAAAAAAATAATCCCAACCATATATACAATATGATGGGGACTAATTTGGCTACAACTACTCAGGAGCAAGATCTTGGAGTCATTGTGGATTGTTCTCTGAAAACATCCACTCAGTGTGCAACAGTCAAAAAAGCAAATAGAATATTAGGAGTCATTAAAAAAGGGATCAAGAATAAGACAGGAAATATATTATTACCTCTATATAAAGCTAAGGTATGCTCACATCTTGAATTCTGCATACAGATGTGGTCGCCTCATCTCAAAAAAAGATATATCGGCACTGGAAAAAGTTCAGAAAAGGCAACAAAAATGATTAGGGGTTTGGAATGGGTCCCACATGAAGAGAGATTAAAAAGACTTGGACTTTTCAGTTTAGAAAAGAGAACACTAAGGGGGGACATGAGTGAGGTCTATAAAATCATGACTGGTATGGAAAAAGTGAATAAGGAAAAGTTATTTACTTATTCCCACAATATAAGAACTAGGGGTCACCAAATGAAATTAATAGGCAGCAGGTTTAAAACAAACAAAAGGAAGTTTTTCTTCACTCAGCGCACAGTCAACCTGTGGAACTCCTTGCCAGAAGATGCGGTGAAGTCTAGAACTCTAACTGTGTTCAAAAAAGAGCTAAATAGATTCACGGAGGTTAGGTCCATCAATGGCTATTAGTCAGGATAGGTAGGAATGGTATCCCTAACCTCTGTTTCTCTAGAGATGGGTGACAGGGGAGGGATCACATGAGGATTACCTGTTGTGATCCCGCCCTCTGGGGCATCTAGTATTGGCCACTGTTGGCAGACAGGATACTGGGCTGGATGGACCTTTGGTCTGACACAGTATGGCCATTCTTATATTCTTACGTTCTAAGAAAGACAAAGGAGTGAGGTGAGAAAAAAAGACTAAAAAGGAGAAAAAGCTATAAAAATAGAAGAGATGGGGTACATTAGGGTGGGGGGGGTTGTTTTAGTGATGTTTATGGTGTTTGTTATTTTGTTTAAAGTTAAAGTACTCTGTCAGACACTGAAGAGTGCAAATGTAGAAAAACAGTCTTACCTCGCAGCAAGAAAGGAAGAAGTTGATGGATTTCTCTCTCCCTAGCTATGCTGCTCTCCTCAGCTCACATTCACTCTTCCGTGCACTGTCTGCAAAAAACCCTAAATTAGTGTTGAGGGATGCAGGCACAGCAATGCCTGGGATTACAGGTCAATCCCTGTTTCTGCAGCTGCAGTCTGGAGATGGCCTCAGATGGTACTGGCAGCAGTTGTTTATGTGTGAAATCCACTTCACCTGCCTGGAGCCCACATAATTGGTCTCTGCGCAGGAGAAGTGCTGGTGGGTGGAAAGTGAAATCAAAACCCTAATCTGGGGCCAACATACAGAGCTGTAGCACAGGCTCCTCGTGTGCACAGATGCTATTTCAGTTTACAGGCAGGGTGTAGGAACACTTGCGACTTTGTCAGCTAATGTGGATTGGGTCCTAAATACAGAACCCCCAACCAATCCCTTGCCCCATCCTTGCTGTCCTCTACCACTGCTGTCTGAGACCCTCTCTGCCACATGGAGGCTGTGTGCCAGCCACTCCAGCTCAGGTCCTTATACAGCTTCCATGAAAAGCTTACGTCATGCTGAGGACCTTGAGTGGAACATCTGTACCATGGGTGGGTTTCAGCCTCAGTCGGAGTCAGATGCAGCTCTTACAAAACCAGATATCCCACCCAACCATCCACCCACCCACACACTTTCTATTAACCGTTGGGGGGAGAAGAATGTGCAGCTGAATTTATCTTTATAGTGGGTTAATAAATCTCACTGAAACAAGCACATGTTCTGTAGCATATGATACTCTTTATTCTTTTAAGTCTGCATAACTCAATTTTCATGGACACACAAACCTTCTGCAGCTGCATTCTGCAAAATAGACATTAATATTATTAAAGAAAGCCAAAGAGTGTGTAAAGCCCTTTAATGGTGACCATAAAATGTATAAAGTTATAGATAAAAAGGGTCCCATGAACATAACAGTCAGAAGCATGAATAATATATTGCTAGAGGTAGCTGACTGCAGTTTGTATTTATAGGCAATCCCAAAAATGAAGAAAAAAGGAACTAATAGACATGAAAATGTTAAAACCCACTGACTGGCCTCTTAAAATCAGACTGAGTAAAGATAGTTCCAAACCAAACCTCCAGATGCAATCACTCCCAAAAACCCAAAGTGCACATCCAGATCCCAGCTTTGCAACTTCTTCCTCTCTCTGTGATGTACCAAATCCAAACCGAGGTAGAAGTCCCCCAGAAAGCTTGGGAAACTTCACACTTGGAACAGGGTTTAGATTTGAACAGTGCATCTTGGGCCCATCTCTGGTTATCAGCATGTTCTGAGTAGTTGCTTTATGGACATGTATTGGGTCAAACTTACAGCTAAATGACATCTATTACAATTAGGTCAGCACAATGTTGATAATGTTCCAGGACCCTCTCCACTTAGCCCATAAATGGGGCACAGCTAGAAAAGACCAACCCACACACTGTGCTCCTGCTCCTGTTTAACTCCCCCAGGCTATTTACTTTGGATGAAGAAGGCACAGTAGGTGACTTTGGTGTCATTGTGGTTTGTGATGAGTAAAAGAAATTAAATCAGTGACCCGTGAGCTCATGATGAACTCTCAAGGTACAGTCAAAATGATTATTACAGCACTCTTTCTGTACTTGCACATTAGGAAAAATACTCTGCAACTTCACTAAGAGCTTTAGGTCACTATTTCATCATGTATATGCAATAAAATATTCATATTTTTCTTCAGCTTGAGCTATAGAATTTGGGCTTTTTTCAAGACTCCCAGACAAATAGATGCTTAGGAGAATGTGTGTATGTATCTAAATATATGGTTCAGTTTACATAGAGAGATATTAGGGGATGTATATCTATAGAGATATATAGCTCTATATATCTTTCTCTTACTGCATATGAGATGTCACTTAAGAGCAGCACTGCTCCAAAGGCAGAACGTATTGCACTTGGTTGCAATATTCTTAGCTTTTATAATTATATTTCATAATGTAGCACACTCTCATACAGCCTTTATTTTCTGGCCTGGAAAAACTCTGCTGACTGCAGGGCCAGGGTACTGATGGTGGTGATACTTGAAACCACCTTTATGGATGAAGCCTCCCATTGCTTGCCACAATTTAAATTGGTGCCAGGCATAAATTGAGGCAGCCTAGTTAAGTTGTCATGGTCCTGATTAATCTGACACCAGGGCACTCCCGCCACAGCTTCTTCTGCTTCAGACCATGAGAAAAAAACAAAATGTTTGGGACTCGGAGGAAACAACCGCTTTGGGCAACATGCTTTTACACTTTCCTTTGAATCGCATAGCACTGACCACTATACAATACAGGATACTCAGTTTTAGATGGACCATATGTCTGATCCAGTGTGGTCATCCTGATATTCCAATGGGACCTCCACTCCCTTCCCCACCTTCTGAGGGAGCAGAGTCAGGCCCACAGAAGTGAATCAAACATCTATATATTCACCTGTGTACACATTCCTCTGTAATGCTTAGTCATTAATTTCACAGTCTTTAATTTCAGCCTGAGCTGTTTACCAATCTATAACCTTTTTCCAGTTCCTTTGTTTGAACTTGATTTCTTTTTTTAATTAAAGAAGAGAGTGACTTGAACTGGGATTGTAGATAGCAAAAATCTCTGTGGAGAAGCAAAGATACCACAGCTCTTTATTTCCCCAGTAAGCACATGGCATGTTGAAGTTATCAGACCACATCAGGCTTAGGGGACATTAAATGTCAAGAGAGCAGACATACTGTAGAAAAGCTGATGGGGGCTATGGGAACCTTTAGTATCAAATGTTTCTCCTATATAATAATGGGCGGCAACATCAATCTCAGGAATGCTGCCACAAATGTCACAGAAAACCTGACACCATGTACAGATTAGAGTTGTAGATAAAAGCATAGGTCCAAATCAAACCCACCGTGTTCTTTTACTGAAAACTCACTGCCAAAAGTGCAATTTCTTAGTTATCAAAAAATAGAATCTGTAACAGCACTCATAAACTTTCTCATTTTTGGTGTTATCAAGAAGGTTTATATTGGGAAAAAGCTATTTCCCCCCAAGGTTCCTGCAGCAGCATTTCAGTTTTTTTTCTTATTTAACAAACAATGTTTACTTCAGAGCAGCTGACTTCAAGACAAAGAGTGACTTGCTCTGCAAATACAGCGATGTAGCAACACTTCAATGCTTGTTTGCCGCTCCCAGAGGGGACGCTCACATTTAAAGAAAAATAAAATAAAACACTTTTGTATCTCCGTGCAGCCTCCCCAAGTGCCTCATGGATAAAAATGCCTTTGTGGAACCAACTCAAGAAATTGTAAACAATACCACAGCACAAAAGCAAGTCAGAAAAGGAATTGCCACAAAAATAAATAAATAAATAAAAAACCCAGGCTTTGTAATAGAAAAGCTGGGTTGTTTTTTTTTAGACTCCAACTCCCACTGATTCTCATTAAGACTCCTCTGAAAAACTCACCCAAAAGGTTTAAAGTGATTGTCAAATGTGCCAGAGTGGTTTAGAAGACTACACCTTATTTTCAAAAGTGAATTAGGCACATAGGCCAAGCACCTCAAAAGATACTGAGGTGCCTAACTCACACTGTTTTCAATGAGAATTAGGTGCCTAAATGCCCTTGAGGATTTGGGTTCAAAGATTTCAAGGGACATTTATGATCACCTGATCTAACATATATTGCAGTGAATAGAATTTCCCCAAAAATAATTCCTAGAGCATAGAAAAATATCCAGTTTTCATTTTAAAATTGCCAGTGACAGAAAATCCACCAGAACACTTGGTAAACTGTTAATGGTTAAAGCGACTCTCTGTTCAATATGTATGCCTGACATTTCATCTGGATGAGTTTCAGCATTTGATCACGTTGTACCTTTTTCTGCTAGACCAACTAGTCCATTATTAAGAATTTGTTCTCCATATAGGTAGGTATAAACTGTAATAATCCCTTAACCTTCCTTCTCTTTGTTAAGCTAACTTGAGTCTAGCACGTTAAGGCATGTTTTCTAATCATTCCTGCATCTCTTCTCTCAACCCTCTCCAATCTAGCAACATCTTTCCAAAACGGTGCCCATCATAACTGAACACGGTATTCTGGCACAGATCACATTGCTGCCAAATACAGAGATAAAATGAGCCTTTCCTGCTCAGGGTTCACCTGTTAATGCAGCCAAAGATTGCATTAGCCCTTTTGGCCACAGCATTACATGGGAAGCTCATGTTCAGCTGACTAGCACCAAAATCTCTTTCAGAATCACCACTTCTTTGCTTTTTTAAACATAGACTACTTTCTTTGTTTCTGGATGAATACATTTAGCCATATTAAAATGCATATTGTTTATTTGTTCCCACTTTGCCACTAGATCCTGATCACTCTGTGTTAGTAACCCGCCTTCTGCATTATTTACCACTTCCCCAATTTTTCTGACATCTGCAAACTTAACGAGTTTTATCCCAGATCACTGATAAAAATGTTAAACAACAGCAGGTCAAGAACTAGTCACTGCGGTACCCCACAAGAAACTCACCTGCTAGATTGTGAATTCCCGTTTATTATTACATTTTGAGATTTATCAATTAAACAGCTTTTTAAATCATTTCAACGAGTCATGTTAATTTATATATTTCTAGCTGTTTTAATCAAAGTGCCATACAGTACCAAGCCAAATGCCTTACAAAAATCTAAGTATTTTACATGTACACTATTGCCATTACCAAACTTGTAATTTCATTAAAAAGTATCAAGTTATTTTGACAGGATCTATTTTCCATTAACCCACATTGATTTGCATTAATTATATTATCCTTCTTTAATTTATCACTCATTAGCTTGCATGGGATCGATGTGACACTGACAGGCTTATGATTTATATGCAGGTTATCCTGTTTACTCTTTTTTAAATATTGGCACAGTAGCTTTCATCCAGTGTTCTGGAATTTCTTCAGTTTCAAGACTTTTTGAAACGCCACATTATTGGTCCATTGACCTCATCAGCCAGCTCTTTTAAAACTCTTGAATGCAAGTTATTAGAATCTGTTGATTTTAAAATGTTTGATGTTAGCAGAGGTTTCTTAATATCCTTCTGAAAAACTAGTGGAATGGAAAAGGTGTTATCATATGATTAGACTACATCAGTGGTCCCCAACCTGTGGTTTGTGGACCCCTGCTGGTCCGTGACAGTACTGTAGGGTGTCTGAGGAAAGTTTAAAAATTAGGATTGGGCCCACAATGGGACTTTCCGCCCGGCGAGTCTCACCCGGGGCTGACCATTCGCAACTATCCGTCCACCATCAGCTGTGCTGCCATTTATGCTTCAGCCTTCTCCCCTTCCCAGTCCCACAGTGGGCCTGATCCTTACTTTTCTTTTCCTTTTTTTTCTTCCCTAGGGTTGTGTGCCCAGCCAAGGGCTGAGTGCCGGGGCAGGAGCTGCCTTTGGCCATGAGAGTCCCCTCATTGTATCTTCCGAGGATGGGAAGGGGACGGAGGGAGCAGGAGCTGAGGAAGCAGTGTGGGCCAAGGTATGTGCTGGGTACCACTTCCCGCTACTCCCCTTGAGTGAAAGGCAGGAACTGGGAGCTGACAGGCTCCAAGCCTGCAGACACTCCACATGGATAAAAAGTCCCAGCGCACCAGTGGTTTGCCCTGCTGCGCTTGGAAGTGACCCTAGGAAATGCTGTGGACTCTGCTGGGACATTTGTTTGCTTGCAGAGTCTGAGTTTGTTTGATCGGAAGCACAGAGTACCTCAGCTCCCATTGGCCCTGAACAGCAAACAGCAGCCAACGAGAGCTGAGAAGCTCCGTGCCCTGCAATCTGCACGTCCCTCAGCCCACGCTGAAGCTGACAAGCTGCGACTGTACTCTGGAGTCAGCTTCTAAATGGGTCAGTCTCTTTTTACCATTTTTTCTGTTTTTTGAAACAATCATGTTATCTGAATACGTCACCCCGCCTTTGTTCTTTAAAAGGTATTAGAGTGGCAGGAAGGGTTTAGTCGGGGCGCCAGCAAAAATGGATCAGTGGAGCCAATAAAATTTTATTCAATAAAAATGTACGGTACCTCAAAGTTGTTACATTTCAATGGGGACACCCTGTATTGTCTCTCAATACTACTATATTTGTTTAGATAACATGAACTATTATGCATTTCAAATAATTATCAAGTAATGGAATGTTTGAAAACAGCTATATTGTTTGGGGATGTCCATAACATTTTAATAGATTGAAAAGGAGTCCATATGCCCGAAAAGGTTGGGAGCCACTGGACTACATCATCTGATTTTTTTTCCTACATACAGAACAGAAATATTTATTAAACACATACATATATTTTTTTCTGCATTATTATCGATAATTCAACCTTTTCCATCTAGTAATGGACCAACATCAGTTAAGATTCTCTTCGTTCCTAACATACTTTAAAAAATCCTCTTTTTGTTGTCCTGAACTCTGCTTGTTATACACATCTCCTTGCAGCCCTTATCAATTTATACAGTTTCTAGCTCATTATTTATTATATAGTTAAGTTCAGATTTTGAAAGGTATATTGAAGTCAATGAGAGTTAGGTACCCAACCTAGTTAGGTTCCTTTGAAAAATATATTAGGTGCCTATATATATATTTAGCACATAACTTTGAAAATCTTGTCCTTATGAGTCTAAGTCCCTTTGATTGTCAATGAAACTTAAGATTCTATGTTTCTCTCTTGAAAACAGGACTTAAGATCTTAAATCATTTAGACATGTTAGATAAATTGACCCTTAGTGCTGGAACTACTATTCATAGCTAATATACTAAGATCTTCATAGATAAGAGAGGGAAATTGTTTTTTCCCCTTTGGCTTTTCTTTTAAATGGGAAGGAAAGGACATTAATACACACTACATCTCTGGATACTTGTCACCATGGTAGCTAACTGTGCTTAATACCACCAATCAGTGTTACTGAAGAGATGAACAAAAAAGAGACAGAGCAAAAGGTACAAAGAAGCAAACAAGGAGATGGCACATCCAAAAGTGACTGGACTGAGAAAACATAAACAAAACTAGATTCTGTCAGGATGTGTCTACACTTGTACCCTAGTTCGAACTAGGGATGCCAATACAGGCATTCGAAATAGTCAGTGAAGTGGGGATTTAAATATCTAGCGCTTCATTAGCATGATCTCGCTGGCGTGTTACTCTGAATGCCAGCTGTTTCAAAAGTGAAAGTGCGCGCCGGGACGCATTAGTTCGAACCAAACCCCTTGGTTCGAACTAACATTACTCCTGATGGTAACATTAGTTCGAACCAAGGGGTTTCATTCGAACTAACACGTCCCGGCATGCACTTTCACTTTCGAAACAGCTGGCATTTGGAGTAACACGCCGGCGAGATCATGCTAATGAAGAGGGGGATATTTAAATCCCTGCTTCATTGACTATTTCGAATGTCTGCATTTGCATCCCTCGTTCGAACTAGGGTGCAAGTATAGACATACCCTTAATATTCTATTTTGTTCCTGTTATGTACAAAGACCTGGGGCCAACCCTTCAAAAGAGTGTGAGTCTAGCAAATTCAAAGCACAGACAACTTCTTTTATTTGAGGGTGCTGGAGTTTAAAAAAAAATAATAAAATAATAGCTGTCAAATAATAGCTGTCAAATATCATTTTACACTAAGTATTATAGCATGATCTGTTGGGGTATCAGCTGGCCCTTGGTAGCTCGACACAAGTTGAAAGTCCGTCATACAGCAGACCAGTGTTCAAATGCTGGCCAGATGACTAGCAGTGGGTCCAGAGCCAGGAGCATGTTTCTATTGGTGGTACACATCCATATACCCCTTGGTGAATAGAACAATAATTATTCTGCATATGGATGGAATACTGCAGCACACCCAGACTTCTTGCCTGTCTAGGAAATGACTCTGCAAGCTAGTCTCCTTGTTCTCATCAAAGCAATGTGGTGTATCTGGGAGAGGCTCAACTATCTGAGCTGTACTCCAAGTTCTGCACACAACTTGGCTGTTCCCCCCCGCCTCCCTTTCCTTATGAAAAAAAAGTATATTATCGAGGTGCATGAACTCATTTAAAACATGAAAAAGGTTGAGTTATCAACAATAATGCAGAAAAGGTAAATTTGTTCAATAAATATTTCTGTTCTGTAGTTAGGAAATAAAACACAGATGGTGTAGTCATATCATATGATAACACTTTTTCCATTCCACTAGTTTCTCAGGAAGATGTTAAGAAGCAGCTACAAAAAGAAGCCATTTTAAAACCAGTGGATCCTGATACCTTGCCTCCAAGAGTTTTAAAGGAGGAAACTAGATTTCCAACAGGTGGAACAGCATCTTCTAGTTGCTGTACTGAGAGGTCTCTACTATCATCTGCACCAGAAATCAAATACCAGTAGCCTGGCATCATTAGCATTTCCAGGCCCACTAATGGGAGCTGGGGAGAAAAGGGAGTAGTTGCCCTGGGGCCCTGCAATTCAGAAGGGCCCGGGGCTCCTAGCCACTGCTGTTGCTAGTGTGATAGCGATGGTGGCCAGAGCCCTGGGCCCTTTAAATCACTGCTGGAGCACTGTTCTGCATGCTCTGTGTACTTCTGATTGGCACAGAGGGCTGGCTCCTCCACCCCCTACCTTTCCATCCAAGGCCCCACCCCTTCTAGAAACATGGAGTCAATCCCCTCCCTCCTTGCCCAGTGGCCCATGGAGGCTGTGAACTCCCATGACCCCATTAGTCAAATCATAATTCTTTCCTTGTGTGTGTAATTTGTAAATTAATGGCATTAGTTCTGCTCATCCTGGTTGGATGATTTTCAATCTGTTCTGAAGTTTGTGACAATATATTTGGCTCCTACTGTTCTACAGCATTTAGATATGAACTGCATTTGACTAAGTACACAGATGAAGCTTCAACACAGAGCTCTGCATTGGAAAAGGGCTCGATAATAAATTGAGAGGAAGTAAGCTTCTTCAGATCATCACAGTGTAGTTGATATTCTTCAAAGGACCATAGAGAATGTTGGTGACATGCTCATTTGTTAGTGATGTCAGAAGAAAGACGAAAACAGGAAGACTCTAATGAAAATACTAAGTATTATATGTTACCTTCCAAACAAAGACTCGCACAGTGACACCACTGCAGTGAACAAGCTGAGACATTAGTGCAACTTTATTCCACTACTTTGTCAGTAGGTAGAATCATTCAAAGTAGCTCAACAAGTGTCATGACAAATTCACAAGTCCAGTTATTCAAAATGAGATAACTGAAGAAGATAATTGGTTCTTAAAACCATGAGGGATAGTTCTGACAAGTTCCTTGAAAGTGGAATACAATTATGGTAGATGAAACAATAGAGTTCTTCAACAAAGAGCAAGTAATTTTATGCCTGTGGTATGTTAATGATGAGAATGGAAAAGATCACCAGACAAAGTAATTTGTACCTCAGAAGGGGTAATCATATCAGTAATTACAGATAGCATTGGTTCTCAGTGTGACAATCAACAGTTATAATGGAAAATGGGGTGGGGTTTTTCCTAATAAGCCTGGTGCAGCAAACAGATTGTGAAATGAGGAACCATGAACTAGCTGGATATGTTGGTACAGGCTAGGGATGTAAGCAACTAATTGACTTTATCAGATAGTCGACATGCTAGTCGACTACTTGCTCCCCCCCCCTTGTTGCCTCTATCACAAAGAGGCAGCAAGTGGGGGAAGAGGAGAGGGTGCTGGAGGGAGCTGGATTAAAAGCCAGTACCCCACCCCCTTTAGCTCCAGCTCCGTGGGAGGGGGCAGGAGCGTCAGCCAACTTTAAAATGTACAAGAATCCCTGCTGGGGCTCTTGTACGTTTCAAAGTTGGAACGCCATGTGGAGCCTGGAGTCAGAGGGGGATTCCCCACTAGCCCCGGGCTCCACACGGTGTGCCAGCTTTGAAATGTACAAGAGTCCCCAGCGGGGGCTCTTGTGTATTTCAAAGAGGAAGTGCAGCATGGAGCCTGGGGCCACCACAAGGCTCTGAGTCCCCAGCTGTCCCTAGGCTCCATGTGGCGCTTCCGCTTTGAAATTCACCAGAGCCCCCGCTGGGGCTCTGGTGCATTTCAAAGTGGAAGCGCTTGCATAGAGCCCAGGATCAACAGGACTCCCCGCTGGCCCTGGCTGCATGCTGCGTTACAACTTTGAAATGCACAAGAGCCCCCACTGGGGACTCTTGTACATTTCAAAGACGGAATGCAGAAGTTCTTATCAACTAATTGAACAGTCGATGGAAATCCCATCGACTATTCAATTAGTTTATTAATAAAATTTAATATCCATAGTACAGGCATGTTTTGAATTTGGCAAACCAGGATGCTGTCAAAAGAAAGATTCTTGAAATTGTGTACAGGCATCACAAAGTACATTTAAAAAGCAAATTAATCACATGAGAAGCAGTATTTCAGGACATAAAATATGAAGTGTTAGGAACATCAGGAAGTAGTCTCTGTGTCCTGTGTTGAACAGGATGGTTTCTCTGAGCAGGAACATTAGCTTCTATATCTGAGAATTACCTTGCACTGTGTAAAACTTGGGAGGCTGAGGAATTTCAGCCAAAATATTTATTTTTTTCATCTAATCAAAAAATTAATTTTTGTTGGTTTGTTTTAAATCAGCTAAAACATTTCAAGTCAATTGGAAATTGATTTTCCCATTTTTCAATTTATTCCAAGTTGAATGAAATGATTCAATTGACTCTAAATGATTTTTTTTTTTAAATTTCTATTAGGCCATTTGGGGTTTTTTTCACTCTTGTGGGTGTGACTCTTTTAACTGGCCAAATCTGAAACTGAAATAGCATTTTAAATTAAAAATATCAAAGGGATACATTCAAAATGGTGAATACAAAATGTTTTTTTTTTTTTTGCAGCCAAAACAAATGTAACTACCTTAACTCAAATTCAGCAAAAAGTTTTGGGGTCTGAAAAATACTTTTTGAGAAATACAAGTTAGTTGAGAAAAATCACCCAGCTCTACTTGGGAAGGATTCAACAAAAGATCCAGAAATGAGAGCTCAAATTGGTAATATATTATTTCACAATGAAATGTTTAAGTTAGTCTTTGGTATTGACCTGAGTTAAAAACTCATAAGTCTGGTGGACAATCTATCTAAAAGTTTGCAAGGATCAGACATTTCAGTTACAGAAGGCCACTCTCTTACGAAAATGGCACATAATTCACTTCAGTCCATCTGATCAGATAAAAGCTCCAAATTTACTATGGGAGTAAATCCATCAGAAAAGTTTAAAGCTGGAGATACTTGAAATTCTTGAGCTTCAGGGAAGAGAGACGTTTCCAAGAAAACACAAATAGGCACTGGTGAACCCAGCTATGCAAATTTATCAAAGGTATTTTACATCTACTTCAAAGTAATAGATTTTATAATAACCAATAGTCACTCAAGAGCTGAACAGAAAAATTATTCAAAATCTTGAAACTCTCCTCACAAGTACACACTTAACAGAAACGTGGGTTCAAGATATGCTTCGGCTGCATGGCCCCAATTTCAGCCATGACCAATGGATTACTCAGCTTCACCTGTTGCAAGCAAAATGCCAGCTCACAGAAAGATTGTTGACATCTGTTCGGAAATATCTGAGCTCACTCATCCAAACTGAAGATCAGTTGTTTTCTGAAGGGATGAAGTTGATAACAATGACTGTGATGATGCCAGAAACTAACATTGCAATACCATGTGATTTCAGTGTTCTATGTCATGTTAAAACTTGGTTATGGTCTACAATCAGAAAACAACTGCTCAAGTGCTGTATGATTTTTCATGTATCCTTCATAATGTAGAGCTGACAGATTATACAAAAGAAATCAAGTAGTACAGCTGAAGATCACTGAATTTTTTTTCAGATTCGTAAGTTATTCTTTTACTCATATTCAAAACTGTAAAGCTTTAATGAGGAGCTCTGTACCAAGACTAAGTTTTACTGGAGGGCAATGAGTAACAAATGAGCTTCTGTTCCAAATTCAGTACTCGCTGTCTTTATTATGCAATTTCTAAATTTTATGGGGATAACAGCCCTGCAACTTTTCAGTTTTCTATCTTCTTGAATGGTCATGTTCTGTGTGCTCACAAACCTTGCTTGTGCAATGTCAAATCTGCATGCCTAAACTGACCCACACTGGGTCAATCTGGCCTTGAATTTATATTGGTCTGAATTTAGGAAACACATCTCATAAAGTCTCTCAAATAGTGGGAACTATATGCCATAGCAGATAGTAGCGTAGATGAAGAGACTCATATTCTGGGTTCATTATTTATTTAATTATTACCTGTATTACAGTAGTGCCCAGAGTCCTCTCAGGATTGGGGCCATGTAGTTCCGTCCTCTTCAATCCAGCTGATCAGATGAAAGCTCCAAACTTACTATGGGAGCAAAGTACATGTACAGAAAAACACAGATTTTCACTTTAAAGAGCTCACAAGCTACTTCTTGAGTTTTATTCCTATCTGTACCACCTTCTGCAATAAGTCAGAGCTTTACTCCAGTGTCTATTACTTTTCAGTGGCTCCATTTTGAATGCCCAACTTTGACACCTGATGCCTGAATTTTACAGGTACTCAGAATTCCCAGAAATCCAGCTGAAATTAATAGGAGACGCAAATGCTCAAGTTGGTAAAGCAAAACTTGTAGACCTTTAACTTTTTTGTACCACCATCTACCCAATTTGAAATATGGCTTTCCTATTTAACTCACTGAAATGGTGAAAATTAATGGCCATAAAGTGGATTGAAATCCTGGCACATAAAGCACTAAGTAAGTGTAAAACATCAGTGAAATCTGGCCCTTTGACTCCCACTGACTTCCACAGAGTCAGAGTTTTCTCATATAAGACTTAAATAAGCAGAAATACTGAAAAAAATAAACATTTTTAAACATGCCATGCTTGTTTTTCTATATTAAAAAAATATTTGGTTTTTTTTTTTTTTTTTACTGAGATCTAAAAATTAACCACAGTACTTTTTTAACTAGGGAATATATTCCCAGGGCATGTACCATGACTTTTAGGGAGAATCAGAGAAATCCAGGCTAAATAGAAAGAGAAAATGTTTCTCTGATTTGCTTATTCAGTTATTAAGGAAAAACAATGGGTTTAAGCACAGCATTTGGATTACATCCATATTTTTAAAGTTCCATAGTTTGAGAATATTGTGGTCGGGTTTTGGTTTGGTCTCTTATAAAGCTATGGCCTGTTTCCAAAATGAATTAAGGATAGAGCTAGTCATAATATTTTAATTAAATTTTTTTCCATTTAAATATGCCATTTGAATCTAAACAGTTTTTTCCAGGAAAATGAAGAGATTCTGATAACATTTCTTTTTTTAAAAAATGGATAAAAATTTGTAAAATGTTGACTTTGAATGAAAAATAATGATTTTTCATTTTGAAACATTTTATTTTATACTGAGAAAAAAGGACAAAATCAAAAAGACTAGTTTTAATTTTTGAAGTATTTCATAAAATAAACTCTTTTTGTATTTGGTTTATTTTGAAACATATAAAAAAGTTGTCTTTTCATCCAAATTTAATTTTTTTAACCTGCAATCTTGGAATAAGTTATACTATATAACATACATATAAATTACTATTAAAATACTTGCTGAGTTACTTAAAATTTGTCAAGAGCAGCTTACACTTATGCTTCCTGAAATAGGTGTGATGAAAGAATTGTCTTGGGCTCAAATATCAAACTCGGGTAAATATCAGTGTATTGTCTATTCCTGAATAATCAAAGGGTGATAGTTTTGCTGCTACAAGAATTTTTTTTAATCTCTGCTTGCTACTCCCATGTGACTTTGATAAATCAAATACCATATTTCAGTCTACATCAATGAACTTCTATCAATCAGCCTTATGCATTCCATAGTCTTAAAATAACCCAAGAGATTTATCTAAAAATCCACTATTCGATACAAACTCCTATAACAAATTAAAGCAAATAAGAAAAAATCAACATACAGGTTTGAGTGATAAATATGTGAAAAGCTGAAAAACAACTCAGAATGACAACAGTAATGGAAAGGTAACTGGGATACAGCTGAAAAAGAAAGATAAAATGAGAAAAGAAAAATGATAAAAATGTTTATATTTGTAAAATAGGAAGGATAGATGTACTTTTAGATAATTCTAGTGATACATTCAAGAACTGCAGTATAGTACAAGTCAAAATTCCTTCTGCATATAAGTTTCAGTTCTTCCAAGTTCTCTGGAAATATTGTTTGGTCTAAAATTATTTTTAAAGTTTCTTTGTAAACATAACCTTTTGTCACACTACATTACTTTGTAAAAAGGTGCAGAAAGTTACTGTCTTCTAGATACATTATATTAGGTGTCATTATTAATTATTATTATTACTATTGTTAGACTCCATCTGACAGTCTGAACAAAAGTGGCTAAGTAATCAAATTCTATAAAACCCTTGTCATCACAGCCTGATGGATCATTCCTCAAAGGCAACAGACTTTCAGTGAATATGCCAGAGGGCAAAGAGTACACCATTGTTATACAGGAGCAAAGAAGGCACATGCCCTCTGGCTATTTCATTGACAGGGGGAAAAAAAAGATCTGTTTTTTAGGAAGGCCCATGAACAGGCAAAATCTAACAACAAAACTGTTTTCAGTATTATAAAGACTGTGTGATTAGCTGTGAAATATTATACATGGACACACACTTATGTACACAATATGTTTAGAATATCTCATTTTGCTGAGAATTACTTTTTTTCCCCTTCTGTATCTTGTCTGATTAATTTCTGTGGGAGGAGGGAGAGCTGCATGGTTTCAGTTTGTGAGCTGTCTCTCTCATATTGGTTTGTTAGCGTCTCATTTCATTTCTTTGTCCAATATTACCAGGACTATTGATGTGCATTAAATGAAAGGTTTTCATCGTCATCTAACTAATGTCGACCATCAGGTGATGTGCATCAAATCTCATTAGTGTGTTGATTTCGTTCAACATCCTTTTGAAGGAATGCTTCATTACTATGCAGATAGAAATAGCACTTGTTTCCATACTAGCTAATTGCTACAGACTATCACATACAGACCCCTTAGAGTCAAATTCTTCCCTAATTTAAAACTTGTGTAATCCCATCCAAATCTGTCAGGTTATGCAACAGAATTCCACTATGTCCATCAGATGGGCAAGCCACCACATAACATCACATGGGGAAGGTACCATCCTTTTCATTCTCCAGTAATTAGTAACTAAGGGTATATCTACACTACAGCACTAATTCAAACTAACTTAGTTCGAATTAGTTAATTCGAACTAAGCTAATTCGAATTAGTCCATCTAGACCTAAAAACTAATTCGAATTAGCGTTTTGCTAATTCAAACTAGCATGTCCACATTGAGTGGACCCTGAACCAAAGTTAAGGCTGGCCGGAACCAGTGCTGGCAGGGCATCAAGTTAGGACTTAGAGTGTGGAGCTGCTGACTCAGGCTAGCTGAGAGCTGTGCTTAAAGGGACCCGACCCCCACCCTGGACAGACAGTTCTCAAGGTTTCCCGCTTGCTTGTCTACCTCGATGAGGGACAGCAAAGCAGTCCTGACATGGAGTGCCCTGAGTGCCCTCACTCGGCACATCACAGCACTCGGCCATCAGCCCGGCTGCACTTGCTGCAGGCTGCCATCCCGGAGGATCAATTGGGGGGCTGTCAGGATCCAGGAGCCCCTGCCGGTAGAGCTTCCCCCCGAGGAACCTGCAGAGACACCCCAGTCCTCCCCATTGGGGGCTCATGCCCCATTCCTCCCTCACCTCCTTCCACTTACCCCTCCCTAGCCCCCCTTCCTGATGTAAAAAATAAAGGACACGTGTGTTCAAAAATAGAAACTGTCTTTATTTAACAAAACTGGGGGCGGGGATTAACTTCTGGGGAGACTGGGAAAAGGAGGTGGGAGAGGGGAAGAGAGAGGGTGGGAGAGGGGAGGTGGAAACCTGGGAGGAGGAAGCTGGAAGGGGGAAGCCAGGGGAAGAAGGAGGAGGGGAAGTCTAAAACTATGGTACACCATATCTTCAGTACTGTGTACAGATGTGATCTCCTCACCTCAAAAAAGATATTTTGGCCTTGGAAAGGGTTCAGAAAAGGGCAACTACAATGATTAGGGGTTTGGAACAGGTCCCATATGAAGAGAGGCTAAAGAGACTGGGACTTTTCAGCTTAGAAAAGAGGAGACTGAGGGGGGATAGGATAGAGGTCTACAAAAGCATGAGTGGTGTGGAGAGGGTGAATAAAGAAAAGTTCTTCATTAGTTCCCATAACAGAAGGACTAGAGGACACCAAATGAAATGAATGGACAGCAGGTTTAAAACTAATAAGCGAAAGTTCTTCTTCACACAGCACATAGTCAACCTGTGGAACTCCTTCCCAGAGGAGGCTGTGAAGGCTAGAACTATAACAGAGTTTAAAGAGAAGTTAGATAAATTCAGGGAGGTTGGGTCCATGGAGTGATATTAGCCGGGGGTAGGAACGGTGTCCCTGTCCTCTGTTTGTAGAAGGCTGGAGATGGATGGCATGAGACAAATCACTTGGTCATTGTCTTCGGTCCATCCCCTCTGGGGTACCTGGTGTTGGCCGCTGTCGGCAGACAGGCTACCGGGCTAGATGGACCTTTAGTCTGACCCAGTACGGCTGTTCTTATGTTCTAAGCTCAGGGCTCAGGGTCGGGGGTCTCACTGGACCAACTTGATTTTCATGCAAACCTGTTCCTGGGTTCACATGTGGCCTTTGGTGGCCAGGCTGGCAGCTATCCTGCCCTAGACGGCCGCATTCCTGTGCCTAGTGTGGAGGTCGTGGATGTTGGAGGCCTCCCCGCAAACCTTGATGAGGTCCACGATCTCCGCACTAGACCGGGCGGGTGCCCACCTCTTGCGGCCCCGGGCAGGCTCCTAGGAGCCACCAGCCTGGTCCTGGGAAGAGGCGGAGGGCTGGGTGACAGCAGGTGGCTGGCTCATGCCGTGCCAGGTGCAGGGTCTGCTGGCTGGGTGCTGGCAGGCTTGCAACTGGCACGAGCACTGTAGCCAGACCGTGCCCCTTTAAGGGCTCCGGGGCCGGGAGGGGGGCAGAAAAGTTTCCCTGGTTTGGCCCAGAGTGGCCACCAGGGCAAACTGGGAAGGGCTAGCCTCCAACTAGTTCGAATTAAGTGGCTACACAGCCCTTAATTCGAACTACTTAATTAGAACTAGGAGTTAGTCCTCGTAGAATGAGGTTTACCTAGTTCGAATTAAGCGCTCCGCTAGTTCGAATTAAGTTCGAACTAGCGGTTTGTATGTATAGACACTATGAAAGTTAATTCGAACTAACGGCTGTTAGTTCGAATTAACTTTGTAGTGTAGACATACCCTAAAAAACTGTACTGAATGCTAAAATCTCCCTTATATGTATTATCATGTGTCCAACAGTGATTAATGTAAACACATAATGCACCAAGATATGCTACAGAAAGGGGGGAATGGGTTAGAGTTAGGGTTACTAGCTTTATATTTAATATGCAGAAGCGGAAGCAAAGAAATAATGAAATGGAGCCATTAGGTTGCACGTACAGATTTCAAGATAATCTGAATTACAAGATCTATAGCTAAAGGCATATTCTATATTTGATTTTACTATCTACACTACTGGGAGGTCTTCTGTAATAATCTCTCCAGCTAGCAAAACTTGTTTTTGTTCCGCTATCATCAACCAGCCCAGATGCCATCCATAATCTTTCTGATAATGTGAGCTGCTCTAACATCCCAGAACTCAGTTATTTTGAACAAAGTTTGTTGAAAAATAGCCAACAAAAGCAGTCAACTGGTCTGGGATTCTTCATTGAAACAAAATTCATCTAACACTGAAACTTTTTTTTTTCCTGAATTTCTTTTTGGTCCTTTAGATTAGCTTGCAGAATTACTATTTGGTTTTGGAAAATCAGAACCACTATTTAAAAAACAAACAAACAAAGACAGCACACTTAACTGAATTCATACCGGCTCTGAGACCAATTCATTGTTATGTTTAAGCTGAGCTATTTCATTTCCTGAGGCCTTCTCCCCAGGGATCCTACTCCCCAAGCCATTTTCTTAGAGCTCTGCCTGTATTTTGAAAAGAAATCTGCTGGGATAAGAACTAAGAAAATGAAATACAAGGCAGGGGCTCAGAAAGTGAGAGTATGCATAAGAGAATAAAGGAAGGAGAGTCGAATGGGATAAATAAAACAGTTGGATACAAGAAAACAAGAAAGCACACGGCTGCAAGCTAAAAAAGAAATCTCATTGCCAACTCAGAAGAAACTCCTGAGGCTGATTACAAGATTCAAATGTAAGTAGTACTGCTCTTGCAATAAAAATGAGCATTTATTAAAATTTTAATATTCCAACACAATTTATTTCTCTACTTCACTATTCCCAATTCCCATACCAAATGTAATCTTCTTTCCACCTATTACCTATATCTGTGAGTTGCATTCATTTTTTAAAAATTCCCCTAAAATAATATATGTTTATATAAAAACGTTGGAAAAGGCCCCTGAAACAAGTTGTTTACTTAATCATAAAAAATTGTAAGCCCTGATGACAATGGACTAGTCATTAATTTGTTATAAATCAATGTAAAAATATATGCCCAAATCTTAGTCCCACTGAAGTCAATAACTGAACATCCATGTGGTTTCTTTTAAGAAGTCAACACTTTTAGGACAAAATTTCCAGTGAGCACACTAAATTTGAGCTTAAGTCACACAGCATGTTGGATTGAAAGACTATTCTAGTTCTAAATGTGTGCACGGATTATATCTGTTGCATCACCATTCACCAGAGTGAATTTGTACCATTTGCACTGATAAACATAGACATTAAATAGTGAACGGAATCTGTGACTTTGTCTAGTCCTCTCACTTGATGTCAGACTCTTTGGTGTGACATTAAGGGATGTAATACATTTGCTGATTGGTCTCACAAAAATCAAGGGGCAGTAGAAGTTATTTCTGGGCTGACTGAACATCAGCTCTCTTACAGCTGTCATAAGATAAATGGCCTTGTAGCCAAAATGTACAATCCAAAAATTGGTGATATGGCATAAACAAAGGGCATAGTAAAGCACAGGGCACGGTGAAAGACTTTTCATGATTCTCTTTATTTAAATATTTTTGCAGTTCCTCGCTATTCAGAGAAAGATGGAGGGAGGGAGACTAGTTCAGGTCCTTTTGGCAGGTTGATCTTTCCCCTAGATAAAGTGGCTTTGCAACTCAGAAGACCTATGGCAGATGGTCATGGGACATGCTTTTGGAGTTGGAATCAATCTAAAGCTGTTTGGAGACCAGAACAATACAAATATTGACACAAATCTTTGCACAAATAATGATTGCATGGTATAAATAATAGTGTAACCATATACACTTAGCATTTTATTTAACATACACTCATTTAACTACAGTGAACAATTCATTGTTACTCTTAATTGGGCCAACTTTGTTTTCTAAGAGTTTTCTCTCCGAAGTCATATTCTTAGCAACTTTGTTAGGAATTCTACCAAGATATGAACTAGAAAAATAAAATACATATCAGGAGGCTGACAGAAACAAAATACACATGTGAATAATGTCTGGAAAGTAAAATGTAATAAATAAAGCAGATGGAAGTGAAAAAGCACACAGTTCCAAGCTAAAAAGAAATTTTTGCAATCTCAAAACTAACTGTTGGGGCTGAAACAAAGGTTCAAACCAAACCAGTACTTATTATTCTTTGTTCTTTGCAAAAGTTACAGAAATTACATCTAATGCATAAACATTCACTAAAGGCCTTCATGTTGTGTATGTGTCAATTGGGTTTCTTATATTGATGAATTTAAACATATAGAAATAGACAATGAGATGAAAAAGGAAAATGAACAATGAAGTATATAAGTATGAAACTAGATTTTCATGGGAATGTGAAAGATTCCAGTTGAAAAGTGCTGGTGAGTAAGGGCCAGTTTCAGAGGGGAGTCCAAGAAATTCTAGAGGGAGCCTAGGTTGGTGAACCTTACATCTCCTTTCTGTTCCAAGACAGCTTTGACTTAATGTCTTCTTCTAGTTATACTCACTGAAAGGGACAATTGGACAGGAATAAAGACCCTCTGGTGAACAGATTCCCATCTCTCAAATCACCTAATCCCCATCTTTTAACTTATTTATTTTTTGAAAAATAATAAAAATCCCACATTATCACAAAATACAGCTAGTTATAAAATTCAGTTGCATAAATATACCATGTATGTGTGTGTGCGTGAGAGAGAGACACAGAGAGAGAGAGAATGTTGACTGGGAAAGAAAGAGTAGGAAAAAAGGTCAGTTTGGATTATATGAGCTAGTATAAGTGAGCTGATTGAAACTAGGAAGTACAGAAAATGTCAAGTGAATGAGCTTTCCTGAAGAATATTCCAAACAATTTTCTGTTGTGTTTCTGCCATTTCAGAAAAAAGAAGAGGAATTTTGTGAATTTTAGTTTAATTGTATTAGTTAGCAGCAGGGACAGAAAGTTAGTCCCTACCATAAGAAAAATACTTTGAATTAAAGCAGGGCCACCAAGAGAGGGGTCAGAAAAAGGAGAAGTTGCTCTGGGGCCCAGTGATTTGCAAGGGCCAGGTCTCTGAGCTGCTACTGTGGCAGCAGTGGAGGGTGGAGACTTGGGCCCTTTACATCACTATCAGAGCTCGGCACAGCACTATCTGGGTGGCACTGAAGGCTGGATGGGGGAGGCATGGGATGCTCTGGGCAGTGCTGAGACCTGGCTGCTCCTAGCCCTGTCCCCTTCCACCTGAGGCCCTGCCCCCATATTGCCAAAGGGCCCAGCAAAGTTTGTCACCAGCTCTGACATAAGGAAAGGGAGATTGTGTGCATGTGCCATGCTTCACAGAATCAGTAGCAGTTCCTGAAACCAAGAACTAGATTTTGGCTGCCTGTGTAACAGCATCAGTAGGGGAGAGGACATAGAAACCAAAGAATTAATGCAATAACTTGAAGTAGAACTCATCAAGTCCCCTGTCTTTCAGTCCAAGACTCTGTTTACTGAACCATGGAAACCAACCTAAAGCTTGAACCAAATGTAATCCTGTTAGGTTCAAAATAATTCCGTTTATTGAATGACTTCCATTTTTGTACTCTTCAGTGCTTCTCAGTTTCATCAAATACCAAAACAGCACAAGCAAGAGTAATCCCATGTCATTTCTACCCCAGACTCATTATGTATGGAAATCTTTAAAGATAACCTGACCATGTAAGATTTAAAGACCAAAGATGTCTGGATAAATCTCTGACTGGTAGATGCTTATCCGAGCAAACTTCCATATCTAGTGAGGTTCATCCATCAATAATTACCAGACCCCTTTGGAAATGTTTTTCATTACAGTGTGGGATTATCCAGATAACTTAGATTAGTTTCAAACAAGATCTCCCTGAGATGACAAGCAGTTTTTTAAAACAAGCATGACTGAAAAGGAAAGCATTATCCTCCATAAACAATCTGAACATTCTAAAATATGGTGTCTGACTACATTGCTTATACTTTCACATGTGATGTTCTGAAATCCAGAAAGGTAATTTCAAACAGAATGTCAAATCAAAGTCTTAGCTGTGAATCCTAAATGTCTGAGGTTGTAGGCCCAATTTTTTAAAAAAACGTGCTATATATAGTACAACATTATGATGATCATAGAATCATAGGACACTAGAACTGGAAGGGACCTCGAGAGGTCATCGAGTCCAGTCCGCTGCCCTCATGGTAGGACCAAGCACCATCTAGATCAGGGGTGACCAACCTGTGGCTCTGGAGCTACCTATGGCTCTTCTGAAGTTAATATGCGTCTCCTTGCTCAGGCACCGATTCTGGGGCTGCAGATACAGGTGCCAACTTTCCTGGCTCTTTTTTCAAGCATATTGCACCCTCACTCCTTCCTTCTCCCACAGAGCCTCCTGAGTGCCATGAAACAGCTGATTGCAGTGGGCAGGAGGCGCAAGGAAGAAAGAGGAGGCACTGATGGGTGGGGCTGCTGGTGGGCAAAAGATACTGGAGACAGGAGAGGCGGCACCTGATGGGAACTGCTGACAAATTACTGTAGCTCTGTGGCAATGTACATTGGTAAATGGTGGCTCCTTCTCAGACTCAGGTTGGCCACACCTGACGTAGATTATCCTTTAGCTACGTCTAGACAGTGGTGCTATTTCGGGCTACTTCCAGTATCCCAAAATAGCTATTCCGCGTCTTTTGAGCAAGCCCATTGTTTCAAAATAGATTTCAAAATTACGGGCTCACTATTCTGATGTCCCTGTAACCCTGAATGCACAGATATCAAGGATACTTATGAAACAATTATCCATGATTAGCCCCTCTCATTTATAGATGGCAGTCAAGACAGCTTGAAGGGGGTGGTCTGATGCAACTGCCTTCAGTGGCATGTAGCAGATCTGTGACTCCTAATAGCAAATTTCTCCAACAGCCAGTGAGGATTCTTGCAACCTTGCTTACAAAGTTAATCACAGTTTGGTGCAAAATATTTTTCCACACCAACTACCAATAAAACTCCTGGTTTAAACTGGTACTGAGAGTGGTACAAAGAGCTGAGTAGCCGTATTGGTTTGCTTCTCTTTATACTGCTCCATTACATTGCTAGGAGTCTGATGGGTGCCATTTTGTGAGGCAGTAGGATGCAACAAGTGACCAAAGGGACTCGCACCACAGAACCCAGGTCTCTTTCTTGTTTTCTCTGACTCTAAGCTACACATTGCTTAGACTGAAATTATATAGGTACCTTTTGTGCATGGGAAAAGATCATGTCCTGAAATTAGAATGGCAGAAGTAGGGAAAACTAGGATGACTGAATGAAAAGCATTTGAAAAATAAAATTGATTTAATACACTTGGTTTCCTGTTTAATTTCTACTACATGTATCCAGAATTAAACTTTAGTTTTCATTCCATTTTAATAAAGTGGTGTATTAATTCTGATATAATTAAGCCTACCAAGAATATATCTTTGGAATAGCACAGGGAGCTTTTCCTTGGGTAGTTAACTGTGTGCTGCATATTTCTACCTGCTTCTAGCTGAGCACAATGGGGAAGAGTAAAGATAAATTATTATTGGAAGCCTATATGATGACAAGAGAGATTACAAATGCTATTAAAGATTTAGTGTTAGGAGGGTGATGATGGAGTACCAGTCAAATTTTGGATTTTTTTAACTGCCTTAGGATATTAGTGCCCTACTATCATTATAATTATGAGTTGATCTCCAGAGAAGCAAACGAGTCTCTGAAGCTTGCCAATTTAACAGGTGTCATTCACTCTTTTTTTTCTCTCTCTCAGCGCAAGCCTTGAAATACCCTAACAGGCATGAAATAGTGAGTGAGTCTGAAAGAAAAAAAGGAAGCATCATGCAAACAAAAGCAACTCAGCATTGGAGAGTCAGTGGTTCTGGCTTCCGCAGAACCTTACTGTATTGTTCAAATTGCAATATTTGCTTCATGATTTCTCTCTGGGCACACTGAACAATTCCCAAGGTCTCAAAGAAACTGCAGCATTGAAAGAAAGAAGGAGAAAGTCGCGGGGAGAAAAGGACCAATTTTTTCAGGGCTTGTTCCCCACAGAAAAGTACAGAGAATTCAGTGATTCCGCCAGACTTGTCAAGCAGTTCTACTACTTTACTAATCCAGCCAACGGGTTTACTTTGCTTTTCTCAGCCCAGTTCAAAGGGGCGTGTTCTGAAATCCATCATGGAAACAGGCTTATGCAACCCTAGTTCAACATTGTGACAGAGGGTCAAGAGTGACTGGGACTGGATCCCTGTGGCAGGATAAAGCATGCACAAATGAATGGAGATAAGCATGGCAGCAAACCAGGCCTTAGCAGGCTTCTTCCATTTAAGGTAACAGTTAAAGGGGAGCCTAGATTTCATTCTGTAAAACCTGACATATCAATATTTGGGAGCCACTAATCTCTGGTAAAAGACTTAGGAGCACTTGAAAACATGAATAAGGAGTTCTTTTGTATTACTTCTTAGAAGATTGTTTGTTTCATTGCCCAAACCAGATAGAAGAGACAAAATAATCATATTGAACCATATGCCAATCTGAGTTATAGCAGTATGAAGCTGGAGAAATTCCACTGATTTCAATGGTCTGATTTCAAATTTTCAATATGAAAGCAAATGAAATTAAATGTAACAGCACTTGTAACAGCAATGGGTGTTACATGTGTATATTCCAGGGGAAAAAACAATGGCTTTTGTTGCTTTTCTCATTTTGTTATGATCTCAGATTAGTCTGGAGGAAAGCAGAGGGGAAAGCCTTTTCATTCTGAGTGTGGAAACAAACACTTTAAAAAGTGTTGTTTTCTTAGAGACTTATTTGGTCTTATTAAATTTGGAACCAGTGAAGAAGGAGAATACAACAGCTGTTAGGATCCTAAAACAGAAATCAAACAGCCTTTTAAGAGCTTTATTGTTTTCTTTTTGTTCTTAGGGATTTATTTTATTTTATTTTGTGGTAGTTTAAGAGCGAACATGGGGAAACATTTGCTTAGGAGCTTGGAAGCTGGGACCAAAATGAAACAACAGAAGTTAAAATGTTAGTGTATTTCTCTTCTTGAAGATACATCTTTATCTCTCTCTATATATAAAAAAGTTGTTCCTGCCAGGCCACGAAATGACATCATCATCCTCTCAAGCTCTCAGGCTGCAAAAGCCACCAGAGAGAGGGGGATAGGCAAGTGTAGCTAGCATGGGGTGCAGCCCACTCGTGTAATACATCAGCAAAAAAGAAGGGTAGCCTTGGTGACACAAAGTTGGATTTTGAAAAAAAAATAGCTTGTGGCTACAGATTAACACAAACACATTTTTTGGAAGAGCTGTGGGTATGACAGAGAGAAGAGTGTGAACTCTGGGAAGAGGAATTCTGGAACCTGATTACTTCTGTGGGGTATACTGGTATAAATATTACCAGATATATTCAATATAGCATGTTCTCTCAACCTGAGCAAGGGTTAATCTGTCTTTCAATAGTTTATGTGAGATATAAAACCTAAGCTCTGACCACTTACATCCATTAAAAATCCATTATCAGTTATATAAGAAGAGGGGTACTAGCAAAAGGGGTATTAAGGAAACTCTAGCCTGGACAACTGGGTACCTAAAGCTTTAAAACACCGGTTCTTCAACTGTGGTTCATGACCACTGGCAGTCCACAAAGCACTGGCTGATCACCTGGTGCCAATCCTCCTCCTCATGTTGTTCAGTCTAATTCAAGTCACTAGAAAGCCATGATATAATTTCCTGTTAATTTCCATGTAAACATTATGTTAGTTAACAAGGGAAGCTGTTCATCATTGTGAACTAGAAAGAAGCTAGTGGGAGGGGAGGGTCATGCATTTGAAAATGGGAAAGACCATGTTCACAAGACACTTCCTCCATTAAGATGGAGATCACAATCTGAACCCCTATTTTAAAGTACTACCAATCTCCTTCTGCAAGCTGTTGTGAATCTTCCCCATGCTCTTTAAAGAAAAGGTTGAAGTCAATGGAATGAAAATCCTCGAGGACCCTTCAGATACTGAGGGATGGATTCAGGAGTGCCACCAATGTCATTTTGTGCCATGCAAGGGGGAAAAAAGAGGATGTCTTGACAGCATACCAGGGGGAAGGGTGGGGCGAAGCTATGCATGATCTCCCACTAGCTCAAGCAAACCAAATTTATTTCAGCTTCAGAAGTTAGAGGCTCCAGGGCTCCAATTTATGCTAAATCTGGGTAAGCAAGGATCAGAGAGCTGGAACCAGCATCTTACAATTTCCATTGCCCACTGCAAGTGCCACTTGGGCATTGCAGAGAATCAGGGCCCAGGCTTGCTTACAGAAGGCAGTCCTTGGCACAGTTTTCACTGTAATTCACACCTACAACAACTAATTGGTACTAACTTAACTAAGGTTCTTGTTTTTTCCTGCAAACCAACCTAAATTCAGAGGACAAATAGGATGAGTAATGGAGGAAGGAACAAAGAAGTGCTTCTTGTTTGCCACTGAAAAATATGTTACATGCAAGACATATTCATGATTCTGAAAAGGAAAGAGGGAAAAAATGAAGATCAATTCTGCTAGTGTAAGAATATGCTATAGGTGAGAACCTTTTTATTTTGGTCTATTAGCAGCTCTCACCCAGCAACTCTCACCCACAGAGTAACTAATGTCAATGAGACAATTGAAACTGAATTTGGTTCCCAGAGGTGGGATCATACCTTCTGGAAATACCCATAGAAGAGGGCACATTGGGTAGAAAATCTTGTGAGGATCTCCATACAGTTTTTTCTGAATCATTCTGTCTTGGAGCAGACCTGACCCTCAACCTTTACTGCATCTAGCACAAACTGGGCAGCCATTATGTGATCCTCAGTGATCTAGGTGATATGTGGGATATCCTGTGTCTCTACTCTGCATCTGGGGCTCTTCCCAATTCTAATTCCACAGCATTGTAAAGGTTATCTTCCATTGCTACTATTCTGGACACATCCTCTCTCTTCAGAGTTTTCCCAACTATAGATGCGAAAGAGGAAGTCTCTCAGATGAGGGAAGGGCAAAATCCTCCCCCCTGCAAGTAGTACTGGCCAGATTATCTATCCCCATGTGTTTAAATCACCCCAAACTTCAGGAACATCAACAAATAACACAGACCTTTTGTTCACAAAAAAACTCATTATTTAACAAAGTTGCAGTTTGCAGACTGCAGAGCACAGCCTTCCAGCATGCTCAGAATCACTAAACCATCACATAACTCTGACAGATTGTGCTGAGAAGAAACTGGCTTGGGAGAGTTTCTGGTTTCACTGATTCAGTCATTTGTTGTCAATAGCTGAAAAAATGAATTATTTAACTTCCTTCAGGGCAGAGGTGAGAAACTCATAGCTGAGATGTCCATTTTACCATTAGAAAAAAATGAAAAACAAAACATTTCAGTGGTAAACAGCTGCTGCAGTTATCACTGAGCTCACTTTTAAGCACTGTAACGTGGCTGTAACAAATCAAAGCTGAAAATTTGAGTGGTCCCTGGCAGCTTGTTCCATTCTGTGTTTCTTTCATTTTTCTTTGTCAGTTTCACACTGTGGATTGGTGCCAAACTGACCAAAAGAGCCCCAAGCAGCTGGAGTTCAGGTCAGAAAATATATGGTAAAGTTTGACTTAAGAAAATCAGTTGTAACACACAAAACACCTGAAATTTATGGGACACGGGAGTACTTGAGAATAGCAAACCCCTATAATCTATAGAGATATTGTGCTTTATTCTTCTCTCATGTGCTCTAGTTTTACATCTAATTCCTTATATGTCCTCTAATCTCATAGTATCTGCATGCCTCACATTTTTAAATATATTCATCCTTTACAGAGGCCTAGAGAGATTAAGTGACTTGACCAAATGGTAGTAGGGAAGTGAATACAGATATTCCAAATCTCAGATTAGCATGCTAACTGCTAGATCAGCCTTTCTCTCTAGACTCCTGATTTATATCAGGGTGAAAGAAGAATTGGACCCTGGTTTAAATCTATGACTGAGAAAGAAACTCTTTAGAAAAAAACAGTTTCTCTTGTGCAGAAGTTTGAGGGGTAGGATCTGCACAATCCTGTGGTTAATCAGTTCTAATTGCATTGAGATCTATCAATTTAAAAACAGGGAAGCTAAGAATTTTGGAAACAAAATAGAGAACAGCCTTTTAAAAGACTATGCACAATACATAAAATTTAAATAAGATCCAAGGAACATATTTCTTGACTCTGGCTTAAATATTTTCGTATTAGGACTAAGTCCATCATTGTTAACATCAGGGCCGGACTAAGGGGTAGGCTAGCTGGGCAGCTGCCCGGGGTGCCAACTGATGGGGGGCGCCTGATGGCAGCTGTAAGGGGCACGTGGAGCCCCTTATAGCTGCCATCAGGCACCGCGTGCCCGGCTCCTGGCTCCCGGCGGGCTGCAGTGGTTGCGCGGGGCGGAGGGCCACGTTAACCCCCGCAGTGCCCTTCCCCCCGTGGCCGCGGGGCCCTGCACGGCCAGGTGCGGCCTGCCTGGGCGGCCCTGTGCTGCGCGCCAGTGGCGGTGGCTGGGCAGCACATGCGCCGTGCACCCGCCCATGTGCCCCGGGGGTGGGCTCATACATGCACCGTGTGCCCGAAGGCGGGCCCGTGTGCCCCGGGGGCAGGCTCGCACATGTGCCGTGCGCCCAGAGGCGGGCCCGCACGCCCCAGGGGGGCAGGCTCGCGCATGTGCTGTGCACCCGGGGGCGGGCCCACGTGCCCTGGGGGCGGGCCCGCGCATGCGCTGTGCGCCCGGGGCGGCACCGCCTGCCCGGGGCCTGGGGCGCCAAAATGGCTCGGGCTGGCCTTGGTTAACATGATGCATACTGGTGAGCTGACTCAGTAGAAAGAAAACTCAGAAATAATCATTTAACAAGGGTTTTCTTCAGCAGTAATCTTTGTAACCAGAAAACACCACATAAGCTCAAAAAAAAAATTCCCTTTTCCCTTCCCCAATATCCAGCTCAGCTCTGTGAGCCTTCCTTTCTTCCTCTAGGCAATCTCCCATTTATATTCCTCCCCTAATCATCTGTGGAAGAGGAGCTGGGAACTGAGTGAGATTAACCTTTTGTTCACCACAGACCAGTTGGTGCACTCAGCCTACCACACTTGTCTAGTTGTCCTGCCTTTGCAATATAGGCTTATCTCTTCCAACCCAAGATTTATTTACACCACATGGAAATTTTCATGAGTAGCTGTAGTTTTTAGTTTTTCTTCCTGTGGCACACAGGGAATGCAAATCTTCTGCATTGTGTTACTAGTGACATTTATAGCTCTATTTTCTCAAGACCCCATCCAGCATTTCCTCCATATGTAACCTCTCTTTTCCTTCTTCTTTTTCTATGGTATAAGACAAATAGTGCTCAAGCACCAGCATTTGTGCTGGGAGGACTAACATGTATTTCATAGACTCAGTGGGCCCCGTCCTACTTTCAAAGGCTCATTGGTTTGAAAGCACTAAGAAATATATACTAATGGTCTGATCCAGCTCCAAAACAAGTCTGCAACATTTGGCACAGACTTCAATGGGAGTTGAATCAGAATTGTAGTCATTGGAAAGAGTCACAATGAATTCAAAGTGTTGAACTGGATCCTAAAATAGGCCGGGGTTCGTTTTCTCAGAAGTATGGAGGAAAATATATTTAACTATCACCATTCTCCGTGAAGCTAATAATAGAACATAGACTCCAGAGCAATATTATTAACCCTTTGGGGAAATTTCTATAGAATTAATAGGGACAGAATCAGTAGGGCTTAAAAGTTCTGTGGCAATTGTGCCACAAACTTATAGAATTCAATGGAATCTAAACTCCTTTCTCTAGGTTTGTTGAACTATGCTTTAGATTCTATGGCAGGGATATAAATATTAATTAAATTCCATAGACAATAAAGGTTTTCAATCTCTCATAAATTCTACATGGCCTTTCCACAAAGAAATAAGACCTAAGCTCAACAGAGCTTGATTTTTCACAGAACTGAGCCCAGACACCTCCTATTGGCTGCCGTGGGGGCTAAAGGTGTTTTCAGTACTTCTGAAGATCAGGTCCTATAGCTTTATAAAACCAATGCATCAGCAACGTATAAGTAGACCACAAAGTGTTGCTTCCCAAGCAGCTGTTTTTTTCCATATTGAACAGTGTACTGCAGTGCTTAAAGGAGTTAGACCATTCCCACTAACTTTTTAAATGGGAAGGTCAATAACACACTCTGTTGATTGGGGTGAAGGAAAAAGAAATGCTGAATGATTATAGAATTCTGGTATTATGTGCAGTGTTATTATGGCAAGATGCCCAGGGCTCATAAAAGATAAATGAGGTTTGAAGGGGGGGCTGAGGAGGGAGGGTGTTGTTAAATTTAATAGAAGTTCTTTTTTTTTTTACTGGCAGGGGAATGCAAAAGACATGAAAGCAGTTTTCCTATAAATCTATATGAAAATGAATTTCAGAGGCAACTTTTCTGCTTTTATTACTAAAGTTCTTTTAGAAGCTGAAAGGGAGCATAATTCAGTGTCTTTCAAATTGCTTTGGAAAAATATAATAAATCCAATATATATATGAGAAAATTTATGCGCTTTTGAAAAAAAAAATTGTGTGGACTAAACATATACAAGCCCTGGATCTTTTTTAGTATATTAAAATGGTTCCTAAAAAATTCCTTCACAGCTCTGTCCATGCATATTTCACTCTGAGACACATTAATTTCTGGTCTAGGATTCTGATGGCATGATATAGTATAGTCTAAGGCTACTATCACCTTTGTAGAAGGTGATTTGTGATTAGAGAGCAAGGTTGAGACACTAAGTGTTCTATTCTTGGCCCTGCCAGCTATTAAATCACTGGCCAAGGAACTTGACTTCTCTGTGCCTCAGTTTACCCATCTCTAGCACAGTTATAATACTAGATACTGGTGGTAAAGAGGTACAATTAAAGAGGTAAAGAGGCATTCATCCAAGGGTTCTAAAAGAACTCAAATGGGAAATTGCTGAACTATTATCTGTGGTTTGTAACCTATCCTTTAAATCGGCTTCCTTACCTAATGACTGGAAGGTAGCTAATGTGACACCAATATTTTAAGAGGGCTCTAGAGGCGATCCTGGCAATTATAGGCTGGTAAGTCTAACTTCAGTACCGGGCAAATTAGTCGAAACAATAGTAAAAAAATAAAATTGTGAGGCACGTAGAAGAACATAATTTGTTGGACAAAAGTCAACATGGTTTCTGTAAAGGGAAATCATGTCTTACTAATCTATTAGAGTTCTTTGAAGGGGTTAACAAACATGCAGACAAGGGGGATCCAGTAGATATAGTATACTTAGATTTTCAGAAAGCCTTTGACAAGGTCCCTCACCAAAGGCTCTTGTGTAAATTACATTGTCATAGGATAAGAGGGAAGGTCCTTTCATGGATTGAGAACTGGTTGAAAGACAGGAAACAAAGGGTAGGCATAAATGGTAAATTTTCAGAATGGAGAGGGGTAACTAGTGGTGTCCCCCAAGGGTCAGTCCTGGGACCAGTCCTGTTCAACTTATTCATAAATGATCTGGAGAAAGGGGTATGCAGTGAGGTGGTAAAGTTTGCGGATGATACCAAACTGTTTAGGATAGTCAAGACAGAAGCAGACTGTGAGGGACTCCAAAAAGATCTCACCAAACTGAGTGATTGGGCAACAAAATGGCAAATGAAATTTAATGTGGATAAGTGTAAAGTAATGCACATTGGAAAAAATAACCCCAACTATACGTACAGTATGATGGGGGCTAATTTGGCTATGACAAATCAGGAAAGAGATCTTGGAGTTATCGTGGATAGTTCTCTGAAAACTTCCACACAGTGTGCAGCGGCAGTCAAAAAGGCAAATAGGATGCTAGGAATTATTAAGAAAGGGATAGAAAATAAGACACAGAATATCTTACTGCCCCTGTATAAAACTATGGTACGCCCACATCTTGAATACTATGTACAGATGTGGTCTCCTCACCTCAAAAAAGATATTTTGGCCTTGGAAAGGGTTCAGAAAAGGGCAACTAAAATGATTAGGGGTTTGGAACAGGTCCCATATGAAGAGAGGGTAAAACGACTGGGACTTTTCAGTTTAGAAAAGAGGAGACTGAGGGGGGATATGATAGAGGTATATAAAATCATGAGTGGTGTGGAGAGGGCGAATAAAGAAAAGTTATTTATTAGTTCCCATAATAGAAGAACTAGAGGACACCAAATGAAGTTAATGGGTAGCAGGTTTAAAACTAATAAGCAAAAGTTCTTCTTCACACAGCGTGTAGTCAACCTGTGGAACTCCTTGCCAGAAGAGGCTGTGAAGGCTAGGACTATAACAGAGTTTAAAGAGAAGCTAGATAATTTCATGGAGGTTAGGTCCATAAAAGGCTATTAGCCAGGGGATAGAAATGGTGTCCCTGGCCTCTGTTTGTCAGAGGCTGGAGAAGAATGGCAGGAGACAAATCACTTGATCATTATCTTCAGTCCACCCTCTCTGGGGCACCTGGTGCTGGCCACTGTAGGCAGACAGGCTATTGGGCTAGATGGACCTTTGGTCTGACCCACTACGGCCATTCTTATGTTCTTATGTAATTTAACATGGTGAGTTTAGCCTCAGTGTAAATGGAGACATAACTCTGTCCCAGACTTCATTTCAGACCTTGTCCTGATTCCCTAGTTCCTTGAATCTTGTGAAGTCACTGAAACATGATTGTATAATGCAACTTAGGGGTAGCAAGAACACCTGCTTTTCTCTTATGTAAATAAAGTCCAAAGCATTCTTCTTTCTTAATGTATCATCCCCATACCTTTCATAATACCATCCCCCTCAATGCTCCATTCTTCACCTTGCCCCACATTGCAAATAATGTTTGAAATCCCCTCCCAATTCCATTCAGCTAATCCAGCACTCTCTTTTCATTCAAATCCTTCAGATGAATGATGGGAATTGAGTCAGTTATATAAAAATGGATTAGATAGTGACATTACAGTCTAACGCAGAGCAAGGAGCAGTGTGCTGCCCCAGAGGAGTCCAGGAGACACAATCTCTTTTATGGTCTCTCCAGTGCTCTGGGGAAGGACTACGCTGGGACATGCCTGCCTAGCCACACCATCAGGTACATGAGGGAAAAAGAAGGCAGAGTCAAGGCCTTCCTCCTCTTTCCGTTCCTGCCCATCTGCATGAGGAGATATCACTATACTCACTGGGTAACATCTAAAAATTCCAGATTTCAGATAAACTGCTGAGAAATACCATAGGCTCACCTTAGCCTTGTAGTTATTCTATCATTAGCTATTCCAAGCCAATAACAAAAGTAATGTGTAATTCACTAAAGAAAACTGGTTACATCTAATAATTTCTCACCTTAGATTTTATTTCAGATAGAATCCTTCTCAGGCTAGTTATCTTTTTAGCCTGGGTCCAGGTGCTGTTCCCAGCCCTTTCAGTTACAGTCATTTTGTTTCCAGGTGTTTCCAAATATCTCTTTAGGGTAGGGAGGCAGAGGTGAAGCAAGCTGAAGACCATCATTATTTTACTCCCCCGCCTTATCTAGAATTTCCATAAGGTGGGAATCCTTTGTTTGATTTCCCCCACCGTCCTGTAGAACAGCAGTCCAAGACGCAGGTTAGTCAAGTGACCCAGTCACTTGACTATAGTGTCCATGAGTCAATAGCAGCATGAAGCACCCCCAGGAAGACCAAGACTATTCACAGTTCTAGCTAATGGGCTCTTAGCCCTGTCTGGCTTTTCCATTATAGTACCTGAAGATTCAGTGGTGGGAGTGACCCAAAGCAGCAAATATGAAATACTGATACATAGTTCAATATTCTGAACTTCAGGTACAAAAATGATATATGCACTCAAATGGGTAATCATGTTCAGTAAATCATAACCTTTTCAAAGTGCATCACCTAATAAACCATCTTGTTAGTCTTTAAAGTGCTACATGACCGCTTTTTTTGTTTGTTTTACCAAGATCAGACTAACCTCTCTGTAACCTTTCAATGTAATCTTATATGAACCATCTTGCATAAACTATAACTCAGTAACATTATATTCATATCATAAACATATTTTCATAAAGTATATGGAATGGTCCAATACAAAAGGGTTCTTCTGATCTTCAGAGATCGGCCACATACCCAGGTCAAAATATATCTCATATTTTACCAAATAATCATGCTGTTGCCAATCCTTTAGTAACTAAAACTTAAGGGAAAAGAAAGGAAAGTTAAAATGGTTAGTAGAACATACGCATATAATGATGGCCAGGTTCTTGTATCAGGCTTGTAGCAGTGATGTTGTAGACTGCTGACTTGTAAATTTCAAAGGCCATTGTTCAATTTGCTCCTTTTAGTCCATATGAGGGAGTGAGAGGAAGGCCTGGCAGTGCAGGAGCTAAACAAGGCCTTTCTGCCCAATTAGCCCTACCCCATTTTACCTGCAGCCAATGCCAGACCTGGAGGGAGAATAAAAGGAGGGAACCTGGCTCAGTTCAGGGCTGACCAGCGAAGAGGCAGGAGCTGGTTCTGCAGTCCACAGTACCTGAGCCAGAGCTGTCAGCTGAGTCAGCCACAGGAGGATGTAAGGCTCCAACCCCTCCCCACTCTGGTGCAAAGGGGGAGAACCAGAGGGAGCCCTCCCCCCCCCCCCCCAGGAGGGGAAAATTGGACCGTGCACTCGACTTTGTGGCCACCCAGGTCAAAGCCACCATCCTGGATGCCCTAGACATTTTGGAGGAGACGTTCAGACGCTTCTGGGGGGTGCAGTACCCACCAGGAGCCTGACCCCGTCTTATTGCCCAGAAGCTGCGGGATGCCTGCTGGAGGTGGCTGAAGCCAGAGACAAAGATGGGAGTGCAGGTTGATAAGCAGATCCTGCTCAAACAGTTCACCCAGATCCTACCTGCTGGGGGGGAGGGAATGGGTAATGCAGAACCACCCTGATGGCATAACCACAGCCGTCCAACTGATGGAGAACTACCTAGCAGCCAAGTCCCCAGGGACGACATCCTGTGTGGGCCCCAGAGTGGCCAAGGGCACCCTGACACCGATGGCTGAAAGTAGCCAGGGGTCACAAGGCCAGGGAGAACCACTGCACCCGCTGCCCCTCCCCGGGCCCCGAAAGGCTTGGGGATTCAGGGGTACCCCCATAGCCCAACTCCCAGGGACCAGATCAGCTCCCCCACCAGGAGACCAGAAGCCCACCAGACACAGAGCCAGGGCCCCCCACTCAGCCCCAGGCTCGAGGAATCTTGTCCATAGCTGTCCTCCCGGGCACCTCGAGGAGACCCCCCCCAAAGTTCACCCAGGAGCAGGATGCCTGTTTTACATGTGGGGGCTTTGGACATTGGTCCAGGGACTGCCCGTACATGGAGAGTAACTTCGGGAAGCTCTGGACCCCACAAATACGTGCACACCATCAAGACCCTGCCAAGCTGACCATTCCACTGTGGATAAATGGGACAGAAGCAATCTGACTGATTGACGCTGGGTGCGCCCAGACCCTGGTACAATGAGCACTTGTGTCTAACCCTGGCCCTCCTCGGGGCACCATCAGGCTGCAGTGCGTCCATGGAGACGTAAAGGCCTATCCCCGTGTCCAGGTGACCTTACAAGTAGGAAGGCAGGAAGAGCCTTTGGTAGTCAGCCTGGCCCCAACCTTGTCTACCCAGTGATACTGGGCAGGGACTGGGAATATTTTGGTGAACTGCTGTCAGAATTTGTGAGACCTCCTGCGATGGAACGGCAACCCCAGCCTTTGAGAACTAGTCAAACTGAGACCATAACTCTTGCCGAAGTTGGGGAAGTGGCGGATCTGGGGAAGGAGACCTCCCAGGGCCCAGCACAACCCCAGGTGGGCCCAGACCCCAGCCAGCCCGAGAGGGAGCCAGCCCCGTTACCCGAATCTATAGTCCTAACATGCCCCTTGGACTTTGTAGGGGAGCAACAAGCTGATGAGACCTTGAGCAGAGCATATGACCAGGTGGCCATAGAAAATGGGGAGACCACAGGGCCCCATCAAGTGGGACAGTTCCCCCATTTTGAAATTCAGGGAGACCACCCGTACCGAGTCGATAAGGACCCGCAAATGGAAGAAGTGCACCACCAGCTCCTGGTGCCTCAGCCGTATCAGAGGGAGGTCATGTGGCTTGCCCATGCTATCCCCATGGCGGGACATCTGGGGAGGGACAAGACACTGGCTCGGATCCTGGACCACTTCTTTTGGCCCGGAATCCACAGGGAAGTGGCAGACTTTTGTGCCTCCTACCCCGAGTGTCAGCTTATGGCACCCCGGCCAGTGGAGAAAGCCCTGCTAATTCCCCTCCCACTCGTGAGTATGCCCTTCGAGTGGATTAAAGGGACATTGTAGGCCCGCTGGAGAAGAGTGCTGCTGGACACTGGTTCATCCTCATCATAGTCGACTACGCAAACCGGTATCCCGAAGCCGTGCCATTACATTCCATGAGTGCCAAGAGAGTGGCAACTTAGCTGAAGAACATCTTTGCTTGAGTCAGAGTCCCTCGGGAAATCCTAACAGATCAGGGGACAAACTTTATGTCTCAGACAGTGCAGCAGTTTTGCCGGTTATTAAAAATCAAGACACTCTGCACGTCCGTCTACCACCCCCCAAACAGATGGACTAATAGAGCGTTTCAACTGGACCCTGACAGCAATGCTCCACAAATTTGTTCTAATGGATGTGCACCACTGGGACCAGCTCCTCCCGGCCCTCATGTTTGCAGTCTGGGAGGTCCCCCAGGCCTCTAACGGGTTTTCACCCTTTGAGTTCCCATACAGAAGGCAGCCACGTGGGATTTTGGACTTGGTTTGGGAGCTGTGGGAGGAACAGCCCTCACAAGCTAGTAACATTGTGTGGTGTGTGCTTAACCTCCAAGAGAGGCTTGAAGCACTAGGTACATTTGTGCAGGATAACCTCCTTCAGGCCCAAAGGGCCCAGGAGGCAGCTTATAACAAATGGGCAAGGCTCAGTGAGTTCCAACCAGCACAGACTCCAAACTTCTTGCTCGCTGGCAGGGACCTTATGAGTTGGTTCAGCAGTGGGCACAGTAAACAATGAAGTGCGCCAACCTGACAAGCACAAAGTGCAACATATTTACCATGTGAATCTCTTAAAACCCTGGAAACCCCAGGAAGGGTTACTAATAACACCCTACCCACCAGAACTGGAACTGGGGCCCCAGGAGGAAGATACAGCAATGCCAGGAGAGGTCCAAATTGGGTCCAACTTCACCCCTGAACAAAAACGTCAAGCCTAGCAGTTAGTCTCCAAATTCTCCTCTGTCTTTTTGATGAAACCAGGGCAAATTCACCTGGCCATCCATCACATCCAGATGAACCAGGGGTTAAGGTCTGAGAAAACCCCCAACCCCTTCCCCAAAAATTGAGGGATGTAGTGAAACAAGAACTCCAGTTGATGCTGGAGTTGGGGGTAATTGAGGAGTCCTTCAGTGATTGGAAGAGCCCGATAATCTTAGTCCCTAAATCCGATGGGAGCTCCTGGTTTTACATCAACTTCCGGAAAGTGAACGCTGTGTCCAAATTTGATGCATATCCCATCCCCCGGGTGGATGAGCTGTTGGATTGGCTTGTGGAGGCAGAGTACATTACCACTCTTGACTTAACAAAAGGCTACTGGCAAATCCCCCTCACACCTGAGTCCAAGGAGAAGACGGCTTTCTCCACCCCCTTTGGACTCTTCCAATTCCAAACAATGCCCTTTGGGTTGCACGGCACCCTTGCCACGTTCCAGTAGCTGATGGACCGTGTTCTGCATCCCCATAGCCAGTACATGGCTGCTTACTTGGATGACGAAGTGATTTATAGCCACGATTGGCAGGCCCACTTATAACATGTGGCGGTCATCTTGCAGTCCCTCAGGGAAGCCAGCCTGACAGCAAACCCTGCAAAATGTGGTCTCGGAAGGGATGAGACCACCTATCTGGGCTACACCTTGGGGAAGGGAAGGGCACTGTATGGCCCCTAGTGGGAAGGGTCCAAGCCTTCCAGTGGTATGCCCCTCCATCAAAAAAGCAGGTACGCCAGTTTTGGGGGTTAGCAGAGTACTATCACCACTTCATCCCAGGCTTCTCCTCCATCGCAGCCTCTCTTACCGATCTCGTCAAGAAGGAGAGTCCAAACCAAATCCAGTGGACCCAAGCCTGTGAGGAAGCTTTCCAAGCCTTAAAGGCCCAGCTCTGTTGAGAACCTGTCCTGTACAGCCCTGACTTCTCAAAGGAGTTCTTGTTACAAACAGATGCCTCTGATGTGGGCCTAGAAGCTGTTCTCTCCCAGATCGTGAGAGGTGAGGAGCACCCGAACCTCTACATCAGTAGGAAGCTATTCCCCAGAGAGAAGGCCTACTCTGTAATCGAAAAGGAGGCGCTAGTGGTGAAATGGGCGGTGGACTCACTCCAATATTACCTCCTGGGCAGACACTTTACCCTCATCACAGACTATGCCCCTCTTCACTGGCTACATGCAATGAAAGAGACAAACCCCAGAATTATGAGGTGGTACCTCTCCTTCCAACCCTTCTCCTTCTGGATTCAACATCGTGCTGGGAAGGCCCATGCAAATGCACACTTTTTTTTCCAGGGGGAATGGAACACAGTTTGGGGGGAGGGGTCATGGTGAGGGGGAATGTGAGGGAGTGTGAAAGGAGGGCCAGGCAGTGCAGGAGCTAAACAAGGCCTTTTGCCCAATTAGCCCCACCCCATTTTACCTGCAGCCAATGCCAGACCTGGAGGGAGACTAAAAGGAGGGAACCTGGCTCAGTTCAGGGCTGACCAGCGAAGAGGTAGGAGCTGGTTCTGCCGTCCGCAGGACCTGAGTCAGCCACAGGAGGACGTAGGTCTTCAACTCCTCCCCCTTTGGTGCAAAGGGGGAGAACCAGAGGGAGCCCTTCCCCCACTCCCCCAAGAAGAGGGAAATTGGACTCTTGGGGCCACACCCCAAACTGAAGGAGCAGACTTTGCTGAGTGGCCAGAAGTCCTACACCCCGGATCCCAGCTAACCCCAGACCTAACCGCTGGGAACCCCTCTGCCTGAGGGACCCAGCTACAGTCCAGAAAATAAAAAATGTATATATAAAATACTTTTTAAAAAGACAATCTTTTTTGAGTGTTATTCCTGCAATAATTTACTACCATACATGTCAAAAGAAGTTATTAACAGAGCTAGAACAGAGCCACTATATGGAGCTATATCAGTTTATACTGATTGAAGATCCAACCTGCATTTTTGGTTTGTATGAAACAAACAGAAATCCTGAAACCAAACATCCCTAATCTTTGTGGAGTTTGACACCCAGATCCAAATCTTCAGTCCAATGTGTAGACCAAAATACTCCTCAGTTCAGCCCAGTCATTTCAGTCATAGGTCATGCTCCTTACAGACACCACACGTGGCTACCTGGAGATATGAATACCTTTCATGCAGAGTCTATATAGGTTTCCTTCTCTATGCATAGCCTTAAGTAGTACCATGTTCTGAACATCACACAAATTAGAGAAATATGCCAAAAAGTGTAGCATGTAACTTTTTTCTCTGACACTTGGAAACTTGTTGACATCTTTTGAACTAATTTTTTTCTTAACATGTGAGGGTGGCTCTTTGTGCTTTGATGGCTGGGACTCCTTTGACCATATATAGTCATTTCCTTTGTTGTGTCTCTCACTTAATTTTATCTTTAAAACCATATTATTTAATATTCTTAATTTATTTTAATTTTGAATCAATGTTAGAGATATGAGACTGATACATTTTATTATATTCATAACATGTTTGTAAAGCCCATATTATCCATTCCCATATAATGACCATGCATTTAAATTTATATTCCCATCAGCCTATTTTATGTTTATTTGGATATTATTGTTTATAAAATGTTAATAAACCTTTACACCATATTAGGCCATGTTGTAAGGCGATACAACCAGAATTGCACTTACTTATGAAAAGCTAAATTTAGCCTGTTGCTCTTGAAAGAACATTCAAAAAAATACCTTTACAAGATCCTCCTACCTCTTTTCATTTTTATTCTCCAAAGATACTACTGAAATAGTTACAAATTGAGCAGATGAAGCAATTTTGACTCTGAAGATGTGCTGTTTTATCCACCAGACACTGATTTAGGTGGAAAGGTTGAAATGATGTATTGAAACAAAGGTCATGTATAATCAGAAATTAATGTGCTAAGCACAAATATGATCTGGGTCTCCTACCAAGGAGATATCCTCAAATTCTCATGTTGCTACCAAACCAACATTCTACAAGGTGTAGAAAATAGCACACAGATCCACACAAATGTCTAACAATGCTAACAAGCTGGATTTTCTTTTATTCTCACATGGACAGTTCACAAACTTTTTTGTGTGTGTGTGTAGACTTAAGCCATTGTCCCTTAGCAAGCAGGAGTTTTTATCCACGATTCAGTTTTCACCAGGCATGGATCAGATCAGTATCCAACCTTAAGGACCTAAACTAATCAATGTTTTAGGAATCACCTACTTAGTACAGCAAGAAAAACATTTAAGTTGTTGTTATATGACAGCAAACCATTTCTGTTTTTAACAGGCATTTCACAAACCCATGAGGTAAATCTGACAGTTCAAAAGCATCATGTGCACAGATAGTATTACACATGTAAAACAGATTTGTAGGAGTACAATGGCCACTGTGGTGTCTCTTCTGGGACTTTTCAGACTACACATTTGAAAGGTCATGGGAATACTTAGTAATGCTCCATCTAAGAGAAATATTCACTCAAAATGCAAAACACCTATGCAGACATATTGAGAAAAGCCTGGTTCTACCACAAAACGTAGATTTAAACTGAATGCAATGGTATTTAACTCATTCCATGCTAAACTATACTACTCTATTACAATAAACAAAGGAGAGTAAAAGACCTGTGGTCTTCAAAGAGGCAATTGGGTAGGCTGTAAATTGTTTTTTAACTTTTTGCCAATGCAGTAAATTCCTGCTTACTGCTATTTTGAGATTTTGTTGAACAATTCTAGAAATAATTACAGAATGTATGGAAAACTGACACTGTGAATATGATATAGTACAGTGGTCTCCAACCTTTTTAGCCACAAGATCACTTTTCCTAAGTGCAATGTTAAGACCTACCTCAAACCCAAATGCCCTTGCCCCTCTTCCTTCCCACCTCCTCTGGGGCCCTGCCCCTACTTCACCCCTTCTCTGAGGCCTCATCTTGTTCACTCCATCTCCCTTCCTCCTTGAACCTCATTTACTTTCACCAGGCTGGGATAGGGGGTCGGGGTGCAGGCTTTATCCTTGGGCCAAAGGGTTCAGAGTGTGGGAGGGGCTCTGGGCTTAGCCAAGGGTGAAGGATTGGGGTCCAGGAGGGGTTTCAGGGTGCAACCTCTGGGAAGGAATTTGGGTTCAGGGGAACTCATGTCTGGGGCAGGAGGTAGGGTGCAGGAGGAGGTTCAGGGCTGGGATAGGAGTTCAGGAAGCAGGCTCTGGCTGAGCACCACCTAACTGAGATGGCTTCTGGGTGGTGGAGTTAAGGCAGGCTTACTCCTGCTCTGGCTCTGCACCACTCCTGAAAACAGCTGGCATGTACAGCAATGGCTTCATGTGCTGCCCCTCATGTACAGACACTGAGCCCACAGCTTCCACTGGCCACAGTTCCCCATTATTGATCAATGGGAGCTGCAGGAGAATGTGTGCAGGCAAGGACAGCACGGGGAGATCTCCTGCTCTGCCTTTCTCAGGGGCTGCAGGGACATGCTAGCCACTTCCTGTAGCAGCAATTATCACAGGGATAATTACTCCAGGTTAGGCATTTTTAGAACTCACTATTCAAAGAATGAAATTTAAGCATAAGAGAGAAATGAAAATGATTAAATGCACAGACCAGTCAAAAACCAAAAATAACACACTTTGCACGCAGTAAAAGTAGTAACAACAACCCCCCATGTATGTGTTGGATCAGGCAATGAGAGTGCAGGAGTGTGTGTGTGTGTGAGAATGACAGTGACAGAGACACACACACTGTATGACAGTGACAGAGATTTGCATTGCCAACCTTCCTCCACCCCCTTCTCCCTTTGTGGAGATGGGGTACAGAAGTGAGGGGAGGAAGGACACCCTGACATCAGTACCCCCCTCGTCTACCTCCCAAACCCTTCACAGCAAGCAGGAGGCTCCCAGGGGGGAACAGTATCAGTACCAGCAGGGCGTGGAACATGCACAAATGGAAATAGGGATGCAGTAAAAGACATATTGAACAGGAGCTCTGCAGCCTGGGACCTGGTCAGAAACTAGACTGGATAGTCAGCTCTGAGACACAGCACTGTCAGTTAATATTCAGAGTGATCTGTCTAGTGTAGGGCTGAGGAACCTTTTGTGGGCTGGGGGTCACTGACCCACAGAAAAATCAGTTGGGGACCGCACACAAGTGAGAAGCAAAAAAATGCACCAGAGCCTGGGGGGGGGGGCAGGCTAGTAGATTTTGTGTGCTCCACCCCCATGGCAGGTGAACTATGGGGGGGCTGGAGCACCACCACAAGCTTTGGGGGAGCTTTGGGCTGTATCCAGGCAAGCTGGGGGCCACATCCAACCCCCAGGCCTTGGGTTCCCCACCCTGGTCTAATGCATGCACCTGCCAGTTAAAATAAGGATGCTGCTGCCATTTGTGGTCTCTGGCAGCCCACCCACTGCAACTATCTCTGTTACCAAGCAATATCCAGTCAGGGAACTGATATATTGGGGAGGGTCAGTGACTGCACTGAGGAGGCAATGAGGGAAGAGTCGCTCTAACACCAAAGGCAGATTCTTTCCTGATGCTGTATCTTGGGGACACGCAGACTATGTCTAGACTCCAGGCTTCTTACGCAAGAAGCTTTTATCAGAAGAGATCTTCCGCAAATCTTCTTGCACAAGAGCGCATCCACACTGCAAAAGCACATCGAAAAAGCAATACGCTTTTGCAAAAGAGAGCATCCAGACTGCAAGGATGCTCTCTCAAAAGTAAGCTCTGATTGCTATGCATAGAATGGCCCCCAGAGCACCTGTGCTTTTTCCTCTTTTTGTGAAAAAAAACCCCTCTTCCCTGTCCACACACACCTTTTTGCAAAACAGCTTTCACAAAAAGGCCTTCTTTCTCATAGAATGAGGAATACTGTGCAAAAACATGCTTGAGATGTGGACGCTTCGTGAGTTTTTTCAGAAAAACATCAGTTTTTCCTAAAAAATTCTGTAGCGCAGACATAGCCTCAGACAGGACAGCACCATTACCTCAGTCCTCTTGAGAGGCAGATGGATGCAGTCCTTATACTCCATCACTACCATTCCACAGAGATCATCCCTAGCATCCCAAGCTGTCTCACCACTCTTGTCTGTTCCCTCAGATCACTCGGATAAGTCATTAGAGAGTACATGACTACTGCAGGTGTCTGCTGCTTCTGAATCCATCTGCCTTGATTTGATACTTTGATGAGATCACAAGTTTGGCTGAAAAAGTTTGCTATACAGATGTAATATATTTACACTTTTGTAAACGTAAGAATTAGTACTCCACAACATTTTGATTAAAAATTATCATGATACAATATCAAGAAAGTACATATTAAATGGATTAACAACTGGCTAACTGACAGATCTGAAAAAGCAGTTATCAATAGGAAATTATCATGCAGTTGGGGGTGTAGGTTTCTGCTGAGGTAACTAGTAGGGTTCTGCTGAGATCAATACTGATCCTGATGTTAGTGAACAGTTTCATCACTGATCTGGAAGTTAATATAAAATCATAGAAGATAAATTTTGCAGAGGACACAAAGGCTGGCAGAATGGTAAATAATGATGAGGACAGGGTGGTTTTTCAGGACAATCTGGATCACTTGGTAAGCTGGGCCTTGTGGTGGGGAAGCTCAACTGCCATTCACCGACAGAAAAGGAATTAATAGCAACCCTATGGAGGCTGCACTGGAGACAGCCAAATAGAAGAGGGCTGAGAAGAGCAGCCAATCAGGTTCATATAAGAAGGAGTGGAGGGCAGAGAAGAAGTCAACAGTTGACTGGAGTCTGAGGGGAGAAGACCAGGCTCCTAGGGAGCACCAGCATGTGAGACAGAGCAATTCTGTAAGCAGGAATGGGGGAGCTAGAGAAAGCTCCCAGCTGGCTGGCTGCTAGGTCAGAGGAGGTGCTGCAGCTTCATGGGAAGTAGCCCCAGGACAATGGACTACAGTTGCCACTGAGGTAGCTGGACAGAGATTGCAGGTCCCTTGGAAGAGGGGGAACACAGAGTGTGGTGCAGCCCAAGGGCAGTGTTATTGAGGATGCTGCAGTCCTAGGAATAGAGTGGATCCTCAAACAAAAGTGATGATGATGAGGCACCATCAGAGGAGGGCACCCTGGCAAGCAGAGATAATTGCAATCACGGCCAGCAGGATGCGCAGGAGTGATGAGTTGCCCCCCATTATAGGGCTATTTAAAGAAAAGGCATTTTAATGCAGCCAAATGGAAGTTATACATCTAGGAATAAGGAATGTGATCATACCTATAGATTGGAGAATGGTGGATGGAATGCTATGACACTGAAAAGAATTTAAGGATCACAGGGGTCATCACCATGAACTCCCAATGTGATGTTGTAGAAGAAGGGGGCTTTATATATCTTTGGATGTATAAAGAAAGGGCCAATGAGTAGGAGTATGGATCCTGGGATTGCTTTTACCTCTGTATACAGCATGTGTGAGACTGATACTAGAATATTACATTTAGTTTTGGTATCCATATTTTTAAAAAGGATGCTGAAAAATTAGAGAGGCTGCAGAAAAGAGACACAATAATTTGAGAGCTGAAGAAAACATTGTGCAGTGAGAAGCTTCAAGAGCTAAATCTGTTAGTTATTTTTAAAAAAAGACTGAGAGGTGACTTGTTTAGTGTGTATAAGTACTGTCAAGGGCAACAATATAGGGAATAAAAGGACTCTAACAGAGAAAGGCACAGCAAGAATGAAAAATTGCTTGGCTGGAAACTGAAGCCAGACAAGTTCAAATTTTAAGGAACAAATTTTTAACCACCAGAGTGATTAATCATTGCAACACATTACCTAGGAAAGTGGTGGATTCTCCATCTGTGATGTGTTCAGATCAAGAATGGATGCCTTTTTGGAAGATATACTTTAGCAATGAACAAGTTACTGGGTTTAAAACAGAGATTCCTGAATGAAATATAATGGGCTATGATTATACAGAAAATCCAGACTCCATGATCTAAATGTCCCTTCTGGCCTCAAATCTATGAATATATGAAAAAAAATTACAGGTGGACATTAGGATTTAATGACCTGAGCTGTATTTCTGTTTACAGGAACTCAGCGATTCTGCTTTCATAAAAAAACATCTTGAGATCTTTCATGGATGATGCTACCAAATTTTGTGATTTTCCTGTAACTGTTAGTGGGGGAGTTATTAAAACCCTTGATTTAGTTCAGAAAAAAATAAATTTCTGGCTTATAGGCTTCTGGAATAAAGCTAGAAAATGTGAACAGAAAGGCTCAAATACCAAAAAGCAAATAAATCTTATGTGTGTTTGTTTTTAAATCCCATGATTCTAAAGTGAATCTCAAGATTTTAGGGGGGCCCAACTAATGATTTTGTTGAATGTTTGTGTGTGGAACTACTTAAGTCAACACAAATGGTAGGAGTCCAAATTTACATCTCCATTTTCATTTGACACTTCCAGCAGTTGAGTAGCCACTAGCAATATAATATAGCATTCATTCAGCACAAACTCAGGGAGAGATGATACTACCATCTGAATCACCAGAATCACTTTCTATGGGAGCTAGTATTTACAGATTAAACTGTACTTCTCCAGTAATGTATAACTAGACACAAAAGCAAATCAACTGAGCAACAAATAGATTGTTATCAACTCAGTAATACTCTAGAGCCAGCTAAGCATCTACTTGATTTCCAGCCCTGGCTTCCCCTTTTCACCTAGTAAGGAATGTATTTCCCTCTTGATACACGTTTATCTCCCAGCACTAATGACAACTGAGCTGGCAATTATACATTCACGCCATAGGAGGCTTGACCTATAAGGACAGAAAGTCCATGAAAAGTGGAAGAGAAGCCTTAGTAACATAATTCTGCAAGAGTCACTCAGGCAGAGTTTTGCAAAAGTTAAACTAATATGTTTTAAAAGTGTGCCAGTGTTTTAGAAATTAGTCACAAATGAGCAAACATTGTGCATGGCTTTCTAAACAAATTAAAGTGTCAGCTCCATTCACTGTTACACAAATAGCTTGAACATATTTGCAAAATGGACAGCATGGGAATTTATTCTTAGCAAACAGTTTGTTTGCATTAGCAAATTAATTTTCTCATTGCCTCTTAGGGTTTAATCCAAAAAGGATCAGTTAGGGATCTGGGGGTGGTAGTGGAGAATCTGACTCCTCTTCTGATAATCAACAGGGGCTCAGTTGCTGGTGAGGTGTGGAGTTGAGGCCCCATGCTTCTTAGCCTGACATTAGGGGGCAATCTACTGTAAGGTTACCGCCACAGCACTACTAGTGAGCTGGGGCTAATTTCAAGATGCATAGTTTCTGAGAGTTCTTTGTTTCAGCATCTGCAGGTCCGTGCATTATTATCTAACTGCAGCCATATGAACCTGCATGTAAGAAGACACAGAGGTGAGTATAGTAAGACTTTTGAAAACATATTTTAATGTAATTTTCACATTGAACATTGTGTATACCTAGAGTGTATTTCTGGAGTGTACAAGGACTTTATTACTTATTAAACTTATTTTAGGACTTTAAAATAACTGGCCGTGGCCAAAAGCCACATTAAAAGGTAGAACGAGGAAAAGTTCCAATTTCCACAATTGCTATACAACTCTGACAACGTAATGTTTCCATTGTTTTAGTATAAGGACAAGAATCAGCATTCCTCTGGGCAGCACTGTAGGGAATGATATCAGAATCAAGGTATAGGACACAGCTGTCTTAGATGAAAGGTAAAATGGACAATAACATTTCCCCTTCAGTTTTTCACGTCTCTTTATAAATTCATTCTGTAAAGGCTCAGAACATCTTCTTACACACCTACACATACTAGAAATCATCTCTGTTATGAAATATGACTGGCAAGTTTACATTTCAAAAATCTGTAAAAAAATAAATGCCAGTAAAAAGTAGGGAGGATAGTTACTTCCTCTTCAGATTCAGTTAAAACTGACGGGACTGTGCACATGAACAAGACTAAGAAGATGAAGACCACAGGCCTGCTCAAAAAATATTTTCCATGAAAAATTGAGGAAAAATATGTTTTCATTTAAAGAATCTGATTTTTTTCCCCATTTTTTTCATGGATAAAACAAAAATATTGTGAAGAAAACCATCTTTTAATCAAAAATCCATTTATTTTGAGAAAATTGTGATGCAAAGCTTTTCAAACAGCTCTAGTGGTGACATATCCAAAAGGAGAAAATAGTGTAGAGTGAAGCTGCTTTGAAATAAATCAGGATGGGAAAAGGAGCATTTTGGTAGAGTTTAAAACAGACTGCCAGATCTTCTAGTCTAATCTCTTGCACTTCACAGATCACTAAGCTCCACCCAATTACCTCTGTACTGAGCCCAACAACTTGGATTAGACGTATAATATTCAGTTTTCAAAGACAAAAATATTTAGTACCATGGGCAGAGAATAGAGACCAGTGTGCATCAATGCCCAAGGCCGCTGCAGTGGCAGGGAACTAATTTGGTGAGATAGATCCAGATAGTCCTAGCAAATGATAAATGCCCCATGCTTTTCATTTCATTTTGTTCCAGGTTTTAAAATCAAGTACACAAAGAAGAAAACATCTCCAGGTTCTTCATTCAGTTCTCCTAACAAGGCAAGAAAAATATTTCCCATACCAGCTAAGGAGAAATTCCAGTCATTTACATCCAGGAAGTTGATTGTTGAGTGAACTGAAAGAGTGACAAGAATCAAAACAGAAAGTTGCCAGAAACACCAAGAAGCTAAAGTGGTTTGGTTTCATTATTTGAGTGAAATTAAAATCACTCAACCCTCACATCACAAAATCATTATGCATTATGCATGTCAAGTAGAAGTGTGCACCTATACTCTGTTCTTTGCTTTTCATAAGATTTGCCTTAATATTCTGTTGTTTTAAACTAGTGTGCACAGTAATTATTGCCTGTGGTGTCTCCTTGTTATTTCTGATTTCTCTGTTCAATTAACCTTGGGGACCATACCTGCAATGTAAATCACAGTGATTCCTGTAAGTCTCAGTGCATTAATTTTCCTACTCATTCTTCAGGGGAAGGTGTGGTGTACCTTTCATAGAAGAAGCCAGAGACACTATGCCCTTTAAACTGAAGATGGTCACAATCTCTGCAGGTGTCCCTTGTCTCTTTTCTATTATCTAGCTCCCCCTGGCCCCAAATATCAACACAGCTTCCAGAAACCTTCCTCTGACTAGACTGACTGTGGTTGTCATGCCCTCACTTACACCATCCCTGCGCTTCTTATTTCTCAGAGATGGAAACCTACAGAGTAGTTTCTACAGGGTCAGCACACTGAACTCTGAAGGCAGAAATCCTATTTTCACAGGCACAAACTTCGTTCTGCCTTTGCAGTTTGCCTTACATGTTGGGGTTTTGCTCTGTTAGGGTTTGAGGGGGAGGGGGGTTGTGTGTGGGGGTTTTTATTAATAATAGGGAGATCAGCACAAAAACAGAATCTCATATTCACCAGTGAAGAAGACTGTGTATGTTTTGTTGCATACATTCACTGAGAGCCATTGCCACTCAGCTAGGCTGAAATTTTCTCTGTCTGCATAAAATGTCAGCAGCAGGTTTCATTTTAAAATTGGAAATTAATATTCTAAAGAGGAGACGAAGTTAGAAACCCAGGAAGAATAATAATTGTTTCACTAATCTTCATTTCTACTTGTAAGAATGAGGACATGTCTACTCAGCAAGGCTAAAGCCGAAATAAGCTACACAACATCAGCTATATCAATTGCATAGCTTAAGTCTAAATAGCTTATTTTGGCTTTGGCACTGTCTACCCAGCAGGAAGTCAGAGGTAGAGCACTCTTCCTCCAACTTCCCTTACTCCTCATAAAATGGGGGTTATGGGAGTTGGAGTAAGAAGTCCTCCAGCTCGCCATTATTTTGACATTATGTCAAAATAACTGCTTGTAGCGTAGACGTGGACTATGTTATTTTGGAATAACACTGCTGTGTAGACATACCCTGAATGTCCAGCCTGCTCCACCCTTTTTCAAAAAAAATAACATTCTGTAAAAATCCATTTGTTTCCTCAAATATTTGACATATGTATTGCACAAAGCACTGTGATTCAACTAGACCAATTTCTTTTCTCAAATGTTTTCTTTGCTTATTGATTTTTTTCCAAAATTAAATGTACAGCATCTAAGAGAATGTGTGTGTGGGGAAGAGATGAAGCAATTTTGACATCACTTACATTTCTGTTTCGTCTAACCTTTGTGAAATGATCAGTACCCAGGGTACAGAGGAAATAAACAAAAAGACAAATATATGTGAGATTTCTATTTTGCTAACTCTCAGCATATGGACAATATAGTCCTCATATGTTTACAAATTTATTTCCCTTTTCCCCCCACCTTTTCAAGTGAAGCAATTTCAGATAAGAAAAACATTCTGGTTTTTTTTTTCCTTCCTGGATCTATCTAGAACAATGGTTATGAAAAAACTTGGCAATTTTACTTTAGATAAATAATCTACAGCATTCCCTTTTACTCCCTTATGCTTACTATAGCAAATGGATTGACTACAGTAAATACTGAAGTTAGCTAACTGCAAACCTTAATTACCATGGGAATTTGGAAAGTTTTAAAGTAATGAGGTTAAAGTCAGTGGGAGTTATGCACTGATGTCAACAGAGAAAACATATCACCCCTAGCTTTTAGTACCATTATATCTGTTTCAGAGGTGTCTAGGGCTCCTGTTACCTGATAGCAATCACTAATTATTTTGATAATTAATCAATAGATTCCCATAAACATCCTAGCATCTCAATAAACAAAAAAGAACAAGAAACAAATAGATTTTCGACTTTGTGACTGTAACATGGTTAGGAGGATGCTCAGGCAATACTGTGTATAATTATATTGCACTCTACTTCTTCCTGTACCTCAACTTAAATCTTATTGGTAATGTTCTGTCTTTTCAGGACTTTTGTTTCCCTCAGAAAATAGTATGTTGGGTCAACTCTCAGGAGTATTATATGTAAAACCTTGAAAAATAGGGGTTAATAGTTCCCAGCCAGCTTCAGTGAGAGAAAGTCATACAGTTTTAGTAAAATAAACATTTAATGCATACAAAAGCATTAAATATTTAATAATGTATTGCAAATAGTATTTGGAATGCTATGAACAACTTTTAACCAAAGCTATTGCAGTAGTAAATCTTGTGTTCCTTGTACAGACTTTCCCACTTTGTTGCTGTTTCATATATAAATGATAGGTTCTACAACAACATTTATACTCCTATATTTTAACATATACAACTAGACTCATTCATCTCTGATGTTCTTTCAAGTGTTATTTCTCCCTCAGGCTAGGCCTACACTAAACTATTTCAGTATAACTATGACACTCAGCAATGTGCAAAATCCTACTTAAACCCTTGTGTAGACAGTGCTACATTACATTGACCAGAGAGCTTCTCTCGTTGACAGAGCTACTGCTTTTCAGGGAGGTGAACTACACTGATAGAAGATTCTCTCCCATCGGCATAGGGACATCTTCAGTAAAGCGCCACAGGGACACAGATGCATCATACATGAAGAGAAGCCCTTAGTCAGTGTGGCCATAATATATAGCATGTGTCACCTGGATTCTTCAGAGCTTGAAAAGAATTATAAGGCTGGAAGGAGCCTTCAGAGGTCATCAAGTCCAGTCCCCTGCACTCATGCCAGGACCATGAACCAAGCAGTATTTTAGTTCTTTCGAACACTTCAGGGCCTTATCAGCAAACAGTACCAGGCTCTCTACAGCTAGCACTGCTCCAGCTCTTGTGTTGATGGCTCCCCAATCCTCAGTTGTTGGTGAAACAAAAATAGTCAATATCCAAAGTGGTACAGGAATTGGGATCAGCATATACATATCCATGACCTGAACTTCTATAAGGCTCTTGTGCTGTACAGCACCATCTTTCCCTCATAAATCTAACTACAGTGAGGCAAGACCTGACAAACCCTCATCTCACTAATGCTGCCACATTCTCTTTAGCTGAGACGGGATGCCAGTTTAAAGAAGTTAATTAATAGCTAACTGTAAGTTCCAAAGACTGTGTAGTCTCTCAGAGCAACAAATGCTCCCTCTCCCATCATTACACCCTCAGACAGCTCTTATAGCCATTCATATTGCTAATAATTATTATGGCAAGAAGCCCCATGTGTCCCGCTACTGACCCAAGCTTCAGAACTCAGAGCTCAAATTATGCAAATTTGATCCCTCAAGAAACAAGTGCACCTCTTGCCTTTGAGCCTTCTCCCACCCCCCAGGTGCGTGATCAGACTCAAAGCTTCTCATACAGTGACAGGTCTGTCAACCTGCTCCTATTCAGTGGAGCTACACATAACAATGGCCACTGCTATTCCAGGGGCAGCTGTAGGGTTGCATTCACAGGCAGCCTAACTCAGTACTTCCTGCTTTTCAGAGATTTCATTTTTGCTGAAGTCGCTGTTCTGGAAGGACACAAGCTACCCCTGGGGAACTTCTGTGTGAATAAAGTTATTTGACAGTGAATAAACCACTGAGCATCTATACTGAAAAGACCATAAATGGGGGATGCTAACTTGGGGGAAGGGCAGTGTGTTATCTATATTGCAGCCACCATCTTGATAGATAGGCAGTGCGAGCTAGATGATTCACAGAATGGGTGAACCCATAAAAGGTCACTTCTGGAATCTATTGCTGCCCATGGGCCTGATTCTCCAAAGTGTGTAGTGCTGCTGGGGTGGAGGTGTTCTGTACCACCGTCTCCTAGAGATGTCACCAAGAGTGGATTATTGTCCCTACTGTAGTTCCTTAAATGAGGGATATCAGTTTCTTCAAATGTGTCCTTCCAGGGACTGCTTCTCCTGTGACTGCCAATATGCCCCCTCTCTTTCTGCATCTGCCCAATCTTCCCCTCACCTTCCTGATGCGCCCTTTGTATGGCAACCATTTTGAGCAGCACAGACAGTTGGGAGCTGGGAAGCTAGAATAGGTCCAGCCTCCACTCCCTGGAGTTGTCAGGGGAGTACAGTGGATGTGGGAACTGTGGGAGCTTCCCCTTTAACAGTGTGATCTAGCCTGTAGGCACCAAAGTTGGATGTACACTTTGGGTTGATTAATTAGGCTGAAACTAAGCAGTAAGAGACATGTACAAGGTCAGTTGTGCAGGGTGCAGCATGCTGGGCTCAGTCTGGCAAGAGACTTTTCCAGCTGTCTCACTACAGAGCCAGCTTCATCTCTGTTTACTTTGCTGGGGTCTGCCTCCCACTCAGGCCACTGTCGGTGAATTACGCTTGAGAGGAAATACTTGAATTTGAAGCCAGGCCACGTTGTAGAGTTACATAGAATTCCGTTTACTGATTAAGTCCTTCCTACCATTCTCCTGGTAATAGCCCCAGAGCACAAGTTCTGCTGGACTTGTCAATAGGCTGCATTGAAACTTTAGTGATACATGTTATAGATATTGGAACTGTATGCAGTGTCCTTAGGGGGATCATAGTGTATTAAGTTTGTGAATGTTATACATATAGCTATGATCCAGGGATTTCATGCAACACCAGGGATTGGGGAACAAAAACAATGGGGAGTGTGATTAAGGTTCATCACTCAGTCTGTGAACACTGCCCTAACAAGTCTTACATATACTGGTTCCAGCAGCTTTTCCAGACACCAAAAATCAAAGAAAGGGCATTTTGTATAAAAATACTGAGTGTAAACTGATTCAGGGCCTTCTTTCTCATTCAGTCATTGGACAGGACCATCTGTCCAAGGGAGCTCTAACCCTTAAGGAAGGATGCATCTGATGAAGTCAGTCTTTGCCCATGAAACTGTATGCACAAATAAATCTGTTAGGCCATGTCTACACTACAGAGAAGATAGAAGCTGCCACAGTCACTCTTCTGGGCTTTGAATTATCAGGTCTAGTGAAGACATGCTAATTTGAATTGAGAGGGCACTCCCATCAGTGCTGGGAGTGCTGCTTGTCATGAGGAGTAAGGAAAGACGATGGGAGCATGTGCTCCCATAAACTTCCGGCTGTGTGGACAGCACCAAAACACAATTTAAAGATACTTCAACTCCAGCTGCGTAATTAACATAGCTGGAGTTGCATATCTTAAGTCAACTTTCCTCTTTAGTGTAGACCAGGCCTGAGTCTTTAAGGTGCCCCAGGACACCTTGTTGTTTTTGAAGATACAGACGAAAACAGCTACCCCTCTGAGACTTGTCTAAAGAAAAAAGACACTCAAACAATCACTGCCAGCCCAGAAACACCTATTATTCTACTGTTGCCTTATCACAATGGAATTTTTCCTGTGTGTGTCAGCATTTCAGTGGCCTACCCATTAGTAACCCTGACTGCAGTAACCATTTAAAAGGGTGTTTTTGCATAGAATGGTTTCAGAAAGTAAACAAGTGGCTGTATTTGAATCAAACCCCACTAATAAATGTGAAGTAATACCAACAAGTGTTTTATGAAAGAAAGGAACACACACTGGTAGGTTTGTAGGAAAGAGTCATTTCTGGGCAAGAACATAAATTAGTCTACGTAATGAAAGCTTCTGTTCCAAAGTGCAGTGTTTTGTGTTTGAATGTTGCTCATTGGGTTTGCAGAGCATAAATCAGAATGTTTTGATTAATTACATGCTGTAAAGAGAATAGACAAAATGCCAGATGAACCCTGAGTATATTCAGCATGTGGGGCTTTCAGAATGCTCACTAAAAATGTCCAAATATTGAAGGATTCTCAATATTCTCAGCACGTCCATGTTCTGAACGAACATTTTATTTTCTTGTCAGTGATTCAGAATTTCCACCGCTACTCTTCAGTGACTAGGGAAAATCATGCCAATTGGGATAAAGCTTTATTTTAAGGTTGAAGGCATGAAATAAGCACTAAGAAGACAATTGTACACCTGTTTTGAAAAGTAAAAGGCATCTCAAATCTGCTTTGCTTTTGAAAATTTGGCCAAGGAGTGTATTTCAAAGACCCAATAGCCCATAACATTATTCCCAGTGCTCTGTGCTGTATGCCTAATTGGACTCCTACACATTTGCATAAGCATGATGCTTCATGATTAATGCATAAGTCACAGCATGGAGCCCTGTACCAATTCATCTGCAGATCGTTTTTCCTCCTCCCCTCCCCACATTGCAAACAACCATTGTGCCACAACTGCAATCCATCATAATTGTAGGTATGGTTGTGTTCTTGAAAATCAAAAACTGTATACATTTCATCATACAGCCCATACTGAAAAGTAAACCTCTTTTGTTAAAAAAGAAAGTTAGATGTTATGATGCCTCTGGCATTTATACTTCCTGCACTGCAACTCAGGACAGCATTTTTTAATCTTAAAATTAAGTGTCACATTGCTGGCTTTGTTCTGGAAATTGTACCAGATCACATGAAAAATGAAGACATTGTTAAATTAACAATCTAATAATTACTTTTCATTATTATTCTTGGGGTAACATTAACCTAGAGTGAACTGGAACTAGCTGCTCAAAAAGAGCAACAACATGTTAATAATTCAATACCACATTCACACTCAGATAAATTAAACAGAAAAAAAATCTCAACATGCTAATAGCAGAAAGCCAGCAAATGCTGTTTTAAGGCTGCCAGGTCAACTTTAATCCAGCCTTTTATGGCTAGTCACTGCAGGCATCTTGAGACTGTAGGTTAATACGTATTCTGTTTGCTGCAGTACTTAGTGCTAACTAAGTGACTGTAGTTAGGGTAGCTTCCTTGTAAACTGGATTTATTTTAGCCACAAAAGGTTAAAAGGCATAGTGACATCTAAAGGACTCCCCCTGATACCACATCAGCTGTAAAATATGATTTATTTGCAAACAAAATGTGACGTGTAATTTGTAACATTATCAGTACTGTGTGTGTGTGTGAACGCAGATAAACAGAACTCAACCAGTCTCTAACCTCTCTTAGTTGTGATTTCACAGTGAGACTTAAAAACTGTAACATTTAACACATAATAAACATTTTATTTTACTTATTCTGCATAAATCCACATATTACTAAACCATATGACATCATATTGGAAATTCATGAACAGTGTTCTCCATAAAGGTAAACTTTACCTTAGAATGTCATGCTGTCTGCCATTACGATGCTCAAAGTTTCTTTTTTCCTCCCTTGCAGTAAGTAATTCTTCAATAACTTCAAAGCACTAAATGGCCATAACTGGAAGCAATGGTAAGGAACACTGTGCAAAATACAGCTGAAGCAAAGATGTATGGTATTTGCCAAATGGCATACAGTGCCACTACTATATGCTGTGTAATCACTGCTAATACGCTTTACCACACGAGTTCTGTAATTAGGGTGCTGCAAATTCTGTTGTGCACCAGCATTTTCTTCTCTGATCCTATCTTGTTCTTCCAAAAGAAAATGTCATTTGGGACCCTGGCATGTTCTAAAGGTTGTGTGGAACATGCAGTGGAGGAAAGTCACCTGGCTCATGGAAGGATGCCTCTCATTTCTTCTAGGATGATGTCTTTAGGCTTAGCTTTGGTCTGGTCTATCTTTCACTCTTCAGCTGTTAGAGAAATGTGTTTTATGGAGCCTGGTTAGCATTACTATCCTTTCTCCTCTGAATTAAATAAGATTCTACCTCTGCATAGATTTTATCTCCTATATGGTTATGTACAAAGGTGGCTTCTCCTTTAAAAAATATCCCTTCTCTTATCTCATAGTAATATACACTTACTACATCCCTGACCCTTGGGGAACACCACTAGTTACCCCTCTCCATTCTGAAAATTTACCATTCATTCCTACCTTTTGTTTCCTGTCTTTTAACCAGTTCTCAGTCCATGAAAGGATCTTCCCTCTTATCCCATGACAACTTAATTTACGTAAGAGCCTTTGGTGAGGGACCTTGTCAAAGGCTTTCTGGAAATCTAAGTACACTATATCTACTGGATCCCCCTTATCCACATGTTTGTTGACCCCTTCAAAGAACTCTAATAGATTAGTAAGACATGATTTCCCTTTACAGAAACTATGTTGACTTTTGCCCAACAAATTATGTTCTTCTATGTGTCTGACAATTTTATTCTTTACTATTGTTTCAACTAATTTGCCCAGTACTGACGTTAGACTTACCAGTCTGTAATTGCCGGGATCGCCTCTAGAGCCCTTTTTAAATATTGGCGTTACATTAGCTATCTTCCAGTCATTAGATACAGAAGTTGATTTAAAGGATAGGTTACAAACCATAGTTAATAGTTCTGCAATTTCTTGCAGAAATTTCTGCATTTGAGTTCTTTCAGAACTTTTGGGTGAATGCCGTCTGGTCCCGGTGACTTGTTACTATTAAGTTTATCAATTAATTCCAAATCCTCCTCTAATGACAAGTCCTCAGATTTGTCACCTACAAAGGACGGGTCAAGTTTGAGAATCTCCTTAACATCCTCAGCAGTGAAGACTGAAGCAAAGCATTTAGTTTCTCCGCAATGACTTTATTGTCTTTAAGTTCTCCTTTTGTATCTCGATCGTTCAGGGGCCCCACTGGTTGTTTAGCAAGCTTCCTGCTTCTGATGTATTTAAAAAACATCATATTTTGATTTTTTGGCTAGCTGTTCTTCAAACTCCATTTTGGCTTTTCTTATTACATTTTTAGTTAATTTGGCAGTGTTTATGCTCCTTTCTATTTACCTCACTAGGACTTGACTTCCACTTTGTAAAAGTTGTCTTTTTTTATCTCTCACTGCTTCTTTTACATGATTGTTAAGCCACTGTGACTCTTTTTTAGTTCTTCTACTATGTTTTTTAATTTGAGGTATACATTTAAGTTGGGCCTCTATTATGGTGTCTTTGAAAAGTGTCCATGCAGCTTGCAAGGGTCCTTGCCATGCATCTGACGAAGTGGGTCCTTGCCCATGAAAGCTTATGCTCCAATACATCTGTTAGTCTCCTTGATAAGGTGCTCCTTGTCGCTCTGTTTGGGTGAAACTCTCCCTACTGTAAGTTCAGGTTCCCTTCTCACTTTCAGTCCCTGGGAAGATCATGAGGTCCTCTATGAATGCATTCCATGAAGGTTTAAAATGTGTATATGCCACTATCTATGTTATAGCTTACTGAAAGAAAGAACCCAGTGAGTTTAGTACTTTTCATGAATCTCATAAGCCAAAAACTATAATTTAAATATATATGCTCTCTGTGTTTACACAAATGAGTGTGAATTTATGATTGTGTTCATTTAAAATATAAGACAAAAGCTAGAAAACTAAGGTACTATATGAAGCCTATATTGTAATCACTAGGGCTCTCACTGCCTATCTAATATTTCCTATTTTTACTGAAAGAGGTAGCCATGTTAGTCTGTGTCTGCAAAAACAATGACTCATGTGACACCTTAAAGACTAACAGATGTATTGGAGCATAAGCTTTTATGGGTAAAAGCTAGTTTGTCAGACGCATCTAACAAAGTGGTTTTTACCTCACGAAAGCTTATGCCCACATAAATCTGTTAGTCTTTAAGATGCCACAGGATTCCTCCTATTTTTATTCTATTTTCACTGCTTTAGGCCCTGGTCCCACTGAATTTAATGTAGAGAGAGACTGATCTTGTTCCCATTGGAGTGCACCTCTTTCTCTTTTCATTTATATGAGCCTTCATTTCCTAAAATGGAGATTTACTACATCCTCTCCTTGTTACTGAAACCCATCTATAGTAAATACTGGGTAAAGGCTCTGGTTCACAAGTTTTTGAATAGAACATTTGAGTTATTAATTTAATCAGTGAATGTGTGATAAAATATCTGAATTTCTTTACATAAAATTAGAACTATATGTAAAATTTCAGTTTAATTTGATTTCATTGACTCGATTCACTGTTGTCTTCTCAAACTAAAACCATACGTTTTCTATAATAGAGAGGCAGCATGCTGAAGAAAATGAGAACACTTTTTTTTGTTTGTTTGGATGTGAGTCCATTCCACCTAACCTATAAATGGGATATTAATGGTGAAACGAAGGAGATCTGGGATTTGTGTAGATGAAATATATGTATGTCAGGTTAAGTCATATATGTATGTCAGGTTAAGTATTTTGTTTTAGTTCTCATAAATCCAATGTTCTTGCTTTTCTTTTATGGTCTGCCATATCAGCCTGATTTTGAGTTAAGCCATTTTTGGGTCTTGACTTGACTCTTTCAACATGTCTTCTAAGGAAGTGGCTGGCAGCTCCAATAGTATTTGTCTGCTATAATGTCTTTAGGAGGAAAGCATAGCAGAGTTCTCCCAGCTCCCTGTTTTGGAATAATCTATATTTTGCTTAGTATTCATGTAGCTGTAGTGCATAATCATGAGCATTCAAATAGGAACAACACATAATAATAAATCACTATTTAAATTACTTTGACAGCACATTTTTATAATCACATAGACTGGTCCACCAAAATACAAGTACAGAATCTTAACACCTTAACAACACTACAGTTTTGCCACAAGAACAAGATATCATTGACAAACTAAGATGCTTGCATATCAAAACCTTCAGAAGTATAGGGGAGATTAGATAGTTTCAGTTATGTAGCAGGTTTCATAAAACAGGAAATCATGCAAATCCCACCTCTTTGGCTAAAGAAGTGGCCACTGGATCAGTTATTTCACACAGATCCTTCCTTGTTTTTCTGGCGGAAAATGGTTTTAGTCTTTATGCCACTAACTTGGGCACAATATGGATTCAATTCCAGGACAAGTTATGTGACCAAATTCATTGCTATTCGTCAGGATTCAATACATTCCACAAGTTAATTATTTAATGTGAAGAAGCTTGATTAGTTGTGTATTCCTCCCACTCTGATAGTAGCAATATCACTCTTTTTACACTGCAGAAGGAAAACCCCAATGAGCAGCTGTTGTGTTGTTTATCTGTTCTCTCAGTCTCATACCTACATCCATGTATAAATCAGAAATCTTCAACATTAGCAGCAAGTTTCCACATTTAAATGTGCCTCCAGCAGCAGCAGAACCAATGTGGAAGAAAAAGGAAACCAAGAAGAAAGTTATAGCATTTCTGTTGAGATACATGGTTTAATATTGTTAATGCTCTCTTATCAGTAGAAATATTGGCATGAAAGCTTAGAAATATATATAATATGGGGTAGTGCCAGGACAGAATTTTTTGCAGTAGGAATTACTATAATCTCCATGAGCTCATAGGGACATGAGAGGACCCACAGAGATGTACTTGTTGTCCTATGTTCTCGGCCTCATTGTAATAACCTACAGGATCAGAACATGGTGAGCTCTGGGCTACTGACACTCCAACGTCACCAGTAGAAGCTTAGGCTAGGTTTCTGCTGGAGGATCTTGTGAAACTAGTCTTAAGAAGTACTGCCCATCAGGGCCTCAGTGACAGCCCCTCCCAGACAACTGTTTGGTTCATGCTAATATTTAAACCAGGAAGCCAGCATCAGGAACTGTCGGAGCATCAGTGCTGACAGCCTACTTGTGTACTTCTGCACTAGTCTCTGTTTGCTGACCCACCCCATTCCAAACTGCATTGTTTGTCTCCTGATGGCAATGTAGCAGATAACCTGTACACCTGGGCCATCCTAGTTCAGATACTTTGTGAGCCATAACCCTTGGGTATGGAGCTGTTGTTAATTTGCTGTTTCCACCATTTGTGGGTCAGAACCAACCAACATCATCATGAACAGACTTTATGCATGTCCAGTACACCTGATTGTGAGACTTTACAGCACTCCTTCCTGCTTTGGGACAGGAACCCAGAATTTGAGCCTCAAATTGCAGTCTGCAGCCAGTCCTAGGCTCTTTGTTCTCATTGTACTTTATCAATGGAGTTTGTATTTCCCCACTTACATTAAATTCAAGAACATATTACCTTGGTGTGTCTACCGTACTTCCTTCTAAGCTAATATGATTGCATACTTCTTTAGCATCTAGATATGATAATTGGCATCTGAGATACATTATAACTAGATAGCATTATAGCTACATAGTTGCACCAGATAGATGCCATTCTATAGTGGATTTGTTAAGCATAATTATACCTTTTCCTTGGCATTTTTTATGTCTTGATTTCTACAAAAATCATTCAATTCAATTTCACTCAAACTGTACAAGTATTTTATGCTTTTTCTTTAAATTGTGCGCTCTCTCTCCCCTCACAGTATGATTCAGAAACTTCTGGAACAAGAAATGGAAACAATCAATGAACCCACATTGTCTGATACACTTCTCCACCCATGAAGACAATTTATGGAAGCCTTTTTAAATTCTGCAACCATCTTCTTTACAAAGCCTCCATACAAGCAAGAAACTACATGTGCTCCTGGAATGAGGCAAACAGAAAGAGACTCGTTAAACAACAACAACAACAACAACAACTGAAGGGTTATGACATCAGCATTATTTCTGAAATCATTTGAGTTAGTAAATGAACTCTTTCTACAAAACTGGCTGCTTTTTGATTCCCTTTTTCTTCCTCTCCATTCTGAACAACAGAGAAACAGACAAGCAAGTAAATTGCCCTGCTAAATACATGATGCCAAGAGGTACAGTTTAAGGAAATAAATAACACCTATCTTGGAAGGCACTCACAGTAAGAAATTATATATACGGACATGTATGTGTGAACAAACCACTTGAACTTTTTGTCTGGTGCCAAAGAACAGTCAACAGTGGGTTAAAATATAGCCACTATTTACAAGAAATAGCAATGTTGTACAACAGTTGAGGAAAGAGCAAAACATTGAATGCAGAACTAAAGCTATAGCTTTTCTAAAGGAGTCTGGAAAGCCATGTGTCGTGAATGGTTTAAAGACAAATCCTACACCTTACCTGGAGTTAGGCTAGATGATCCTTGCAGTCTCCTCTAGTCCTATGATTCTGTGATCCTACTGTGTAGTATTAGGGTGACAAAATGAAAAAGTGAGGCAAGCTGATTGGAAAATGAAAACCTTCTCCTGCAAAAAAGAAATCATGGTTTTTTTCTATATCAAATTAAAACAAAGAGTCAACATGGCAAAACTTACCATAAGAAAAGATTTCCTGAAAAATTCCAAAAAAACCCTAAACACAATTATCAGTGTCAGCTACCCACAGGAAGTGAAGATATTGTTAATTTTTCCGTACCCACAGAAAGTGAAATTGACAGGCATCTTCTAGTTGGGCTGCCCAAGTGACGCACCTTAGGCTCCCCATCTCCCCATTCCAACTCAAACCCTGAGCTTGGCTATGGCTCCCCAGTTGCATGCCTGGAAGATTTTCTGCCTGGAGACAGTGTATACAGTTTAAAACACCATTTCAGGTAGACTAGATGGAATTGTCATTTTGATTTTTTTATGGAAAAAATAATTTTGGCTTAATCAAAGTTTTCCTGCTTAATACATAAGTTTTACCAAAAAGGGGGTATGGTCTGTCAGAAATTCATTCTGATTCAAAATTCCTTACCAGCACCACAAGTGAACATAACCTGGAAATTGTGGACAATGCATTTCACTGTGGCACACTAACCTTATGATTTTATTCCACCATGTGTATCTCTGCCTTTCTAATTTTTTTTTGGGGGGGGGGGGAAATGTGGGTTTTTCTTAAGTATTCCAAACCCCTGATACTATATGTATCTTTACATGATGATAAGCAATGTAGTATATAGCACATTCTAAAGTCTGGAATTTTTTGGTTTTCTTCTTGCCCATTTTTAAGGAATATAAAAGGCACTAATTATTCAGAAAACCCATTGCATTATTAATTGAAATGTAGATGCAGGATCTGTCAACTTTCAGGAACGTTGATTAGAGCCTGGAATTTAAGGGCCAGCTGAGATGAACTCCACCTGAGTAGTGAAGGAAATAGACTTCTGGGATGGAAGTTGGCATAACTCATTAAAAGAAAGCTAAGCAAGGAATTCACAAGAGACTCTTTGGGAGGTGTTCATGTAATCTCCAGATCTGAGTTTTAACATTGTTTGGGAGGAAAATTAAATAAGAAAGTATACAGCAATAGACAACAGCAGCAGTGGGTAGAAGAATGGACATTAAGAAGATGGAAAGCGTTGATACAAGTCTGATAGGTGATACTATCCATAGAATGACTGTACCCAATCAGGCAAGGAATGTTCATGAAGCCAAACAACAGCAATTAAGATGCTTGTACATCAGTGCAAGAAGCTTGGGTAACAAAATAGAGGAACTGGAAATACTGGTACAGGAACTGAAGATAGATACTATAGGAATAACAAAAACATGCTGAAATAGTAGTCATGACTGGAGTACAAGTACTGAAGGATTATGTGCTGTTCAGGAAGACAGAAATAAAAGAAAAAGTGGTGAAGTAACATTGTATATTAATGATGAGGAAGACTTTAAAAAAAATTAGATATGAAGTCTCTTGGAGCCAAAATTATTTTGGGGAAGAAAGCTTCTAAAAGTTCCTCCTGATATAATGCTTGTAGATGTGCTAAAGACCAGGATTTGATTTGGACCTGGACAGAGAAAACTTAAATATTTTAAGGAAATTAAAACTACTGAGAAATATGAGATTACGGGGGACTATAACTTCCCAGATATAGATTGGAAGACAAGTGCTACTAATAATGATGGTGTCTAAATATTCCTGGACATGATAGCAGACAGATTTCTTCACCAGTTTCCAAACCAACAGGAAGAGGTAATGCCATTTTTCATTATTATTGATAGGCAGTGAGGCCCTCACAGAATACTGGTTGTAGAAGATAACCTTGAGTTGAGTTAGCATGAGCTAACTCGTTTAAATTAAATGGAAAAATAAGCATTAATAGATTTGCATCAAGCATCTTTGATTTAGAAAGAGCTCACTTTAAAATTAATAGGATTAGTTACAGAAGGGGACTGAATTGAAGAGCTCAAAGATCTGAATATGGAGGAGGAAGAAGTAAGGGGGAAAAGTTTGCGGGGAAAGGCTGCAGACCAAGCTGGGTGAGCAGGCATCTCAAACAGGTCTTGGAGATCAGAAAGTATAGAAATGAAAATAGAACTGCCAGAAGCCAAAGAGAGTTGGATCTTGAAAAGGGAATTAAAATCAATAGTGAAAGGTTTTATAGCCCTATACATCAGGAGAAAATAAGGAAAGAAAAAGGCAGCCACACAGTATTGCCAAGAGGATGAAGATTACAGATTGTTTAGGTATGGCCCAACACCTAAACAGATACTTTGCCCCAGTTTTTAATGAGGCTAAATGAAGAGTTTAGGAGTAGTGGCAGGGTGGCTAATGACAATGAGGATATGGAGGTAGAAATTATTCCATCCAAAGTGGAAGTCAAACTCAAACAGCTAAATGAGACTACATCAGGAAGCCAGGATAAGCTTCATCCAATAATATTAAAGGAACTGGTACATTACATTTCACACTCAATAGCAGGGATTTTTAATGAATCTGTAAACTCACCAGGGTCGTACCTTATGATTGGAGAATTGCTAATAGAGTTCCTATTTTTAAGAAAAAGAGAAAAAAATGATCCAGGAAACTACAGATCTGTTATTTTGGCCTCAATTGTATGTAATGTCTTAGGAAAAAATTTAAATACAAACTAGTAAGTACATAGCAGTGAGCGGTAATTGGGATACAATACATGTTTTTGCAAAAGGTAGATAGTGCCAGACCAATCTGATCTCCTTCTTTGAGAAGATAACTTATTTTTCAGACAAAGGAAATGCAGTAGATCTAATCTTCTTTGAATTTCATTAAGCATCTGATTCAGCTCTCCATGGGAAATTATTGGTTAAATTTGAGAAGATGGGGATTAATATGAGAATTGAAAGTGAATAAGGAACTAGTTAAAAAGAATACTATAATACACCATACTCAGAGGTGAATTGTCAAGCTGGAGGAAGGTTACTAATGGAATTTTTAAGGGATTAGTCTTGTCACTAATACTGCATTTAACATTTTTACTACTGATCTTGGCTCAGAAAGTAAGTGCCCTAATAAAATTTGAGGATGACACAAAGTTGGGATATATTGTCAGTACAGTGGAGGACTGCATTACTATGGATCTGTATGACTTTGTAAACTGGAATAACATAAATGAGATGAAATTTAAGTGCAATGTGCAAGGTAATTAATTTAGGGTCTAATAACATGAATTTTTGCTATAAGACGGGAACTTATCAAGTGAAAGCAACAGAGGATTGGATTGCTCTCTGTAAATACATCTGTTCATTCAAGAAATTTAGGCTTGAAATTAGCAAAGATTTCTAATCATCAGAGGAGTGAAGTTCTGGAACAGCCTTCCAAGGTGAGCAGTAGGGGGAAAGTCCAACTGGCTGCAAGAATGAGCTTGAAAAGTTTATAGAGAAAACAATATGATGGGACGGCCTACAATGGCATGTGGCCCATTGGTGATTGCCAGTAGCAAAAATCCCCAATGGCCAGAAATGGGGCACTGGACGGTGAGACCTCTAGGTTACCTAAACAAGAGTGCTCTGTAGTCTCTCCCTGGTGAGTCTTGCCCATGTACTCAGGGTCTACCTAATCACCATATCTATGATCAGGAAGACATTTTCCCTGAAATCCGATTGACAGAGACAGCATGGGTCACTTGCAGTTTACACATGTGTAAATGGTGAATTTTTTGTAACTTGCAATGTTGAGGACATCAGACTGGATGTTGATGGTCATTTCTGACTTTAAAGTCTAAGAGTCTATAAGACTTCTACAGTTTCCTCTTCTTCATTGACTAATTATTCCTCAATAACTGTTCTCATCCTGCCATGATCTCCTACTGTTATTTTCATGCCTGCCACAGACTTTCTTTGCTTCATCTTTTTTTCCCCTCTTCTCTTCCATAATCCCTTTTCCCACTGGCATGATCACCTCCCATTTTCTATATATCACCATTGACTTTAATGGGAGCAGAAGCAAGCTTATACTCCCTCTTACAGGCTCAAATCCACACACTGCTTTTGACACATCTTCCCTCAGCCTCGATCCTGCTTCCATCTCCACTCCCTCCACCTCGCCCCCTTTTTCCCACCATCATGTCTCCATCTGATCCATCTCCTTCTGACTTCACACTGCATACCTCATTCTCCATCCCTACCCATGGTACAAAGCAAAGGCCTCATCACCATTTGGGATATCCTCTCCATTGACCAATGGCAGGTTATTTTTAATGCTGGAAACTCCACCCCAAAACCTCCAAAATCTTTATAACATCCTTTCACCTAAACAACAAAGTCACCCGGTTAATATCACCTTTTGTCACCAATTGGTCCAAAATGAGCCCTATCTGAAGTACATGGATGTTAACTTGTACAGAAGATTGACTTTTATAGCTCACCTGGAAGATTCATGCAGAAAGGTAAAGCAAGAACTACCCAATTCTGAAAGCTCATGGGCACAACATGGAGTGCTGGTGCACATACACTTCAATCAGTGACTCTAGTATCAGTATATGAAACTGCTGAATATTGCAGAACAGTTTGAATGAGCAGCTCGTATACCAAATCTCTGGATGTGCACAGAATGCTATGGCAAGATTCATAACTGGAACGTTAAAATAAATACCCATTCAATTCACTCAGGCACATACACCCCCATCCAAAATCTCAAGAAACATAGACGGATCCTGATTACAACTGAACCATGGCCAACCAGAACTTGCCAAATCATGAGGGCCTCCAATATATTCTGAAGACGTGTGAGAAAGCTGGAAAGCCTTCTTTGGATAAGGCTAATGCTCTTAAAGTATCTTCATGTACTCTTGAAGCACCCTGGACAGAATAGTGGGATAATATTAATGACCATAACAAACACTTGATTGTCAACCTCACAAAAGAACTTCTAGTCTTTAACCTATGTGGAACTGTGGTCCACATTGAATTGTTTCCAGACGACACATGGAGATGCTGTCATGTCTTACACCTCTGGGAGATGAGAGATGACAAATGTGTCATTGGATACCAGCCACAAACCATGGACCACATTGTAAATGAGGGCTGAGTTTGACCATTTGTTGGTGTCATCTCAGATTTACACTATGCCACTTTTGAAGCTTCCCTAGGCTCACTATCTGGACTTGGTTATTTGAAGTAGTACAGGCAGTCCTCAACTTTACAAACCTAATTTGACTACAAGGTTGGTTTTGAGTTTATGAGGCTTGGTCCCACAATGCAGTGGATTACATTTCTGAGTTACGACGTTTCAACTTATGATGCAATTTGCAGGAGCTAATTGTGTTGTAAGTCTGAGGACTGCCTACCAGCTGGGGCCTTTGGGTTCTACCACAATATACATTTTTCTATTCCTAATACTGATGATAATAGTAATAATAATAATAATAATAAACAAGCTGGCAATTCAGTCGAGCTCCTGCCTTAAGTATCATCCCATGGCAATATGAAAATGATTTCATGCCTGAAGTAATAATAGTAAATTTATACATGTAATAATAGTAAATTTAATCATGCAAAACCATGATTCAATACAATGGAATTTTAAAGACAAGTGATTTAGTGGTTTTCATGGCACCTCTGACTAATTTGTATCCAAAGATTTGGGTATTTAGCATTAACAAGTTTAAGGCATGCTGTTATCTCTCCTGCCAGTTTACATCACTAGGGAGATGTAAAATGAGAAATGTCTCACTTTCCCTGCACTGAACCAATTTGAGGTGTGGTGTTAATTGCAAAGACTGAAGAAAATCATTAATAATTACCCTTAATTAATTTTGTGATGAATGAAGACTGTTAGAAGGGATAGAATGAGGTCTAAGAGTAGCTAATCTCTTAATACATTCCTTTAAACATTGTTCCTAAAAGGAAAATGGATTAAAAGGGTCAATATCTAACCATGGATATTGGGGAAGGGGGTGGCAGATTATCAGCACTTTAGAGCTGTTTTGGAGTTTTCTGCTGAAATATTTTCTTGATGAAAAAATTTCCATAAGTAAATTTTGATTTTGCCAAAAAGTGAGCTCATTATCAGGAAAATGGGAATTAAATATTTTGCTTGGGGTTAGGTCAAATAGAATATAAATATTTTGATATGCCACAAGGAATAGAAATATTTCTTTTCAGGTCAGCTCTTCATTAATCTGTGATCACCTGAGTGACTGTGTACCTTGTGGGAGTTGTAGTTTGGGTAATTTATTCTCCAATATGGGCTAGTTCTCTGGCTGGACTACATCTCCCATCATGCTCTATGGTCTCCTACCTGGTTTAACTGGTATGGTGGTTTATCAGGCCATGTCTACACTACAGATAAGATCAAAGCAGCTGCAGTTGATGTTCCGGGGTTCAAATTAGTGGGACTAGTGAAGACATGCTAATTCAAACTAAGAGGGTGTTGATGCCGGTGGTTCTGCTTCTACAAGGAGTATGGGAAGTCAAAGGGAGAATGTACTCCCTTTGACTTCCCGCAGTATAGTCGGCATTAAAATTTGAGTTAAGATACTTTAACTTAAGTTACAATTAACATAGCTGAAGCTGCATATCTTAATTCGAATTTATCCGCTAATGTAGACCTGGCCTCAGAGATTTAGTCTGCCCAGAGATCCCAGCAGATGATAGATGAGAATGGAAACATGAGACACTACAGAAACTTAGGCAGTTCAGCTGAAATTCAGTTCAAACAATTGTGAATATCAAAATGTTTTGATCAAAAATGTTAAAACCAGATGTTTCAATATTTCTGAATTGAAAAAATTTGTCATTTTCAGCTTGATAAAAATGTTCAATATTTTGAGATCTCAATCTGGGATAAAAATGGTGAAAAATGAAATTTCTGATGGAACAGTTCTATTACACACATTTTAATTTTATTTTATATATCAGAATTTCTCAACTACAGAAATTCCTTAACATTTTGTTTCTAGGGTATTTAACTTTTTGAGTTTCTTGCAGAATATGAGTTGAAATTCTTAAAACAACCCATTTTGGAGTCTGAAAACATACATACTAGAAAGGTATCAAAATTCCTTACTGGAGTAATTTCTAATGCCCTTTTATTCCAACAAGGCTATCAAGTGATTGAAAAAATTAGGATTAAAAAAAATGAATCATGGTTTTAAGAATTAATTGTGATGAATCATGCAATTAGTTGTGCAGTTAATCACACTGTTAAACAATAATAGACATTTCAATATTTTTATTGTTTTCTTCATTTTCAAATATATTTAGACATGCAGTGTTCACTTTGTTTTAATTACAAATATTTGCATTTTAAAAAAGAAAACAAATAGTATTTTAATTCACCTAATACAAGCACTGTAGTGTAATCTCTTTATCATAAAAATTGAATTTACAAATATAGAACTATGTAGAAAAACAACTGCATTCACAAATAAAACATTAGAGCCTGCAAGTCTACTCAATCCTATTTCTTTTTCAGCCAATCACTCACACAAATTTGTTTAGATTTGCAGGAAATAATGCTGCCCACTTCTTGTTTACAATGTCATTTGAAAGTGAGAACAGGCATTTGCATGGCACTGCTGTAGTTGGCTTCAAAATATATTTATGTGCCAGATGCACTAAAGATCTGTAGTGGCTGCTGGGGTGAGACAAAAGGGGGGCACCTGCTATATCACCATCCTCCCACATGACTCCTCTCCACGCCACCCCTAACCCAGGGGAGGGTGCTTCTTCCCACCCCACTACACCCTAGGCCCCCCATCTCTTCCCACTGCCCCTCCCCCCACACACTCACTGACAGCGGGAGAGGAGCAATGCTGCTGGGAATCAGACTGGGTCGAGCGGGCTCAGGCCGGGTCACTCTGCTTCCTGCCACCACTGTTGAGTGTGTGTGGAGGTAACCTCTATTGCCAATGCCAGCCTCCCCCCACTAGTCCTCTGGTCCCTGTTGGGCCCCCAAAAACATGGCACCTGGGGCAGCTGGATGAACTGTCCATAGGAGGATGGCTCTGATGGCTTCTGAGAGTGGTGGGGCGGTGGATTCGTAACCCTTTGTGCCCTCCCATGCATCACCCCTGCTAAAGATTCTTAAGTCTCTTCACACTTCCACCACTGTTTCAGTGGACATGCATCTATCCTAATGATGAGTTCTGCTTCATAATGATCCAAAGCAGTGAGGACTGACACATGTTCATTTTCATCATCTGAGTCAGATGCTACCAGCAGACGGCTGATTATCTCTTTTGATATTTCAAGTTCTATAGTTTCCACATCAGAGTGTTGCTCTTTTAAGATCTCTAAAAACATGCCCCACACCTCATCCCTTTCAAATTTTAGAAGGCACTTCAGATTCTTAAACCTTGGGTCAAGTACTGTAACTATGTTTAAAAATGTCACATTACCACCATCTTTGCATTTTGTCAAATCTCCAGTGAAAGTGTCCTTAAAATGAACATGTAATATATGGCAAGATGCAGGTAAAACAGAGCAGGAAACACACAATTCTCCCCTACAAAGTTCAGTCACAAATTAAATTAATTTGTTTTAATAAGTGTCTTCAGTATGGAAGCATGTTTTCTGGAAAGGTGGTCAGCATGAAGCATGAAGAGGCATACGAATGCTGAGCATATCTGGCATGTAAATACCTTGCAACTCTGGCTACAAAAGTTCCATGTGAACACTTTTCACACTTTCAGATGATATTGTAAATAGGAAGCGGGCAGCATTATCTCCTGTAAAAGTAAACAAACTCATATTAGTGACTGGCTGAACAAATAGGACTTAATGGACTTGTAGGTGCTCAAATTTTATATTGTTTTGTTTTTGAATGCAGTTGTGTAACAAAAAAACCCTACATTTGTAAGTTACACTTCCATGGCAATAAAACGAGGTGAATTGAAAAATAATGTTTCTTTTGTCATTTTTACAGTGCAAATATTTATATTACAATTATAATATAAAAATCAATAATGTACACTTTGCATTCTGTGTTGCAAAAGAAAGCAATATATTTGAAAATGTAGAAAAACAAAAAATATATAATGCATTTCAATTGATATTCTAGCAACAGTGCAATTAAAACTGTGATTAATTGTGATTAATTTCTTAAATCATGTTTACTTTTTTTAATTAAGGACATGAGTTAACTACAATTGATCAAAAGCCCTAATTCCAACCTTTTTTCTTCAAAGATTTTCATCCAAGTGATCTTTTAATGTTAAGAATAAGCTAATCAACAGACTATTTCTCTAGCCAAAGAAAGCTGTGTATCCACTGTTGGCTTCAAGTGCCACCTCACTCACCAAATTGTCCAGCACTAAAGAAAAGGGCAGGGCTGGCTTACAGCAGTACCTCCAACAAGATGAATGAGATACTAGCCATTAAGCACTAAATCACTCCTTATTACTGGAACCATCCTTTCACCCTCCTCCCCCTCACCTCAGCGAATTGATCTCAGATGACAGAACAGATGCTACTTGCTAAAATTCCATGTGAACTATTGAAGATAAAAAGGTAGCATTTAAAGCACTATGGAGCTGATTAACAATAGTATTCAGGAGCCCTAAGATGCAGTTAGATACCTAGTGGGATTCATAAGCACCTAAGCAGATCTGGCAACTAATCAATTTGGAAGCCTAATCCTTAAAAGTGAATGGGATATAGGCACCTACCCTATTTAGGCTCTTTTGTAAATCCCACCAGGTGCTGCCTCAATACTTCTGTAAATCTGGCCCTATTTTTCAGAGCATGTTACTAATTTCTATCACCTTGCTCCTTTCTGCCTAACATTATAGGCCCAATGTAATCACCCTTTGCTACCCACATCGGTAAGGAGTACCTGCTCTTTAACTTCAGGGTACTTTCAGGGTTCAGATCCTTGACACCAGCAGCAGCCACCTGCAAGCATAAAGTCTGACCATGGCTCTCACCAACCTACTTTCTCTTTGCAGAGTGACACCAGTAGCCCTCCTGGTCCTGAGTCTCCCCAAATCTGTACTCCCCAAGTTCTTAACCACCAGATCCTTGGACCATTTTCATCTGGTTCATCAGCCCTGAAAACAAGCTACCTTTGCCTCTCAAACCTGCTTGAGGTAAACATAAACAAACAAAAAAAGAGAAAAGCCACTGATTCAAATATGAAAAGGTCTGGGAGAATAAACAGCTACAAGTTACACAGAAAACAAACAGAGACAAAGTTGCCTTTGGAACTGCTCCCTACCCTTCTATGAAGTGGAGCTGAAGTTTATGGGCACAGTTTTCTGCACAAATACGTAAATGCATGGCCAAGCTTTCCAGACATAGCTCATAATGGCCATCAAGTTCAGAACAATACAAGCGTTCATAACAGGCATTGCTAGATGTATCTGCACAATACAAAGACAATATACAATCAGGTGATTTCACTGGTTATCCTTAGGGTTTGAACATTCTGTTTTCCTATTGTGTCTGGACACTGCTTGTCACATCTAGCTACATAGGACTCCCAAGGAGGCATGAAACCAAAGTACCAGCTCTAATCTACCACTGAGCAGCATCCATCGCAGGCAATATGGTAAGAGAGTAGGGGCATGACCAGCAAACAATTAAATTCCAGTTACTTTGGGCTGCAATATTAGTTCCTCAGTCAGTCCCAGACTCAGGAATCTATGAAGTCACTTTTGCTCCCCTTCTCTCAGGTCCTGCATTTAGTAGTGTTAAGCTAGTCCAAAGATCAGGGAACTCTACCTTGAACTGTTCAATAACTCATGAAATGCATTCCAGGATAATCACCATGTCCTCTTACAGCAACTCTTAGACAGAATAAGCTTTTTGTGAGACAGTTTTCTATCATTTTGGCTTTTATAGTCTGTTATTTCTCCTAAAATTGGTCACCTGCATTTGAGGTGGGAGAAAAGGCCTTGCGTTGAAGAAAAAGCCTGGATGACAAAGTGAATTTGATCTTTTGCTGTTTCAAGGGTGAAACTGTAGTGAAAGAAGTTAGGCTCCATTTCTGCAGACTAGCTCACATGCTTAATTCACAGGCGCTGTGAGTGCTCCCATTGAAAGCAAGTCAATTTACTCACATAGCCTAGAATTACACAGGTGTGCAATTCCTGCCAGGACTGGAGCTTATATCTGTAGTTTACATACAAAGCAAAGACATGAATGCATAGGCCTTTATCCATTTTAGTGACAATATTCCCTCTGCTTTTGTCAAGGTAACTTAACAGAAGAGGAGGTAATTTTAAACGTACCAGCTGGAAAAGTCTGACAAATGTTTGACTTGTTTGGACCTAGAGAAAAGAGAGGAAAGGGAGGTTTGGAAATTCTATACATATATATATATATGGAATAGCCTGCAGCCAAGATTCACTTTTTTCCCTTAGTTTCCAGACTCCATGACAGCTTGAGACAGCCTATTGCCTCTGAAAAGTTTATACACATGGAAGTGTTATTAAGAATAGCCTTAAATATAGTATTAACTATATCATAATATAGCGTACCTTCCCTGCTAGCATTCCCAACTGTAAGCTTTGCTGTAGACTTCTGTAGAGTCTATTTTTATTCTATGTTCCTCTTAGAGGATTTTAGGTTTGTGAATAGGACAGAAAAAATGCTATTTCCAGAATACCTTTTGACTGTGTTATGCTCCATGGGACCTCATTCATATCTCTGAAATTTAAGTGGCAAATGTGTCTTCACCACAATTGTATATGCTGGTCCTCATTAGCTTGGGGGGAGCAGGAGAATGTTTGAATTACAATCACAGAACTAAATAAGCCGGAGGAAACCACGGTGCCCACTAATGGGTTCAAGCTGCATACCTGCATGGACACAGAGGTGGAGATATCTAGGAAGAAAGTCTGTGACAAACAAACACTTAAAGGGAATGTTTAAAAAAACCTTCCTATTTGTCTTTAACTTTTAAAGGTGCAGTATCCAGAGCCCTGCCCTGAGAAATTCAGGTTTTCTTCTTGCAACCTCATATATGGTAGGCTTCCATACAAATAACAATATGTGTGGTGTCAGCATGGGTTACTTTTAAGCAATTAAGGAAAGTCAACCAAACAAATGACAAATATAAACTATGTGAGCTAATGTGTTTCTTTCTCATTCTGTGTGATACTTCATCTTGAAATGTTTTGCAGCCAGACACCAGGCAGAAAGGCAAACTTCTAACACGCAGAAGTGTGGTACACTTCAAACAGAATACCAAAATGTACTTCTGAACAGCAGCATAGTGTTGGAACCTGACCATTATTCAGTAGGGAGAATACATATATTCACAATGAGAACAACCATTTATGGGAAAATTTGTTCAGGAGTGAGATCCCGCTATGGTAAGTCTTTACTATTCATGTAAACAATATGGTTAGGTTGCCTTTCCTCTGTAATATGGGGTGAAAATCATTTGTATATATCATCTTTTCCTGATGATAATGATGACAAAATACCTGCAACATAGAATGCAGATATATTTTCTACAGCACCCCTAGGCCACACATTTCTATAGTAAACTGAGTCTATGAAATTCATTCTTTTATTCCATGTTAATTTAAATGAATTTAAGTTCATTTTATCAAAACCAAGCTTCTTTTTTGTTTTGGTGAAGTTAAAATGAAAGAAAATGTTATTTTTATGGCTGATTGTTTATTTTATTATGTATGTTATATTTTTTCTTTAAAGAAAATCTATTTGTAGACTTAAATCAGTAAATACATTAGGAAATTATTTGATTTAGTTTCAGGAGGCAGTAGAATTCAAAAGTAGTGTCAAAAGTATAATTAAAACTCATATTTAGAGTTATTTCCAAATTCCTTCTTAGACAATTCAGATTGCACATAGTCCTCCTCAAAACCTTCCTGTTCTAGCTATATAAATCCCTCTGAACATTTGCAGTTTGCAAATTTCTTTACACCATTCTCCTTTCCATTAGATTTCAGAGAATGCTCATTCTCCCTCATGAAGTCCAACACAAGGGGATGCAGCTTGCCTCTGACACACATCACCAAGACAAGAGAGAAGGGAGATAGCTATACCTAGCACAGTTGTGATATCTTCCCAACATCCTTGTGAGGTAGAAAAATATCATCCCCACTTTTAAAAATGGGAAACTGAGTCAGAACAATTGAATGACTTACCCAAGGTCACATGGGAACCATACACCCAATATACAACCAAGCCAGGAATGGAACCATGGTAGTCTCTCAAGTCCCAGTGCAGTGCCCAAATTTTAAAACCATCCTTCTTACTTGTTTCCAGGTCTGGATTGTTGCATCCAGTTCTGTTCCTCACATAATAGGGAATATTTAGAAAAATTCAAAAAGAGCAACTAACATTCGATAAATATATTAGGATATGCATAACTTCCAATGAGTAAATAAGAGAAAAGCCCCATTTATACCATCTAGGAAAAGGCAAATAAAGTTGGAAGAACATAATACTGGTTAAACATCTCCCAGAGCACATCACCAAAATGGGAATTGCATACACTAGCTGAAAATAAAATCAAATAAAATACAGATTAAAAGCTGAGCTCAGAAAAGTTCATGCCCAACATTAGGAAAAATTAGTAGACACAATGATAAGTAACTGGAAATCCAAATTGCCAATTAAGATAGTTATGGTATCATCTCAATAAACAATTTTAGGGAGATTACCTTTATGATGGGAGAGAGGAGGTTCTCCTCTCTCATGTAAGGGGAAAAAAATCTAAAGATGCTGGGTTTTAATTCATTTGTTGATCCTAGCAAATGTAATGGACTATAATCATCCCTGTGATAATTTCATTGATATCAAGGATAAGTTTAATCCTTTGTGCCTACAAAGGCTTGTCACCAAACTAATGGTTGGTGATATTATAGACTAGCTGTTTGGCACTTCCTGCAGGACTTGGGATTCATAACTGAGACCTGAGCATTTGTATTCACATGTGTAAAATCATTTTGGACAGTCATGCCAGAGCTCTGTTGCTTTTACTGTTTCAGTGTTTCCCCCACTGCTGGGAAGAACGCCAATGTTCCTAGGCATGCTGGATGAGAAAGGGCAGCAAGTACATTTAGGAAACTGACCAGGGAAAAGGCATTTCAGTTTATTTACTGTTAGTACTGAAAAGCAACAAGGAAATGAAATATATCCACTGCCATGAGCATGGGAAAGATGGCACCCTGGGAATGGAGTTAGGCAGCAAGCAAGGAATGGTTTCCAGGCTGCTGCCTTTCATATTATTCATTGCTTTTCAAAGCAGATCCACATGTGTGTGGAGGGGAGAAATACTCTGAGTCATTCTTCTTCTACTCTTCAGCTTCCTGGAAAATAGCTCCTGGAGATCTGCTACTCCTTGCCCTTGTGGTATAGGTATTCCTCTTTCTACGAGGAATAACTCCTTTTTGTGCAAGAGCTCTTGTGCAAAAAGGTGTGTATGGATGGGAAACAGGGGTTTTTTTACACTAAACAGTCTATCAAAAGAAGCACAGGTGCCCTGGTGGCCATTCTGTTAATGGCAATCAGAGCTTTCTTGTGAGAGAGCGTCCATGAAGTCTGGACACTCTTTTGCACAAAAGCGCATCGCTTTTCCGAAGCATTTTTGCAGTGTGGATGCGCTCTTGTGCAAAAAGGTTTTGCGAAAGATCTCTCCACAAAAAGCTTCCTGCAGTGTAGACATAACCTGAGAGCTGAAATCACTAGGTTTGACCCAGAGCCAAATCTACCACAGCCAGTAGAAGATGTGATGAGCAGCCAGCAGGGTGGCAATAGAGAGGCATGAGGAGCAGCCAGTAGAGCAGCAGCAGTGAAGGGCGACAAATGGCCTGCAGAGCAGTGCCTGAGAGCAGTGAGCAGGTGGATGGCGAGTAACCAGTGGAGTGGGTAAGATGACTCCTACACCCCCTCCTGGCTCAGTATGGGAGGTGAACTCATAGATCATCTCTGAACTCTGATCTGCCCTGATCAAGGGCAGTGACTGTGGGTGGGGTGCAGAGAAGATTTGGGCATATGAAGGGGACATTTGCATTGCTAGACTTAACAGCTTGAGAGAAAAAGGATATTGCCCAAGCTACTTGAGCTGGGACATTTACTCAAGGTTTTGGCTATGAATCTGTGGTGTTTTTCTATGAACTCTGTGGCACTTTCCCAAATTAATGCCACATTACTTCTTTCCCTTCTTTTATTAAATGTTTCTTTTCCACACTCAGACTCTGCTTGCGAGTGAGGAAGCATTGCCTCCCAAAGGGGGGCTCGAGCCAATTCTATGATGCATGGATGGAGAGGAAGCTTTAGATATTGAATCTAGCCCTGGCTACTGATGGTGCTACCTGGCACAAGGGTTACACAAACTAAGACAGCTATCCTTCTGATACTTGTATGGCAAATAGTGAATGATAAATACCTCTTCCAGTGTGTATTTTCAAATCAATAGCTTATCTGTGCACTTTTTATGAGCCACAAATATTTCATGAATACATAGGGGTTCTCAAAATGCTCATGGACTCTAAATAACAGTTTCATGAATAGCAATGCAGCCAAGTCATTTGATGTTTTTTTTCATTATGTATTAAAGAAGTTTTCAGTCATTTGACCAGGTCTAGCAACTCTATTTTTACCAGAAAGACTTCTTTAAAAACTATTATTAACCTTTGGTTGTCTATCAGTATTTTCTCTGCTATATTTGTGGCTGAAAGTTTCTGAGGACAATGCCATTGCTAAAAAGAAAGACTTATTCAGTGGGAGGAGGAATAGCCCTGAAACTGCTAATACAGTGAATATGTACTATATATTTGGGAGAGTTTGTGTGTGTGTGTCTGGAAATGGGTGACAGGGGAGGGATCACGTGAAGATTACCTGTTTTGTTCCCTCCCTCTGGGGCATCTGGTATTGGCCACTGTCGGCAGACGGGATACTGGGCTGGATGGACCATTGGTTTGACCCAGTATGGCCATTCTTATTTTCTGGTGTGTGTGTGTGTGTGTGTGTTTCTGTTCCAGAACTCCTCCTAAACTGTAAGGCTATGTCTACACTGCCCTGTTTTGCACAAAAATATGCAAATGAGGCAAAGAGTGGAATATCACCACCCCTCATTTACATAACTAATGAGGCTCTGGTTTTGCACAAGAGGCTTTTGCGCAAAAAGGAGCCATCTACATGGCTCCTTTTTGTGCAAAAAACCCCTCTTGCACAAGAGCCGTTCTTCTGCATTTTTTTGCGGGGAGGGTGGTGCTGGTCCAGCCTTGGTAGCTGCCTGGGGCCAGACTGGGATGGTGGTGGCAGTTCCCCAGGTTGCCCAGGGCCACATTGGGCCAGTAGTGGCTTTCTGGGGCTGCACTGGATTGGTGGCAGCAGTGGCTGGGGCACCAAGGGCTGATCTGAGCCAGAAGTGGTGGCAGCTATTCAAGGTACCTGCAGAGACAGGGCTGTGGTGCTTGTCTGGTGCTGGTCCTGAGGGTAGAGGGAGACAATAGCTTGGGCTCCTCCTGTGGTTGGTGGGAGGGGCAGTGGTACAGCCACTGTGGTCTTTCTGCAGTATAACTGTCCCTCCTAATAGCCCGGTCTCTTTCCATGTTATGGAAAACAATTCCATTCTAAGTCACTCTGGTACCAGAGGACAATAGTGACACATCCCAAAAGTTATGATCAGATTTTAAACAGGCCAGCTTACATTTTATTTTTAAAATGTAATTGTGTATGTATGTGAGAGAAAGTTCAAATGCACAAGCCTGAGTAAGTTGAAGAAGAATAAGAATAAGAACAGGGGTCATATTTAATACAATTAATAGTGTCACCCAAATCCGGTGTACCCATGGAATTTTTAATATTGTTATATCCTGCCCCTAAGAAAGAACTATCCATTTGGAACTTTCCTTTTACTTTCCAAAGTATGTGACTAAATCCTGTTATGCAATTTTCCTTTTCTGTACAGCTATTCTAAGAAATCTGTTTTTGCTTTAAAAATAATATGATATTGCGCAGACTCCCATTGTAATACACCAGGTTGATTTTCCTATAAGCTACATTTTTATATCTTAAACTTCAAAGTAAATGATTAAAAGACAGCTTACAGTACAGCAATTGACAACAATTTAGCATTTTTTTTTTTGAAGGATGCACTCAGTGGCTCTCTCTGCCCAAATGATCAGATATACAACGCCTTACTGAGGTTTCATTGTTGTAGACAAAATAAAAGAAACATAAAAGCAAGATAGAGATACCCTGTGAGAAAATAAGGAGAAAAAAAACCCCACACAGTTAGTTACCATAACAAGGTTCTCAACTCATTCAATGCTTCTGCAGTATTTTTCTTTTTGATATTACAAACAGAAGGGACAAAGTAAGAACATAGTATTGTTTTCATTTGAAGCCTTTAAAATGATTTTATAGACTCATGGCTCTCAACTATATTAAACCCAATTATACTGACTTTTTAAAATATGGAAGTATTCACAAAAAAAACCCCTCATCTCCTAATTGTTTAGATTATTAGGAGACCTGGCTATTGTTCCAAATTATCTCACTGACTTGTGTGATTTTGGCAAGTCAGCAGCTCTGTGGCTCAGTTTCCCAATAGAAATAATAACATTTGTAAAAATTCAGTGAGACCCTTGATTGAAAAATACTAATTGTCTGCTCCTGCAAAGTTCTGAGCAATTTGACCACAATCCTTCTAAGCAATTGTGCAGGGCCCTAAATAAATAAAGTATTTTAATTACCAAATTGTTGTAATTAATCTTGTTAGAGATGAGCAAATAAATAAATAAAAAACTCAAACCCCATTTCATTGCAATAAAGAACATATCCAGAGAGAAACAAACACTCTGATAATAGACGGAGAGTTGTAAACTCCATTTAATGCTTGGACACTGCACAAACCTTTTCAGCAATAGAATAAAACAAGTTGTTGGCAAGAGAAAGTGTTAGCAATAGCAGGCAACCAAGATTTGCAACAAAACTTTTAAAGGCTAACATGTTATCCTGATTCTGTATGCTCTCTGCCCGTGGAACACTTACTCACTGATTTCACCGGGAGTTGTGCATTTGGAATGGGCCCCATATCCATTATTTGGCTTCCTATCAAACAGTTTAGTTGGTCAGAATTATAAGTACCAAAAGGATTTCTGGGTGCAGTGTTCTTCGCTTTGACATATTTTTTTTTTATATATTTGGCAGACATAGTGCTCGATTTCAGTAATATTAAGGGGCAAATTTTGAATTTTATCTGGGGCCTGGTCTATACTAAAGGGGAAAGTCAACTTAAGATACACAACTCCAGCTACATTAATAACGTAGTTGGAGTTGACTTATCTTAAATCATGTTTTCACACTGTCCACACAGCAGAAGGTTCACAGGAGCAAATGCTCCCATTGAATTCCCTTCTTCCAAGTGAGGAGCAGGACTACGAGTATAGGCTTCACCCGTAAATTAGTCTTCACTAGACCTGCTAATTCGAACCCCAGAAGATCTACTGCAGAAGCATCAATCTTCCATGTAGTGTAGACAAGTCCTGGATGAACAGTTCTTCACACAAATATTATTATTTATTTATACTACACAAACACCTAGGGATTACAGTCATGGAGCATGACCCCATTTTGCTAAGCACTATACACACAAATAAATTATAATAATTAAAAAAAACCAGACCCAGAAGGAAGGAATTGATCTGCATAGGTTTCAATGGGAGTATCTATATGAATAACTGCATGGCAATGCGAGTAAAGTTTTCACAAGTTGGTCCAAAGCACAGAAAAGCTAGGTAAGAACCAAGTAGAAAAAAATATACACTTCCACTCCCATCAGCCATATCCAAATCAATGGGAAAATCTCTTAGGTAGATAAATCACTGACCTGTTTATTTTTGGTATGTATGCAATGATTCACTGGATAGCAAAAGCCACTAGGTGGCATTTGTGATTTATTACTCTGGCAGCTATGGTTTAAAAATATTTCAGCTAATCCCTATTTCAGAGAGAAGAAGACATTTAGCAGTCCAAGACGTTTAATTCAAGAAAACCTCTCCATAATTAGATAAATGTACCAAAATTTCTCTTCCGCTATATTATTTAAGAATCCAATTTCTGAAGTTTCAATTCAAATCATATGCCTTTTTATGCATGTACTCCCTGACCCCACAGCACCAGCTTACATAAATAATTACTTGTCTACAATTAAGCTGTAAATAATGCAATCATTCCATTCTTGTCCTGTCATTCTAGTCCCAGCCACAACAAATAGGGCTAATCACATACTTATTCAAGTGTGTAATTATTCACAGTTAAACTTCTGTCACTTTCACCCTGTTTGGAAACAGTAGAACACAACCTGTAATTAACAAATGTTGCTGCAGGCACTTCTACTTGGAATTAAGCCATAGCTTCAGCACCTATGTGAGCAAAGAGCTACCCTTTTGATCTGGGATACTAGCTTGGCTTCTTCCCCTAGGCTATATGACTATCAGTCCTCAATAAGTCACTGAAGTCAATGGATGATTAGTATGTCAAATAACCAAGTATCCTCTGCTCCTCCCATGGTCCCTAACTAACATACATGCATACATATTATTAATTCACACACACATGATGTGTGTGTGAGAAAGAGAATAATTCACACACACACACACACACACACACACACACACACACACACACACACCATACATTATAGGGGCATCAGTAGTAAGTAACTCGATAGTTGAGGTTGTCTGGAGTTTTGCATTTAATGTATCAGTAAAAAAAAAACCCTCAGGATTTTATACAATTGATTGATAGTTTTGTGTTTGTTTCTTTGCTTCCAATGATGTTTCCTAGTTTGGAATCTGAGGCTGTGAAAGAAATCCTTATTTGAAATGCCATTGTTCACCACATTACATTTAATGGAGCACAATTACTTTTAGCAGCAACGTAAAAGAGAATAATAAGTTTGTGCAAGCATCCCACTAAAGACACTATTGAAGAAACAAATGTCTCTAAACCTCTGTCAGGCTTACTCTGCTAAATCTCTGAATGATGTCATTGCCTCATATTAAGATGTGTGTAACATATGTATAAACCCTAAACATGACACTACCTTATTCACGGCAAGATTCTGCTGAATTTTCTTAGCTTGAGTCATTCCGCTTTCTATGAGAATCCCATAGGGCCCACATCTTGTCAGAGACTACTCAACCTGAGACACAGAGGGTGGCAGAATCAGACCCTCAGAAAATTAGAAAAACACATTTGACACCTGCCTTTAGCCACAGTTCAAAAAGCAGGAATAAGGGATTAAAACCAATATCTGCCTTTCACTCTCTGGTGTGTAAACTGATTATTTAGTAAAAGGGTTGAGTAACAACAGACATAAAAAATAATTGGTCTAATGATCGGTTTAGTTTATCAAAGGAATTGGGTTTGTTAGTTTTTTCTTTCCTGTGAATGGTTAGAATGTCTCATTTTGCAACAGTTCTCATGAACGAAAGTTGCTTCACACCCAGAAATCACTGTGGGCTGAGGGAAGAACATACAGACTGGCAAATGAGCCTTCTTTGTAGAGAGATGCCTGCTTTGAAATGCTTTATTTAATCCTTCAACAAACAGACTGTCTGGTATCATTGGGGAATATCTCCCCTTTACATTGGGGTATATGCTTTTGAATTTGTTAGGTAATTTCACTAGTGCATGTCAGGATGATGAGAAAAAAATAGATGTCAGAATGCATTTCAACCCTCTTTGAATATAAGGAACAAAGGGAGTCCAAAAGCTTGCTACCAAGCTGATTTTTTTGTGATGTGCATAACTAGAATCACATGATATGGATTTGGAAATGATGAAAGCTAATTATTCACCACACCTATTGGGCAATCTATTGGTTCTAGGACAGAAATGGATAAGGAGTACTGCATAGCTTCTAATGGGCTTACAAGCAGTTCTAGACTAATAGATTTCAACAAAATGTCAAGCATCTGATTGCCATGGAAACATTAATACAGGATGGTCCCTGTAACACTTTTTTTTTTTTGCTGTTGAATTACAATAATATAAAATTGCTGTAATCTTAAGATACCTTTTGAAACCGCAGTAGCTGCCTCCCAAAGTAATGACTCACTTGAACACTCTATACTCACCAGAACAAAATGCTCAGTAAATGTTTCCAAGATAATAGAGATTTTGTTAGGGAACTGTCATTCGCTGTCAGTATGATGCAGGGAAGATTCAGACACAATGACCTTTGTTTACATTGCTAGCAGCCTGCTACGAGGATGACCTTTCACTGATGATGATACGCATATGCTGAGCATTTGTTTAAATTGCCTCCCCACCTCTGATAAACACAACCCTCCAGATTATGTTATGTAGAAGAGTTATTAGGGCAATAAAAATGAATTTCATATTTTCCTCCCGTCGGAGTGTCCCACAGCTTTGTATTGAGGGAAATGTTTAAAACATACTCATTGAAGAAAGGTGAATGATACATATAGTAATTGCTGAGAATTTTCCCTGAAACACAATCTGTCAAACTGTCATTTCAAGCTGCCATCTGAGAAGTTGCCCTTCAGTGTTTTAATTTTTTTCTTCCAACACAGATTGTTTATAAGATGCAGAGATGCGCATCTCCAATCAGCGCCTTTCAGATTCCTCAAGACTTATCAACGCCATGTGATGAAAATGTTACGGGATCTGCTAAGGGCTGGGTACATCTGGTAATGCCTCTTGTCATCATTTGAAGGCAGTAAATGCCACATCCATTGCTGATTGGGCAATCAAGAATCAGCTTATTAGGTACGCTGTTTCCCTGGAAAGGGAGTTGCTGATTCCATCCCCCTCTCACAGTGCAAATATTAAACTTGTGTTTTTGCCACCAGCAAGAATAAGCAATAATGGGTAGTTTTTATTTTATTTGTCTTATTTCCAAAGTTGAAATATGTCTGAGCCACAATAAATTAACAGCAGTGCATGTTATACATCTGTTCAGAAATCTGTTACATTCCACTGCCTTTCCCTCCCTCTCCTACCCCAATTCTACAGTGATGGGTTTGATTACCGTTTTTTGTAACTTATATGTTTCAGTTCACATGGATTATCTATCTGCTGAGTTTTTTTTGAGTTTCAGGACTCCAAAAATCCCAACACAAAAGTCATTTGAAATTTGCAAATTTCTGAATATTTTTAGGTAAACAACCATGTGAAACTGAAAATATATCATTGCACTCAGCAATTCAATATAGGCAACGGAGGCTGACTGATGTTTAAACCATAATCACATCTACTAAAATAAGCCAAGACTGAAGAAAGTCAGTAGGCTGAGTGCTACCAACATTTAACTTTGGATGGGTCAGATTTGTAGATGCTCCATTTCTTTTTGGTTCTTTGAAGCAACTGGTTGAGATCCCCTTAAGACTACTTCAGAACACTTCTCAATGCTGTCACAATGTCTGGGCCTCCCAACTTTAACTTTGATCACTTTAGAAAGTACCCAACTAATTTTCTTTCCATTTGCTCATGGCTGGTTCCCTTCTCTTCCCTGCAACACCCATTAAAGATTCATCCAGATCTGATTAACTATTTTTGAGTTTTGCAAGAATGAAACAAAGTATATTTCCAGAACAGGGATGATCATATATATTTCACATGGATAACAAAAATGGCTGAAGCTAGAAACATGGTACTTGACTTGTAGCATAAGCCAACATTGAAGAAAATCAGATGAACAGCTTTGAGTATGGAAATTTCACACGTTCTACAGTAGAACTGTATTTTATTTACTACAATGCATTGTAGTATTAAAATCCCTGTTTGTGCTATGTATTGTATTACTTGATGTAATTTTAAGGGCCAGACTGATAAATCCCTTATCACATTAGTGATAAGTTGCTTCATTGAATCCTGTGAGAACAGTAACTGCTTACAGGTGTGATTCAAGGATTCATTGTCTTTCCTGTAGAGACAATGAGATGAGGAAATTACCCCATATTTTAAGGTAGCATTGTAGCATTTTGTTGGCAGAGGAAATGTAAATGAAGCACTCATTAGCATTTCTCACGCTCTCATTTGCATAGTCTCTTAGGATCCGTTTTGCGGAAGAGGTTTTTGCGGAAAAAAATGCAGTGTAGACTGGGCCATTTTGTGCAAAAATCCCTTTTGTGCAAGATCCCTTATCCCTCAAAAAAGGAGGTATACAGGATCTTGTGCAAAAGGGTTTTTTTTTTTGTGCAAAATGGCCCCGTCTACACTGTCTTTTTTCGGCAAAAATCTCTTCCACAAAATGGATTGGAAGAGACTATGCAAATGAGAGCACGAGAAATGCTAATGAGCTTCATTTGCGTTTCCTCTGCCAACAAAATGGTACAGTGTAGACATAGCCAAGGAGCATGACGTACCTAGGTAACCCTAAACTAAAGTAAGATAAGCTCAGCATATCTTTATCATTATCCCTTATTGTTTCACTTTGGTATATGAGATAGTGTTTTGCATAGGGCCAGAATCTGTACTCATGTTGCGTAGCACCTGACCTTAAAAGCTGTCCCACTAATTTCTGGCATTATTTGGGGAATAAGTTACAATTGAGTACTGACAAGGGCTTCAGAAACTGATCCACAGTGGGTGGTGAAAGCAGTTTTTGTCCTAAAGCGCAAACCATCTAAACTGATGATGGCAAGGGATGCTGGGGTAGGTAATAAAGGGAAAGTGTGGGGGGAGGCAAATTGGAACAAAAAAGTCATTCTGGAGTTGGTTGGGCTGTTTGTTTCAAAGGAATTAATCACAGGATTGGTGTATGAGGAAGTGTGTCAATGGGGGACTCTGGTTTTATTTAAAATATAGAGTGAAATCCTGATTCCAATGAAGTCAATGTTAAAACACTCAATGATTTCAGTGGGGACAGGGACACACACACACACACACACACACACACACACACACACACACTCCACTAAAAGCTTAGTGAAAATTGGCATTATTTATTATTACAAATGGTATAATAAACTAACTGTTCTACAAATCTTTTCTTGGTAGAGAAGGTTAGAGGGAAAATGGCAGGCTTCCACTTACTGACAAAGAAAACATTTGATGAAATAATGTCACTCTTTATTTCCATAGCTCTGTACCATTAAATTCATGGATCTTCTCAAATTCATTCTGACAGAAACTTTTTTTTTATTTTGTTTAAACCTATCTTTGGGGTTTGTGGCATTTCCCTGGATTTATTGATTTGCACTGCTAAAACTTAATGCAACAGCTAGGAAGAGAACATCTTCAAATAACTGCATCGCTGGATTTCATTTCCTATAATGTCTGACTATATATTTCATAGACCTATTTACATCTGGTTGAATCAATCACTTGTTAAAGCTGCATTAAACTAAAGCAATCACAGATCATGCTATTTTATTGTACAATTTATAGCTGGCATGCAAACTTATAGTTCTGTTCCTTCCGTTATTCATTTTTGTCCAATTATTCATTTAAATAGGTTCGTCTGAAATGCTGGAGAAATTAAATGTTCTATCCGTATTCATACTAAATGAATTCATCATGATTAATGTTACTAGAATGAATACAAAAATTATTAATCATCATTAGAAAGATATTGAAAAGTGTAGTTCTGACTTTTCAATCTTTAATATACTGGTAGCTTGCTTGACATTAGAGATGAACCACAATCAAACCTTCAGCTCAGAGTACCAAGAGGAATCTAGTTCTGGATACAGACTTTACAGTTAAGGCCTGTCTCTCCTTGAAGAAAATACTTAATGTGCCAGTTCTCCTGGATCATTATTTTGTTTTAAAGTTATTTTGTGCTCTATAGTCACTTTCAGCCACAGCCGTGAGATGGGAACAGAGAGGAGCTGTACGCCAGCTCCAGCTGGCAAGCACATAATGGTGGAAAATTGACCTTGATGATTATATGTTGAAAAAGGATGAATAGGGGAGATGTACTGGATATAAATAGTACCTTTGGATAATAGGCACCACATCTCTTTTTCACCCTATATGGCCCCTCTCTGCAAATAAAATCCCCAAAATAGTTCTATAATATTTAGACAGAAAGTAAAGAGCAGTGATTGACACCATCTGAGTGCTGTTCAATGAGCAATATAAAATGAGTTGGTGAACTCTAATTCTTAGTCTAATTCTTCTCAGCACAGCTAGTTCTTGAATCCCTAAAGGGAGAGGCAACTCTTGATGTTGCCCAGGCTATGTCTACACCGATGTTTTTGTTTCAGAAAAAGGTATGCAACTTATGAACCGAAATTTGCGTACCTTTTTCCAATCCTTTTTTCAGAAGAGGCTTTTCCAACATTTGGCCGATCTACATGGGGCCAAATGTCGGAAAAAGCTCCCCTTTCGGAAGAGCCCTTATTCCTCATAAAATGAGGAATACACGGCTTCCGAAAGAGTGCGTCTGCTCTTCTGAAAAACATTTCAGAAGAGTAGATGTGTTCTATGGATGCGGCGGAGTTTAAACTCCATAGAGTAGACATAGCCCCGAAGTGGTGTACGGGATCTGGACCAGTCAATAATAACAAATCATAGCATAATTAAATTTAATATCACTGTGGAAGGAGGGAATACCAAAGATACACAACAATGATGAGGCTAGTTAAATGGAAATTAAAAGGAACAGTCACAAGAATGAAATGCCTGAAAGATGCATGGAATCTTTCTACAATCATCATAATAGAGGCTCATACTAAATGTGTAACCCAAATGAAAAAGAATCATGAGAAGACAAAAATGGCACGTTGGCTAAACAGCATAGTAAAAGAGACAGATAGAAACAAAATATATCTTTAGAATTGAAAGTCAAATCCTACTAAAGAAAGTAGAAAGGAGAATAAATTTTGACAAGTCAAGTATTAAAGTATACTTATGCAGGATAAAAGAAAATTTGAAAAGCAGTTAGGAGAAGATGCACAAATATATCAACATTTTTTTAAATACATCAGAAGCAGGAAACCTGCCAAGCAATCAGCAGGGATAGTGGACAGTGGAGATCCTAAGATAACACTCAAGTTCTTTTCATTTGTCTTCACGCAGGGGATATGAGGGAGATTCCTACATTTGAGCTATTTTTTAGGTGACGAATATGAGGAACTGTTCCAAATGGGGATGTCTATAAAGGAGGTTTTGGAAGAAATTGATAAATTAAATAGTAATAAATCACCAGAACCAGATGGTATTCACCCAAGAGTTCTGAAGGAACTCAAATTTGAAATTCAGAACTACTAACTGTGATATGTAATCTATCACTTAAATCAACCTCTGGACCAGATGACTGCAGGAAACTCATGTGATACCTATTTTCCAGAAATTTTTAAAAAGTGATCCTAACTTCACTTCCAGGCAAATTGGGTGAATCTATAGGAAAGGACAGAATTATCAGACACAGAAATGAACACAATGTGCTGAGGAAGAGTCAGCACAGCTGTAGTAAAGGGAAATTGTGCTTCATCATTCTATTTGAATTCTGAGGGGGCCAACAAACATGTGAACAAAGATGATCCACTGAATATAGTATACGCAGACTTTCTATAAACTTTTAACAAAGCATCAAAGGCTCTTGAGCAAAGTAAAGAGTCATGGATTGAGAGAAGGTCCTCTCATGGGTCAGTAACAGGTAAAAGATAGGAAACAAAGAGTAGGACTTAATGGCCAGTTTTCACAGTGGATTAAGTTAAATAATGTGGTTGCCCATGGATCTGTATTGGAACCAAATGATCTGGAAAAGAGGGGTAAACAGTGAGGTACCAAAGTTTACAGATGCTACTAAATTATTCAAGCTTAAGTCAAAAACTGACTTTGAGGAGTTAAAAGGGATCTTGCAAAATGGGGTGACTGGACAACAAAATGGCAGATGAAATGCAAAGCAATGCACATTGGAAAACAGTCACAACTATACATACAACATTAGCTATAACCAACTCAAGAAAGATCTTGGCATCATCATGGATAGTTCTTTGTAAACATATATTCCATGTGCAGCAGCATAAAAAAACTAAGAAAACATTAGGAACAGTATCTTAATGGCACTATATAAACCCCTGGTATACCCACACCTTGAATACCATGTGCACTTGTGGTTGTTCCCATCTCAAAAAAGTTGCATTAGAATTGGAAAAAGTATAAAGGAGGACAACAGAAATAATTAGCATTATGGAATAGATTGAATAGAAGAAGAGATTTTCCAAGTTCAACTTGGAAAAGAGATGACAGAGAGGAGGTAAGATAAAAGTCTACAAAATCATGTGAATAAGGAAGTGTTATTTACCCCTTCACATAACCCACAAAACAGGTGTCACCCAATGAAATCAACAGGCAGCAGGTTTAAAACAAACAAGAGGAAGTACTTCTTCACACACTGCACAGTTAACCTGTGGGTTTCATTACTAGGGGATGTTGTGAAGATCAAAATAATATCTGGGTTCAAAAAGGAATTAGATAAAATTCACAGAAGAGAGGTGTATTAGTGGATAATGACCAAGGTGGGTCAGGGTCATAACCCCATGTTCTGGGTGTCCCTAACCTCTAGCTGGTAGAAGCTGGGATGGGTTTGCATTACTCCATATATTGCCCTGTTCACTCCTTCTGAACCATCAGGCACCAGTAACTCTCAGAAGACAGCATACTGGGTTAGATCCAGTATGGCCATTCTTATGTTCTTAGTCACTCATGCGCAGACAAGCCAAAAATGAAATAGGAATGAAACTCAGCTACTTCCTGAGTAGGCAGTGTCTCTCTACCTGGATGTGTACATTTAGGCCCAGATCCTCAAAAGCTATGTAGGAGCCTAACTCCCATTGAAATCTACGGACATAAGCGTGCTAGCAGCACAGTTTGCAAACATGAAATTCCTATTTATGGATCTGATTCAGCTATTTTAAACATGTGGGCAGTCACACTTATGTTAAAATAGGCATTTGCTTAGTTACCTTGTTTCACTCTTTATTTTGAGGGTTTCTAGCACATTATCAGTGTAGTATAGAATAAGCATTGGCAATATTCCTATTTCTTTGAGTCAGAGAGATGAGCAATTGTTCTCATAGACTTAGCTTACAGAATTAATGTAGTAATAGGAGGGAGACTTTAAACAGATCAAAAGTACTTTATCCTGGCACCAAAGTACCCCTTCTGACACTTAGGTAAGTTCCATCAACTAAACGATGCCTGCAACATGTGAACTGTTCTATGTAACACCATCATCACGAGAAACAGTTGGACATCGATTTGTCTTCAGCTTTACTGAAAAGTTTATAGCACTGTGAGTGGTAATCACATTAGCTGCCTTTATCACTTGGCCTGTATATTACATTAACATAATACAATTTTATAGCTTTAAGAAATATTAAACAGAAATGAAGGCAAGCGGATTTACAACATCGCTCATTCTTGCTCAGCCACAATGTCTATAGTCAGGCAGAATGTTATTTTCTTTTCTTTAGAAAGATTTGACTGTCTCAACATTGTGTTACTCTGCTAAATATTTATCACCTAATCTGCTAGTTGAGGGATCCAAGCAACTGCCGCAATCCTTAATCCTGGTTTCAAATGATAGGGAATCTCTCTTTTGTATGTATGCATCATAGACACCTAGAGAGAGACTTCATATGGAGAGAGAAACTTGGAGCCTGTAAGGTACCCAAATCCCACTGTACTGAGTATCAGATTCCCTTTCACTCCTTCAAAAAGTTCAGCTTTCTATGTGATTTCTAATGGTTGCAGGATAGATTCTGTTAGTCCAGTTGGGAAAGTCAATAAATAAAACAAACAAGAAGCCACTCTTGTATTTCCCTCCATCACATTGTTTTTCTGGAGTGCAGGTAGAGAATGTATACATAAACCCCTGGCACACCCAATCTGATTTCGAAGCCATACATTGTATTAAATTAATACTAATAAAGCATGGCTCCTTTGTGCCAACATTCAAAGTGCAGCATGAAAGCGGAAGATGGTAATGAATAAATTATATGAATTTAAAAGGAACAAGCAATCCCCATATACATGTTTTTTAATTCCTGACTCAACTTGTGCTTGAGGCCAACCCTAATAAAAATAACAGCTCAGCAAAGTCTTTGAAACTGCATCCTCTGAATATTCAGCAAATAACCATGTGATCAGATGTCTTTCTCCTGTCATAATTCCTGAGGGTTTCACTATTTGTATCAGGCCTGTAAAAGTTCCTAAACTTTGATTTACGTGTAAATTCACTCTCTTTGCTCATGAGGCGCTTGATCCAGGACAGCTGCTCTGAGGGAAAGATTCCCATTGACTTCAAAAGGTATAACAACCAGAAGGTCAGAATGAGTACTGTATGTGATGTGACATGTGAGAAAAGGACTGGGCTCAAAGAGTTGAATACATGAAGTTACATGGGTAACCAGATTTAGGTGCATAAGTTCCCCAGTGCAATCTACAACCCGCTCCCCACGCCCCAGCAAATCCTGTAGGCATCTAGACTCACTCGACATCAACATTTTTCAAAGTAAAAATTCCCTAGATATGTGTATTTTTGCCTCTAGGCAGGAGCACTGCTGCCTTTCTCTAGGCAGCAGTGGAGGGAGGTCTTTCACGTTTTCCCCCCTCTGCCAGGGAGGGGGAATTGAACCTGTGATTCCCAGCTGAGTGCTCTAACCAACAGGATGAAAGTTATAAAATGGGCACAATCACCTCCTAGTCCTCTGGCTGTTCTGTGCCAAGTCAAACTCATTCCTGCAAGGCCTTTTTACTGAGAAGCAGGTTTCACATTACTAGCAGAACTAGGTGCCAATCTCCGAGAAAGAGGCAGGGCATAACACATCAACATTTTTCATTGGCTAATTTAGGCAGAATCTGACTTGCATGCTGGATTTTGTGGATTACTTTCTATAGTGCCTCTCACTACCTGTTCACTGTATAGGTAGACGAGGCACCTAGCTCAGGTTTGTGAATCACGGTATTGTTCCTGTCATTTTCCTAGCACCATGACACTCTGTATAGCAATACCTAACCCTTATGGATTCCATCCAACATCCGAATGCAACTGTAGTATTATTGGATTTTCTTCTTTCAAACAGCTCATTTTTCTGTGACTGGCTTCCAGTGTACAGATGAAATTTACATTTGCTGGTGTTCCAGGCACAGGCATTTCTTTTGCTGGCTTATTTCTCTGTTCAGCATTCTGTACTTATAAACGAATCTTTTGACACACATTTCACTTGCTGAAATACAATAGAATCAAGATAGAATTTTGGGGGAGTGAGGTGAAAGAAAGGGTCCTCCAGTTATTTCTCAGTGTTTGTTAATGTGCTTGAGCTTGTCAGTAAGAGTTGTCAGCAGGGAGATAGACTGGCAGAAGCTCCAAAGCTGTCTAGCAACAGGAGCTTATTTACTTAGTTTTAATACTTTCAGAAGATGGGATTTTCTGCCTAGCCCAGAAGGGGCTGCCTGTCCTCCCACAGAGGTAAGAGGCAGCACATAGGAAAGTCACAGAGGAGACAGACACACTGAACAGCGTGAACAAATACGCGTTCCACACTGGTGACTTGTGGTAGCACTTGAGATGCACCACCCCCAAGCCCATTGAAAGAGGCAAACAAAGATGGCAACTGCCCCTGGGTTCCTGGCTGCCACTGCTGCTACTGTTCTGAGCAATTCTGAGGACTGGGGGAGTGCTGCAGTGCAGGCATCACTAAGGCTATGTCTACACTGGCCAGTCTTGCACAAGAACATATGCAAATAAGGTGCGAAAATGAATATCACTGTGCCTCATTTGCATACTTAATGAGCCACCATTTTGCGCAAGGAGCTTTTGCGCAAGAAGGAGCTGTCTACACGGCTTCTTCTTGCGCAAAAACCCCCTCTTGCGCAAGAGCCGTTCTGCCGCTTATTTTCAGGGTGGACCATATTTCAGTGTGGACTGCTCCTTGTGCAAAAGCCCTTTGCACAAAAATGGTGGCACATTAAGAATGCAAATGAGGCGCAGTGATATTTATCGCCACGCCTCATTTGCATATGTTCTTGTGCAAGACTGGCCAGTGTAGACGTAGCCTGAGGGCTGGCTGCCCCAGCCCCATCCCTTCATCAGGCCCTGCCCCTTCAGAGAGTGCAGACCCAAACCTCTCAATGCCTTGTCTAGGGGTCCAGCAAGGCTGTCACTCCCCTCTGCTCCCACCAAAATTTTAAATTGCTAAATGGGCTGCCCCAGCATGACTCCTCCATGCCATCTGGGTGGCCATCCCTTAACTCCCTCCCCAAACCTTCTCCCTCTCCACGGACATCAGTTGCGTATGATGGTCATAGACAGAGCTTAGTATTTTCTTTTCTCTCAGAAAAGTAAGAGGAGTCAGGGGCTGAGGGGGGAGACTGCCTGCTTTGTTTCCACACAGATTTCAGGGTTTTTTTCTTTTTGGGGACATTGCTATTCACAGTTGTCTACACCTCTAGGCCCACTCCTGTGCTGAACCCTCTCTGTTCTGACTGGAGTCAAATCTGTTCAATAGTTCTCACCCTTGTTATTTTGCTGCATCAGTGCTACATTGCGTGATGGTGTCTGCAGGCTGTTGTCTCCCTTCACCATCCTTCTGCCTGTGGAGGTTGTTTACTGGAAGTCAGGTAGTGGGAAATATCTGTTTTCTCATCATTGAAAAATGTCTTCTAAGAGACTGGGTGTGAACAGATAAAAATGCCTCTGTCTTCCAGTAGATGCCCTGCAAGCCCCACAGTGGTTTGTTTATTTGGTTTTTCAAGTTACTTTTCCAGTATGTCACAAGATTTATAATCAAAGAAGTATATGTGCGATTTCTGATTGTATACTGGCTATCCCACGGAGAAGTAACGTAATCTGTTGGGTAGAAAGGTGTATTAAGAAGAAGCACTCCTAGGTTCTACACCCACCCCAGGCATATTGTGTGATGTGCAGCAAGTCATTTATCCCCTCTGAGTCTCAGTTTACCGATCCATAAAATGGAGAATTATAATACTTGCCTTACAGAGATACATTGGGACTGATTATTTTCAAATGTTTTGAGATCCTTGGACAAAAAGTACAATAGGAATGCAGATTGCTTTTGTAACTCCCAAACAGCGTAAATGCAAGTAGCTTGGTAAGTCAGCTACCTAGCAACCATGGAACATTAGGAATTCATTCCTTACCCTAGATGCCAATTGTTTTTACAAGCATCAAAATAGAGAGTGCTCCATCAGAGACTATGTTGTATGAAAGATATAAGGTCTGTGATTACTTGTCTCGCCCCAGAAGTATGCAGCTGGAACCTATAACTCAAGGGAGGCAATAATTCTCACCTGTCATGGTGTGCTGTGTCACGCCCCTCTGCTTTCTGCCAGGGTGAAACATGCCATGCAGCACCCAGGGTTGATATATTTGCTACTTAAATTCTAATTTGGACATTAAAAGAAGTCTTCATGTAACAGATTTCATTCATCTGTGCAACATAGCAGGCTTTGATTTAGGCAATCAAGATTTTCTTTATATTTAATTGTGTACACTTTTTTTTAATTCAGGCAATGAGTTGCCAGCTTTTCATGTATTTTTTAAAGTCCCATGAGCAAATGATCTGAAGTGCTGTTAATTATCAATTAAATGTTTCTCAGAGTAGATTGTAAAAAGTTCAGATGAACCCAATTAGGGAGAATATAGCTTCCCTATGTACCTCTAGGCTCAATTATTTTAAAGCATATATCACATCACAAGGAAAGAATCAAACTTTTCCTATGAGTTATAAATGTACTAGTAAAACGATGCTAAAAAAAGTCATAAATGCATGGCTTAAAAGTGAGAATATGTACATAAATATATATTGTTTTGGGTGTCATTTGTTCTTGTATTCACTACAAGTATCATTTTCATAAAAAGGATAACCTCTTGGGGTGCGTCTACACAGCACCCCTAAACTCAAAATAAGATACTCAATTTGTGTAGCACAAATTGTGTATCTTATTTCAAATTTATTTTGAAAATTTGAAATTTGGCACATCTACACAGCACCAAATTTTGAAATAATTCACTATTTCGAGCCATTCCTTATCCCTTATATATAATAAGGTTTACTGGGTTGGCAAAATAGCACACCCGTTATTTCAAAAAATATTTTGAAATAATGGGCAGCTTGTGTAGATGTGGGGATACAATTTCGGGATACTTCTGGTATCCCAAAATAGCCATGCAGTGTAGACATACCCTTTGATTTCTAGATTCTTAATTCCTTGTACTACTAATTAAAGATTTGACAGATAAAATATTGCTATTTAGATAGTCTGCATATCTCAAGTTTACAGTGATCTAATAGTAACCATTGAAATAAATTTAAATGGTTGATCTGCCAGTTAAACTTTTGAACACCCAGGTAAGTTAGGTATTAGTAAAACTGCAGCCATCATGCTCTGATAACATCAGGTCTCACAAGCTAGCCTGAGTCAGTACCTTTTTATAGCACTATATATTTACATGGCACTTCCGAGAGCACAGATGAGATACAGTCATAGCCCCAAAGAGCTTATGTCACCAAAATGAGAGAAGACAAGATAAACACAGAAGGAGACGTATGAAACCATTGCACAAGAGAAAGCATAAGGTTACTAATATTGTAAAGAAGAGGGGCATGATTTTCCAGAAATGTGTTTCAGAGGAATTTGAAAGGAGGGTGACAGAATGCATGGAGGATGAAGTCAGGAAGGCTGTTTCAGGTGAAAGAAGCAGTTAGAGAGTGGGCACAAGCCAAATATGGGATGGGCACATGAGCAAGCCCCATTCTGAGAGCTGTGGAGAAAAAAGGAATTAGGGGATGATCCTGAGTCTGGGGACCAGTGCTCCCTGTAAACTGAGCATCTTGGCGACTGTTTCAGGAGAAATTCAGCTGATTACCAGAGCGCCCACAGCCAGCAGTGTGTGTTTCTACTGGTGGCGTATATGCACACATGCCTTGATGCACATAACAAAATGTATTCCACTCGTGGATGGAAAAAATTAGAGAGAACTTTGCTGGGGACCGGGTAAAAGAAAAGGGTCACCTACTAGACTCTCTTTTGCTGAAGCTCTGATTGCTGACCCTCTGGTTGTCTTTTCCACTTACTCAGTGAGAGTCACAACAATCCTTCAGTATTGCCTCTTCCCCTCCTGCTTGAATTGTGTACTAGGCCTTACTTCTTAATCCGTGCCTGTGCATCTCTAAACAAGGGTGAGTTGTATTTCAGCGATGTGATGGCATTTGCCACATTTTAGGCTTGAAAAAACATGAGTTTTCTGGTCACCACAAAGAGAGCCTGTCATTTAACAGGCTTCCATGCCAAATTTGAGATGGTGGCTACAGCCACCATATTAAGGAACAGCAGCTTTAATGCACTGATGAGAGTTTGACCTCAGTCTTGGACTCATGAATATGATCAGTCAGTGAAACACTCCAGCTTTCCATTTATTTTAAAACACTGTGACAATGGCAGCAGTTCAGATAGCTTTTCCATGGATACTATAATTAGCAAATCATTCTTCTGATCTTCCTATATTGAAAAATACCTGTTACCCTTTGATAGTGGCTTTCAACATGGCAGTAGCAGAGCACATGTCATTGGGTTAAATTATATGCTTGCTTATTTTAAAATGCACTAACAAAGTTTCCTGTGTAACAGTAACTCAGAGTGTCAATGTGGCTACAGAAAAAATAGGTTCTACAAGCTGTTCCTTAATTTTTTGTTTTCTTGGATTTGACCTGTAATATTTTGTTAAAAAGTTAATAAGTGAGTAACATGCCCCAATTTATTAAGGAGACAGCATCATTTTAAAAGCATTTTAAGTTGTTCTTCAGCACTAATGTAGAAATCAAATTGAAATTGTCTTTGAAATCAAGCTTGTTTATACCATTTTGCAGCTGTTGGGGGGGGGGGGGCTAATTTGTATGAAAGTTGAGCAGATTATATAGCCTGATACTTGCTGCCCACATACTGTACACCCATCACACTGACATTATCACATATATGCACAGCTCTGCAACCTGGGGTCCTATTATTCCTTAAGATTATAAAAGAGCATAACTGATTCTATGTGCCTGACTCTGATATCATATTACACTTGCACTGACATCAGCAATGAAATGCTGCCCTGCTGTGTGACCTTGGAGAAACTATTTCTGTTTCTCTTTTCTTACCACTCATTAGCTAACTAACTATTTAGATACTAAAATGGTCATGGTGGCTAGTGCCTTTTAATGAATTTGTATCCTACCTACCACAATGCAGACCCAGTCTTGGTCTAGCCTATAATATTACATGTAAATAACTCTTATCACAATAATCCTAATGCACATCATAAGTGTAAGCTGAATCAGTACCAGGCTGGATGTCTATAGAAATGTAAATGTTGATACAGTTGTAGTAAGTGGCACATTTCTCTGATTAAAAGTGATTGATATTTCCTATATCTTGTATGCTTTGGGGTTGTCTTCACTTTACATACATACATACTCCTGCTAACTGACCCTATTTCTGCTTACCATCAATGGCTAGGAATTAATACAAGTGCTCTCATTCCCTATCTAGGCAGTACATTGCTACTGCTAGTAATCATCTCCCACTATCTTCAGTGTTTTAGTCTGCTTTACTCTACCACAAACAACACTCACAGCTTCAAGTTCATCCTCTAGTTCTTGTTCTGCACCACATTGCCTCATTTAACCTAATTTCATTTTTTTCTCCCTTCTAGCTCTAATCTACCCTTCCTGATTTCTGTATATACCCTCAGCAGAAAACAAGTACTGACCCCTTGCTTTCTTTCTGTGCTTCAGCACACATCATTCCTCTTCACCAGACCATCTAGCTTTCAAAGTTCCCCAATATTACCTCTAATTGCCACCTTAATTCCAATTAACACCCTTGCAGCACATGTCCCCACTTATCTCTAGGCTACCCAGCTGCTTTTACTTGTTGAAGGAATCAGTGCTGCCACAAAGACCGCCCTTAGAATTGCTGTTTTAGGCTTCAGTCCAGCACCCATTTCCACAGGTGTGTAAAGTTAGGCATGTGATCTATCTCTGGGCATCATGTGTGCAAAATGAACCAGTTGCTAATTTAGGGCCTTACTTAGCAATCACACTTGCTTAAAGGAAGACTGGCACAGAGTTTTTGTGCATTAGCGTGGGCTGTGACAAACCTGCATTCAATTTCTGCTCCACCACAGAGAACCTGTGGAGGTATGCTATTCTGGTGTTATGTAGGAGATCAAAATGCTGATCCTAGTGGTCTCATCTGGCTTTGTCATCCATGAAAGTCACCCCAGGCCAGACCTTTAAAGTTATTCAGATAGCTAAAGATGCAGATAAATGCTGAATAGGATTTTTAAAAGCACCCTCCGTTTCTTATTATCTCCAGTATCAATTTATAGGCCTTCCCTACCTCATATGGGTGTTATGAGCATAAATTGACTAAAGATTATGACACACGCATGGCCATAGAAGAACTTTACATTTATTGTAGGCAAAAAACTTGATATTACCCTGAGGATTTTGACCTAAATGTCCTTGAAAATAGATATTATCTGCTCTAGAAGTGTTTATTAGAGTCATAACCTACCCATGCAGTTGTAGAAGTTGGCCTGATTAGATCAATTCAAAGAACTGAATCATTTTCCAGCCAAACAGCAGTGCCACATATTGTGAGCTGATACTTTCTACCCTTATGTCAAATGGAGTTCTGAGAGGTGAGAAGGGGAGGAATGTGTTCGTTGCTCAAGATAAAAAGTTAAAACCAACTTGTATTTGGAAAATTCACTGAATCTCTGCCTCCAAATCCCAGCTGTAGTTAGACACTATATCAAGGCACACAGGAGAACTGAGGCATCTGTTCCTATGCATCACCTGGATTGTATTATATTGGTAATTTACATGACAATTAGGCCAACATTTTCAAATGTGACTAGCGAGTTTGGCTATGGAACTTGAGACACCTTACAAGGCCCTTTTTTGGGAAAGCACTGACCATCTGCCTTGTGAAAATCAGGTTCCTGTGAGCTATCTCAAATTGTGCACCCTCAGTCAGCAGTCACTTTTGAAACTCTAGGCCTAGAATTATCTTGTTTTAAAAGAAAAATGTTTAACATCCAAAGAAAGCAAATAAACTACTACTCTTTGCTGAACTAGGATATGATAACCTATATAGTCATCTGATTATTCTTGAAGATAAAGAATGTTTAAGGAACAAAAGACATTTATTTCTTCTTATTAACCCAGATGCAGAGTAGGAAGGAGTTCCTAACTACTGTCAAAATAAACCTTTGAGAAGTTTGCTTATAAATCAATGAATACATAATGGTAATAGCAACAAGGAGTCCTGTGGCACCTTATAGACTAACAGATGTATTGGAGCATAAGCTTTCGTGGGCAAAGACCCACTTCATCAGATGCATGTAGTGGAAATTTCCAGAGGTAGGTATAAATATGTAGGCCAGAATAAGGCTAGAGATAACAAGGTTAATTCAGTCAGGGAGGGTGAGGACCACTTCTAGCAGCTGATCTGGAGGTGTGAACACCAGGGCTATGTCTACACTTGTGGTTTCTTGCGCAAGTACAGCCGTTCTTGCGCAAGAATCTGCAGAGCGTCCACACTGCCCGCTCGCTCTTGCACAAGGAAATTTACAGTACGGCGTGGTAAGAGAGGGCTCCTTGCGCAAGAGCTACGCTCTTTTTTTAACAGGTTTAAGCCCTCTTGCGCAGGAGCTCTTGCACAAGAGGGCAGTGTGGACGCTCGGCAGGGATTTCTTGCGCAAGAAAGCCCTATGGCTAAAATGGCCATCAGAGTTTTCTTGCGCAAGAGAGTGTCCACACTGCCATGGGTGCTCTTGCGCAAAAGCACAGCTCGCACATGGCAGTGTGGACATTTTCTTGCGCAAGACTTCTTGCACAAGAACACTTGCGCAAGATGTTCTTGCACAAGAAGCCGCCAGTGTAGACATAGCCCAGGAAAAGAGAAACTGCTTTTGTAGTTGGCTAGCCATTCACAGTCTGGCTACGTCTACACTGGCAGCTTCTTGCGCAAGAACTCTTTTGCGGAAGAGTTCTTCTGCAAAAACTCTTTCAGAAGGGAGCGTCTACACTGGCATGTACTTTTGCGCAAGAGCATCCATGCCCGTGTAAACGCTCTCTTGTGCAAGAAAGCTCTGATGGACGTTTTAACCATAGGGCTTTCTTGCACAAGAAATTCATGTTGCCTGTCTACACTGGCCTCTTTTGGAAGAGCTCTTGCACAAGAGGGCTTATTCCTGAGTGGGAGCGTCAGAGTTCTCATGCAAGAAGCCCTGATTTTATACATTAGAACATCAGTTTACTTGCGCAAGAACACGTGGCCAGTGTAGACAGGCAGCAAGTTTTTGCGCAAGAGCGGCCACTTTTGCGCGAGATCACGCCAGTGTAGACACAGTCTTTGTTTAATCCTAAGGTGATAGTGCCAAATTTGCAGATGAACTGTAGCTCAGCAGTTTCTCTTTGAAGTCTGGTCTTGAAGTTTTTTTGCTGCAGGATGGCTACCTTTAAATCTGCTACTGTGTGTCCAGGGAGATTGAAGTGTTCTCCTACAGGTTTTTGTATATTGCCATTCCTAATATCTGATTTGTGTCCATTTATTCTTTTACATAGGGACTGTCCAGTTTGGCCGATGTATATAGCAGAGGGGCATTGCTGGCACATGATGGCATATATTACATTAGTAGATGTACAGGTGAATGAACCAGTGATGGTGTGGCTGATCTGGTTAGGTCCTGTGATGGTGTTGCAGGTAATAATGGTAATGTTTAATGGTAATGTTTAACACTATGGATTCCCTTATGTAAAGAGATATTCTCCCCTCAAATTCTGAATTGTGTTTCAGTTATGGAAGTTGGTTGATTATTTCCCAGCAAAATGCTACTTAGAATTAAATGCTACAATATATCAACTTAGGTACTGCAAAATATATACCAGGAGGATAATGTAATTGAAGAGATAATGAACTGTAATGTGAAGAAGTGAAATCATCCCTTGGGAGGAAAATTGCATCATGAGACCTTTTAGTTCAGCAAGTTATCAAAAGAAAGGCTATAGTGGTCTTTTGGCATGATTTTACATAAGCTAATGAATAAGAAAGGAATAAAAGCTTATACTTCATTAGTCTGACATTAAATCAATCACATTCGATCAACTAATGTGTGAGATTCCAATATGATATTGAGACATATGGATGGATCAAGCACAGAAGGCTTGTTTTGTAAAAAGAGAGAAGAAAAAAGCTTAATCAACATCATCCCTGTTTCTGGTTCACAAAGGTATTCTTGGGGGGAATTAAATGCCCATGAGCGTGAAGGACTAACAGCTTTGGCAAGAGTGGGGAATAGCACAAGCTTCTGTATTCCTCTGCCAGTGCAGAGGGATAAAGTAAGGCTATACTTTGCCAATGTTTTGTTTTTTAAATCTTTATTAGATACTGAAATGCCTCTTGCTTTTCTTATTTTCCCAGGAGGCTAGACTCCAACAGCCCTATTCTCCTGTCAGTTATGCTTTGTATAACTCTGCTTTCTTGAGCCGGCTCTGGCTTAGAAGACAGATAAGGGTCAATCTTGGAAGTTACAGGAAAATGCCATTTTGTCTCCTCTACAAAATAATATTGTCCATTTCAGAGTATTTCACACAGGGTGGGGCAGGGCACTTCTCTCTCAAGGGGAAGGAATTCAGGGCGATCCTTCAATTTTCATATACAATGTAAGGGGTGTTTTAAAACAGAGAAAAGAGAGAAGTGAATGACTGAAAAGTTAAACATTGCCCTGTGTGCTGTTGAACAGCTATGAAAGGAACATGTGAGTTACATAAAGAATAGCATTGCACAAATATTGATACATTAAGTTCAACTTAATTAGCACACTCACAAAGAGTTTGTTTTCTTTAACTGTGCTAGAGCCTGACAGTCATTTCAATGTAAAGTCTTTCAGTGACTCTAAACAGTGGGCAAAGAGTAGGTTTTGGCTAAACTGGAGTTATTCAGGAATAGCTATTGCACTTTGAATTCACGTCCAACCTTAATCCAAAACAACTCAAGTACACAAGCCCTAGGTTAAGATTTCTGTATGTGAACTGTTATCCATTGGTTTGCGGGAAACAGGTGCATATGACCATCATGATAAAGCTATTTGTATTTGCCATCCTTCCTCAAATGAGTGGATAGTAAGCTTCATATAATTTTTAAAATGTTTTAATCCTTTGTATTATGCTTTTTAATTGTTTGAATACTCTTGTTCAATGACACGATATGCCTAATCTCAACAATACAGAGGAAGAGCCAAACAAACATAAATCCAAGCAGCAAAAGCAAAACATATAGGTATGTCTACACTACAGTAAAACACCTGCAGATGGCTTGGGTCAGCTGAGTTAGGCTCACAGGGCTATATAATTGCAGGATAGCTAATTGGACCTGGGCCAGAAGCAGGGTTGTGACATCCCATGAGGAGAAAGGATCCCAGAGTCCTGGCTCCACCCCAATATAAAAAGTCTATTCTACCATTTTATAGCCCCATGAGCCTGACTCGGATCAGTCTTTTATCGCAGGGTATACATACACCTTCAGAGCATGATTCTTGACTGCCTGGTATTTGTGAAGCCATTTATGTCAGTGCAAAGGGCTAGCATTCCCTTTTACATTTGAGCTCTTTTACATTTGCTCTGAAGACATGCCAATAGCTATGCGAGATATTAGGGGTCAGGGCCTTAAACTTTTATACATAATGGTTCCAGATGTGTTTCCTCAGCTTTATAGCTCCTCCCTGGGCATAGTGGGGCGAGGATGTCAAGAAACACAAAATTTTACATTATAAAAGTGACTATAGCGATGCAAGATGTTCCTGTTAGCCTCTGATAGGCTGGTTAATTGCTAGTTTGAACTGTCTCGTTCTATCAGCTTGTTCCACTGAGGAGGGTTCCATTGTACAGAACATGAGGGGACACTGGCTATACTTATTTTCAACTCATGTTTATGAGTAATATCAGCCATTAAGCAACTGACCTCTCGGAAACCTGCAATGAATCAATGTGCAGGAAAATATGTACTGTGCAGTATTTGGAAGAGCTTGTGCTGCGGTTTGTGAATCTTAGGCTAAGACTGTAAAACCTGTTCACAAAAGGGGGTGCTGGCTTCTTCACATGTATTCCTTAATTTCCTAAGCACTGGCCTAAAGCCATCTGGCGTTCTTCCATTAAAATCACTAGTTTGGGATCAGGCTACCACTAGCCACGGCAATAAAGCATTGTGTTGTTGAAGAAGCTACTGTGTGAGAACATGTCATATAGACAGTTCTATAGGGCTAGCTTGCACGCTACACAAGGAAAAATGGGGGGAAGCCAGGGAAGATACAGGTTCTTCCTTTCCCAAATAAAATTGGTAACACAAGGAGAGAAGATTAAACATTCCTGAGAGACAAAAATATTTGGAACATTTTATAAAACACAGCATGTTTCTCACATACGTATATCTGTATTAGCAAGGCTGAAAACTGTTGCATAGATTGGTCTTGGGCCCTTTCAGCATTGTGTCCTGGAACCCTTCTCAGAACAGCTGCACTGGCAACAGGAGACTGGTATGAAATGTCACAGTGTAAGCAAGGCCTAGATCTCTCCCTCCTTCCCCAAGGAACCACAACCCTAGGTCAGCTGAAGATTTACTCTCAACTTCAACAAGAAGAGGATTAAGCCCCAGGACTGCATCAGACCCACATCTTGTATAAATCAGCAGTTTCAGTGACTTCTCCGGAGCTATACCAATAAAATCCTGCTAAGGAGCTGAACCACTATCTCCACTAGCTTTCTTATGGGAAGTTTTCCATTGTTGCAGCTTCATGAAACTAGCAATGATGGAAACCCTAGGGTAGATAAAGCCCGGATGTATTAATGAACTCATTGTCTAAACCTGGTGAGGGCAAATCTGTATGACACAGTGGTAAAAACATCTGTACCATGTCTTCAGTAGTGTGCCCACCAGTGGCAGAGCTGTTCCACAGTGAGCTATAATCCCAGACATCGCAAGGCTCTCCTGGGGGCCTGTTGTAACAAGGAAAACTGGAGCAAAATCCACAAAGGGACTTAAAAGCCCTCTCTCAGTGTGCCAGAGGGTAGCCTCCACCTCAAGCACCACTCAGGGGCAAACTGCACTTTAATTGATATGCCTATCTCAATTTCCCTTTATCCCCATGCATAAAGGAATATTGTTTCTCAGTGGCAAATTCAACCCATCTTTTCATATGAAGTGTTGTAGTCCACATATCCCTCAGGGTCAAAATAGTTCTTCCCAAATCCCAAAAGCAAAACATTACAACACAGCAGGTCTTCAATCTTATCCACAGGTTACCATTCCAGGTGCATGGACATAGCCCACCCAATTAACACTCAGACTCAGAACCCAAAGTTCCCCTTGTACTCCTCAACACCTCTGTCACCAGGCAGGGGAGGGGAGAGGAGTTCCACCTCATCTCCTCCCTTCCACAGTCAGAGCCATGCCACCAAGGCTCCCATCCTGTCGTGATGCTGGACTTTCTGCTTGGAAGACTGCTGATCTGGAGGTGTCTCATGAGCGCATCCCAGGGAGAGAGGAAGGAGAGTTTGTCTGACTCTGGGGACCTGGAAAGACCTTATATACAGATCACAGGGGAATCCCGCCCACAGGGGTTTGGGGAGGGGGGGGAAGAGAGGTACAGCATCCAATTAGAGCAAATTTCAGAGACTAGCCTGGCCAGGGATTTCTTTTCCATCCCCCTGAACTTGCCATGGACAGAGGACAACTGTTTTCCAGCTATCTCCAGACATTGCAATAAACCCCAGCACACTTTCTCTTTCCCATCTCCTCTCTGCCCCCATGCCTGCACCAGCACTGACTTCCCAGGCTCACCTGTGGCTTTATTCTTAGGGCAAACCCAGAGTCTGCCTCTTCCCCATGCAGGAGTAGGGAAGTTTGATCTCCAACCCCTGAACTCACCCCAGGGACAGGTCATTGCTCATCCACCATAAGTTAGGGCCCAGACAAATTTCCATTTCTAGCTAGGCCACTGCACCATTCCCATGCCATTCCCTCAAAAGTCACTAACTATTCTGTAGCAGTTCATTTAGTCCCTGTTCCAAGGCTCCTACTTGAGGGTTGTGGTTGTTGGGTGAACACTGTAGCCCCACCAGAGGATTCCCCCCAGGGAAACTTTCTCCAGGCGCAATCTCCCTAGTGTTGGCTCTTCACAAAGCTCCATTTGGTCTTTGCAGGTTTCCTCCCTGCAAACCCTTTGCTTCTGGGCCAGCTTACACTCACCATGCTGATTCTTCCCCTTGTTCTTAGGGTCTCTAGACAAGCCTTCCTGAAAGTTGGCAGAGCTCCCCAACTCTAGCTAGTCCTTGCAACAACTTTCTTCAGAATTCATCACCAGCAGCTCACTCCTTTCCTGTAACCCTTTGCTTGAGACAACTCTTTGCTACACCTTCCATTGTTCCCCTCTGTTCTTGGGCAGTTCTCTCATATGTTCCTCCTGATTCTTCCAGTCTTCTCTCTCCCCCTACCTTTCCCCTGTGCAATGCCTTGGGAAAGTTAGATGTCTAGGAATGGACTTTACAGAAGCCAGGAAGCTCAGCAGGCAGATGCTTAAGCCAGCCAATAGGAAATGTTGAAGAGAGGGGTATAGCCAAAATTCCCTACTGCTCAGTCCAAAAGGGAGGTAGGTTCACAACTCTGGGCTAGAGTTAGAGTCTAGATCCACACTTAAAGACTTAGTGCCTTTCTTCTGGTGGGAGTTATGACCATGAACCTTTCCTCGAGGTAGATGCCACACCAAGCCAGTCCTTTTTTGAATGCAAAAATAAAACAAATAACCCCATAAACAAACAAAGACAGACAATCCATTCCCCTACACCACTACCTCTCTGGTCTTGCATACCAGATCAAACCTCACATGTGAGAAAGGCAGGGGAATCCCACTTGGTTTAAACTTGAAATAAGATTCTGAATAGTTTGGTGAGAGCTGAATTTTGGCAGCTTTTACATGCCCACCACCAGAAACATAGGCACCAAGGGTGCGTCTAGACTGGCATGATTTTGCGAAAAAGCAACTGCTTTTGCGCAAAAACTTGCCAGCTGTCTACACTGGCCGTGAGAATTTGTGCAAGAACACTGACGATCTAATGTAAGATTGTCAGTGTTCTTGCGCAAATGCACTGATGCTCCCGCTCAGGGATAAGCCCTCTTACACAAATGTTTTTGCGCAAGAGGGCCAGTGTAGACAGGGAAGGACTTTTTTGCGCAAGAAAGCCCCAATGGCGAAAATGGCCACCGGAGCTTTCTTGCGCAAAATCACGTCTATAGTGGCCACAGATGCTTTTGCGCAAAAGCTCTTTTTGCGCAAAAGCATCTGTGCCAATCTAGACGCTCTTTTGCGGAAATACTTTTAATGGAAAAACTTTTCCGTTAAAAGTATTTCCGCAAAATCATGCCAGTCTAGACTGCATTATGCACTATACATAGGTGTATTTGAAGATTTTTAAAACATATTTAATATCTGCAGGGTAGGTAGTGTATGGAGCCTCAAAAATGGAAAGTAGTATCTGGGAAAAACATATGATCTGCAAAGATGCATGCACATATGCTTAACTTTATATACTATGATGATTCCCATAAAGTTTAACATGTTCACAGGTTGTTGTAGGATTGGGGCTATAGTACATTACTCCACCAACTTCCTTTTATGGGAATCCTATACATCACCTTACAGATGTTAAAACTACCCTCCCTCTCTGAAAATCTTGGAGTGGATCAAGCAGAGGTTAACTCCAGAATCCAGGATCTACATAACTAGTTAAATGCTGGTGAGGTCGTTGTCTACTGGAAGGTACACATCAAGCCCCGGACTCAGATCTTGGCTGGTAGTCTGAGGTTAGGAGGTGACATTTGAACCATTATGATAGTATTTATTTCTACAAGCTTTTACGTTAGCAGTTATTGGTTAGCGATGTTGGTTGGCAGCACCACAGTGTCAGTGCTAATTCATCCTAGTGTAGCTCAGAGGCATGGAGACCACCGAGAAGGGAGAGTGGAATCTGCTCTATAGCCTTACCCAAAAGCTAGCTAGTTTTTTGCTCATGCTGCAGAGGCAAATGGCTTTAGTCCCTAAGGTCACAGGTTTAATCCGACCTGCTGACAACCCAGGTTATCCTATGTGTCTAATGGACAGCATTATATAACTGTCATACAATGAAGTCAACAGAGTCAGCCCCAAACAAAAGATCCCGTGCAAAGACAAATCCAGGAGCCCTTAGGCAAATTACTACACCAAGCAAAGGGGAACACTTACCTATTACAAAAAAGGAAGAGGAAGAAAAAGGGTTAAAAAGAAAGGGGCGTGGGGAATCAAATCTCAAAACATCCGAAAGGAAGCCTCCTGCAATAAATGTCACATCACCATAGTAAGTGAACAGCTCAGAATCATTAATGCATTACTCCCCACACATTAGGGTAGTGATAGGGCAGTGCTATGAGAACTACTGGACAGACAAAATTGATGAGGAGTCCTGTGACACCTTAGGGCACGTCTACGCAGAAGAGCTAAAGTGGAATTAAGCTACGCAACTTCATTGCATAACTGAAGTCAAAATAGATTAATTCGGCTTTTGGCACTGACTATACAGCAGGAAGTCAAAGGAAGAACACTCTTCCTTCAACTTCCCTTACTCCTCATGAAATGAGGATTACCATGAGTCAAAGTAAGAATTCCTCCAGCTTGACATTATTTTGAAATAATAGCTTGTTGTGTAGACACACATTTTGTTATTTCAAAATAATGTCAGTTATTCCAAAATAATACTGCTGTGTAGATGTGCTCTAAGAGACTAACAGATTTATTAGGGTATAAGCTTTCATGGGTAAACTGCACTCCAATCAGATAATTGGAGTGGAAGCAGCAGTATATATAAGGAAGACGTTGCTAATCAAGTCAGGGTGCAGGTGGGTCATTGACAGCATTTGGTGTGGAGATGTGAATATCCAGAGAGGGGAAATTGCCTTTGTAATGCATTAACCAGTTGAGATCTTTATTCCATCCTAACAGCATTGATAGTGTTGAATTTGCAAATGAATTCCAGTTCAGCTGTTTCCCTTTGTAACCAGTTTTTGAAATTCTTTTGTAGAAGGATGGCTACTTTCAAATCTACTACTGAATGTCCAGGGAGGTTAAAGTGTTCTCCTACAGGTTTGTGTATGTTACCTTTCCTGATATCTGATTGTCCTAGAGACTGTCTAGTTTGGCCAATATACATGGCAGAGGGGCATTGCTGGCATGTATCACATTAGAGGATGTGCAGGTGGATGAGTCCCTCATAGTGTGGTTTATGTGGTTAGGTTCTATGATGATGTCACTTGTCTAGACATGTGGACAGAGTTGGCAATGGGGTTTGTTGCAGGGATAGGTTCCTAGACAAGGACCTGAGGCACAGAGAGGTTAACGTCTAGTTTTGTAAATGTATTTAGGTGCCTAGTAGGGTTTTCAAAATTTCCTCGGTGTCTAACTTGTTTTTAATAAGATTGAAATGCTTAGGCACTTGAAAATCCCTGTAGGTGCCTAATAGCTCTAGTTACCTACTTACTGTTACAAACCTGGCCCTAAGTGACTTGCCAAGATCACACAGGAAGAGTGGAGTAGAGAATTGAATTCACATGTTCCAAATTTGAGGTTAGCACCCAGCCACTGAACCATTCTTTTTCTGTGCTCCAGAATCACCCTGGCAGAGCTGATCTGGGATAGCTCCATAGGTCCTGAGCTGGGGGCACTTGTCTTTGCAGCATAGTTGCATTGATTTAACTAAGTCTGGTTTTAAATCAGTTTATACAGACTAAGGTAAATGCTCTTAACTCTGTGTAACACTGGTTTATATCAATTTAGATGTCAGGAAGGAATTGATTTAAGACCAGTTTTTATCATGAGTATAAATAAATAAATTTACAAAAACTGCATCAGTTAAACCAATGCATGTGTAAGTTTGACCCTAGAAAGGTGTAGCCCCAGGTTAACTGAGGTCTGAGACCTGAACTACCCCATCTCAATATAAACACCAGAAACATAAGGCAATAGGTAATCACTGAGGCATTTAGGACTAACATTGAGAATAGAGCCTTTAATCCTAAACAAATCCCAGGGAATTCAACATGAATAATGGGTAAACATTTGGCTCAGATAGCTGTCATATTTCTGAATTGAATTCTTATTTCCATTTTTCTTTAATGCACAAATCCTTAGAGGACAATATTCCTGCTGCAGTCTAGAAGCAACTGAGCTGGCAATCATTCCACTCACGTCTTACTGGAAGTTAGCCATGTATATGGGGTATAGTCTTCCCTAGATACGTGCATATAATTCTTATGAATGCTAATGGCAGTTATTCATATGCCTGAATATAAGAAGAGATTTCCAAGCTTTCTACTTTTTTTAATCATGGGAATTGCATTCAGTGCTAATGTCAAAACTGAAGTCTGAAAATACATTATATCAGATCTCTTCAGAGCTCCTATTTTCTGTAGGTACATGAGAGACATGTAAGGGGGAAAAACAAAATTTGAGAAGGAAAATTTAGGCTGAATATTATGAAAATCAGCTTACTATGAGAGGTGTGGAAGAGTTTCCCATAGGAAACAGTAGAAGTCCTGTCTGAGATGCTTACCATTAAAATGGAAACAATTCTGTACTGGCACAGAAAGGAACCAGATAAGCTGTCAGATGACCTACCTCTATTTTTTTTTTACTTTCATGTTTACTGTAATACTGACCTAGTTTTAGGCATATGCCAGTGTATGGTCACAGAGGACTCTTTTGGGAGGATGGGGTGGCTCATTTTGTCAACACCCTCCTGTCCCCAGATTCCTGCTCCATCCTGGCTTTTCTTACTTTGAATGTTGGATCCTTCCCTTATAAAATCCATCCCACTTACCAAACCCCTCCTCGCCCCACTTTCCTGCTAGTCAAACCCTATTACTTCAAACAGTAACAACCATACCTACCCCGCTCACCTCCCATTCCTATAGGCAATATGTCAACTAGAGAAGCCTGCTTTGTGGCCTGTTGCGTTATAACCTACAGGTATGTTTGAAATTTGATATGGGGGAAAACCCAATTGGCCTTGTTCTGAATCTAAATGGCCTGATGTCAGTCTCGAAGCCTAGGGTATTTCCTGTTTTCAGGCAAGGATAAAGGATTCTCCATAAGTAGCTTTTATAGCTTATTTCTTCAGAATGGTATCTTTATTTCCCTCAAAAGTGCTGATTTGAAGGTTCTGTGTTAAACACAGAGTGACATAATCCACGGTATCATAAGCAGTGAAAGGGAGAGTATGCAGATACAATAGGTTATTTGACTGCAGGACTTATCTCTCTCTCTATTAGGGAGTTCCAAGGTCCAGGAACAAAAACAAGAACAGCAAAACAAAGAGAACTTCCAGCCCACTTCTGAGCTATAAGCATCCTGTCAGGCTGCTAAAGAAAAATCTTCAAAGGCGCTTGAAAAATAGGATCTCATTTGTATGAAAGATAAAATTTCAGCAGCCCTAAACATCCTGGCAAGTATGTTACTCCAGGGAAGAGGATTTTTCTTTGAGATTGCACATCCCCATTCAACAGCACTGAATGGGAAATGCCAGAGAACACTGGGTCAATTCTTCTAAAATAAGACAAGTTAGTTTTTCACGACTGCAATCTAAAATGCCTTGTCCCCCACTCCCCAAAAAGCTCTGAGGATTGTTCCTCAGATGGTGTGATAGTTCAAAATATCTTAATGTATTTCTGAAGTGCTAGTTGGAAACAAAATTAATGGCACTTGGTTTCATTTCTATCATGTTTTGTCAATTTCAAATACTTACGTTAGAAGCATGAACAGGAAGATTTTAGCTATTACTCAGCCTGCATCTATTTTATTATGTGTAGCAGCAGCATCATCTTACACATCCTGATAGATGGACAGCACTTCTGTGTATGCTCCTTGCCTGCTTCTGCATGGCTTGTGGGCATTTTACCTAGCATACATAGTGGCTGTACTTGACTATTTTCCAGAATGGGGCCATCTGCACTCCTGACACAGGTAACAGCTTCCTGCATCAGCTGTCTACAAATGGTATGTGGGGTTTAATGCAGATAAGGTCAGAACTACTCACTGTGTAGCAGAAATAACATCAGGCCCAATTTGCAGTCCACTGTAGGCTATAAAAACTGGCAGTTGTTTCCCTCAGGGAAAGGATTTTTTACCTTTGACACCACTCATGAAGGGGAACTGCCAAAGAACATTGGCATTAAAACCCTGTCATTCTGCCATGTCATCAGATCTATTATTGAGCAATAGAGCCTCATGCATGTGCTTAGCACTGAGGGCTACTTGAAAGAATTCCTCTCTCTCACTTGTTGATCCAAAAATAATCATTTTCCTGTTTTTCATGTAACAGTTGCAGATTGGCCCAGGTCAGCTGACAGCAGGACTAAAAACTGCTGTTTGATGGAGTCTGGGCTCTGGAACCCTCCACCCTTGCAGGGTCCCAGAGCTTGGGCTCCAGCTCAAGCCCAAGTGTCTCCTCAGCAATTTTTTATCCCCAACCCCCAAAGCTCATGAGTCCAAGTTAGGTGATCCAGAGCAGCACCAGGGTTTTTACCCAGTATCAACATATACTTCTTGTCCTTGGAGAGTTTGTAGGGAGCAGCAGCAGAATGCTGGCACAGGGAAAGTGTTGTAGTCCCTAGGGGTGTGTTTACACAGCAAAGTTATTTTAGAATAACAGCCATTGTTCTGAAATAACTATGCTAGCATCTGCCCAGCAATTCTGTTATTTCAAAATAATTTTGAAATAACAGATGGCTTATTCCAACTTTGATAAACCTCTTTCTACAAAGAATAATGCCTATTCCAAAATAGCTATTTCAAAATAAGGCATGTATGGACACTCCACTTCTGCTATTTCGAAATAGCCCCTTACCAGGGCCAGTCTAAGTTATTCCTCCTGGGGCTCTAAATTGAGATAGCACATCTACATTAGGGAAGCCTGCCTTGGACTAATTTTGAGGCTTCCCTGCAGTGTAGATATGCAATTTTGAAATAAGCTATTTCGGGATAACTATTCTGGAATAGTTTATTCTGAAATAACTGTGCAGTGTAGACGTAGCCTAAGTGACAATTCCTTCTCCGGGCTTCATATTGGATAGGTAGTGCCATGTGCCTCTTCATACAAGGGATAATTGTAAGAACACAAAATTTACCCTTTAGTGAATAGGCCTTCTGTAGACACTCAGAAGGAGCTGGAATTCATCCCTGTGGATTAGAGCGACCACGGCCTGTGCTGCTGGTTGTATCTCCTCCAACGATTCCTTGCATCAGCAACCTGTTGGAGGCCATTGTAGGATCCTCATAGCAGCACCCAGGGAATGCAAAACCCACCCCAATCACGTGGCTGTCCTTTGTGCTTGGCTGAATGCTACCCATAGAAACAATACTTACATCAATTTACTCCTCCAAACTAAGTATGGCGGGTTGGCTTGTTTTCTACAGTATACAGCCAAATTCTTTTTCCTCTTACTGGCATTTTTTTTTAACTTTAAATTCTAGGAGTGAAATCCTGGCCCCTGTGAAGTGACTAGCAAAACGCCCATTGATTTCAATGAGTCATGCTTTCACCCCAGAATTGCATGGGTCAATATGTGTGAAGAACACTTAACAGTTGGTGGGTACTAAAATAACTAATAATGATGATAATTATAACTTTCCACAACTTTCCTCCAAATCCTGGGAACATTAGTTACACAAATAGTCTGAAGTTTAGTGAAATCAACTACTTACGTGAATAAAAGAGTGAAGAACTAGTCCCAAATTACGAATACGTCTTTACATAAGCATGTATTGAGAAGTTCAGTGGAAAAAAAAGAACATTATCTGAGCCCAATAGCACTGAATATCTTAGTGCTGTATAATATTAAAATTATATAACAGCATTAAAATTACTTAAATCACCAGCCTAGCCTCGGAGTTTTTATTGTTTTATTTTGTGTGTGTGTGTGCGTGTGTGCCCAATACCTTTGGGTTGTTTTTTTTCCCCCCAGCTCTTACCTCTTAGCTCTGTCTCACGGTCTCCCAAACAGTTTCACACTCGGTAGGGAGCGGATGTCTTCATTACCGTCAACGTTCCTTCATAGTGCAGAGTTGCTGTGTAATTGGTACAGTATCAGTTTGTTATGCTTCAGTATCAACCTAGTAATTACAGCACACAATACACCCTTCAACATCCATGTCTTCTTTTAGACTGCACTTGACAAGAAAATGTTTGAATTTTCTGGAGTTTTCTCATATTTGTAGTCTTCGTAAATTAGTTCAGTTTGATACCTAATATTGGAGATTACAAATAGATCTGTGTGGGCCTGTGTAGATGTCATAAAGTTTGCCATAATCAACCAGAAAGGTTTTCTTCCTTAAAACACCAGGCATTTTACAACTGGAAGATTTTTTAAAGCTAGCTGAAGACTATATGTGTGCAGTCATATTCTGTCTCTATTGAAGTCACTGGCAAAATAGCACCAGGAAAATGTTAAATATAAAATAGGTATCATACTTAAATACAGGTGCAGAGTAGTGGAAAGTATCAACCTTGTGTTCAGATGCTCACAGATTCAAATCTTGTCTGTCAAGGAGGTGGTAAATTAGTCTCTGCCTGGAGCCTTGCTGGATTCTCCATGTCTAAGTCAAAATTAAATATCTTTCTAATAGATGGGCTCAGACAGAAGTTATGGGCTTGATGCAGAAATTACTGTGGGACCTGGGTTACTGAGGAGAGAGGGTCAGATGAGAAGGTCATAGTGGTTCTTTCTGGCTTGGAATCAATAAAATAAATACATAACCAAAGGAGCATCATTTATAGGCCCTGTAATATATATTTAGGTTTTTCCTTACATTATCTAGGATTTATGTACAACCGGTGCATACAGATATTTACAAAGTTAATTAGTCTTGCCTTAAATATATGAAGACCCCAACACTTCACAAGGTAGAGAATATCCAGCAACTAACAACAAATTGGTCAAGATTTAAGCCTGTCAGCAGCTGCATACAAACCTGACACTTTCCACTGCTCCCTGTTTATCTGTAATAAAGAAACAATATCCTGTATCTGTAAACTCTGAGGATGGAATCCAGACTTCCTTAAAGTCAATGGCAAAATTTCTATTGACTTCAGTGGAGCCAGGATTTCACTGCAGAGAGAGAGAGAGAGTGTTTTTCTGACATGACACAATTTTATAATTACAAATACATAGTAATGTCTACAAGTAATACTGGGTGTTTAGAAGAGGGCAAGAGTGTATTAAATTTGTGTCTGGAAAGGTTTCTTTCTCAATAGTCATAATTCACAATAGTATAAATCTTCAGTATGGCTGGACTATCTGTTCTAGTCATATAGGACTTTGTCCTTTCATTCCTCTGTATTATACCAACTCTAGGTCAGGAGTTAGGAGTCTCTTCAAATCAATGATTCCAAAGTGTTTTTACCAATTCTGTTTTCCTTTAAAAAAATCACTTCAGCTTTAATTGGATTTCTCAAATCAGAAAACACTTTGCACTCTTTTGTCTGAGATTATGAAGTACTTACATTTAGGCTTAGCTGAACCTGACTGAGTCCCAATCATTTCTTTAATGAGACAAAAGGTATACCTATGAAAAAAACCCAGAGTTTTGATTGTATGTAATCAAGTACCCACTGATAACTTTTAACTGCATCTTTGGGATAGATTGCAGGGAATTTGTTATCTTAATGCCTCTAAGGACCATTCTTTGGAATATTTATGTGGTAGACTGCTCAGTGTCACTTCACCAAGATGATGTCAGATTTGAGTGCATTGTTTTGATGACTGAGTGTACCTCTTTCCACAGCCTTTAGCAAAATGGAACCTCTGATTTTTCCTTTCCTCTGTGGAACTTGCTTTATTATCCAGGGACCACAATGTAAGAAGCCAAGAAGCAGATTTTAGTTTCTTAGCCAAATTTGCAGTTTCGCTTTTAGGTAAATAGCAGAGTGAGTTTCCATACAACTTTTTAAAAAGGCTATCCAAACACATTTTCATTATATTTAATCATTTTTTCCTCATTGGTCATGTAAGTCAGAGATGGGAAAAACCTACTAACATCAGCCAGACTATCACCGGAAATGCAAGATAAATCAGGATGGTATAACTCTAAGACACTTTATGTTGACTGCATTTCACATCTCGTCTTCTTTCATAGATGCGGATTTTATGCAGATGTTTTCTGGAAGAGTATTTTTGCCAGATGATTAATTTATGAGTAATATTGGTTGAAATTATAACCATCAGTGGCATTTCATATAGCCTCAGACTAGCAGCTAGTGAAAAAATTAACAATTACCCTACACTTTATTTGTTTTACTGAATTCCTGAATTTGATTTTGATTTTCTGGCACAAGGATCCTTTCTCAATAAACTGAACCGTTAAGTATGTTTAATTGCATTATCTCTGCCTAAACTGATCATTAGTATGGAATGTCTGCCAGTGTTTTCACCACTTAGTCATCTAGATCTCAGATGGCTCAGGCTGGCCTACATGAAACGGTAGTTAAAACATAAATGTTTGGTCTACACTAGTGTTCCTGCTATTGCTAGCACTAGGAAAGCGGGATCAGTGCCATGGCAACAGCAGGTATAGCTGACAAAAAAAATCTCAGTTAATAGGCCCATGAAATCTAAGATAGTTTTGACAGTGATTTCAAGTGAAGGAGGATTAGGTCCGGTAGGGCAGAATTTTCAAATGTACTCAGCATTGATATACCTATGCTCCCACTAAACTCAATGATAGAATTTCCATCAACTCCAGTAGAAGAGTTAAGTCAACACTGCAAATTTTTAATGTCCCCCAAGACCCTGAAACTATTTTTGGTCATAAAAAAATTAGCCCCAAAGAAAATCCTATTCATCAGTCTGGGTAAAGACAACAGAGAAGCTTCCCCCTACATTTTATACGGAAGAATCAACCATTTAAACTGCTGCTGCTGCCTTTTTCTTTAATTTTGGTCACCACTACAAACTAATTCAGCATGTGTGTGATATATTACTGATCTTGATGAAAGGTTAAGAGTTAAATAATTGCCTGTTTGCAGGATTGAGGTCTTCATTTGGATTTATGTTTTGTCAGTGAGCCACAAAACTTGTACCCTTGTACAATATTTTTACATTTAAAAAAGCATTAAACACAAAGTAAACACACTTAGTTGAATATGCATATTATGATGTATGTCTGTGCACTGAAAATTGCAGTTAAAAATATTTTCTCCTCAGGGATTCTGTTTTGTAAGATATTTGGTCAAGTACTTAAAACAAAGGGACCAAAGCATAGGAACAGCTATGTTAACCCTACTGCTCCCACTGATGCCACAAACTACACATCAATACAACTGCCATCATTAAGAATGATTTTCAGTGATGACACATCATTGCTTCTCCTGATGACCTACAATAAAAAAAATTAATGTATTAGTAACAGCCAACAACGTGTGCCTCAATAAATAACACAGACTGGTCAGAACTGGCACACCTCCCCCAGTTTCCCCATTTTTAACAGTATAAGAAAGAGTGCATGTTGGTAGAAAGGAAAAAAAACCCACACAAAGCATTTAATTTAAAATGTGAAATTTAATAAGCCACTTTTAAAGCAGTATAAATTTCTCTGAGGTGTGGGGATACTGGAGTTTAGTATTAGTATATGAACATTCATTGAAAATGTTCCTGTTCTTTACAACACAGTAACCCAGGTTGGAACAGCTACTTCTCTGACTGAAAAAAAGGATGCCACTGCAAAGTTCAAATGCATTTGACTATTATAAATTCCATTGCTGTTACCTCTTAATTCCTTTCTTACATATTCCCTAGTTCATAACTGCTCCTATTTAGAAGTATGGGCACACATATTTGTATTCAATAAGATGTGATGAAATCAGAACTTAGCATACTGCTGGATATTCTGTATAACTGAAGAAAAAAATTGAAGACCAATGTATAAAACTATGTCATGGGCAAACTGGTTAGTATTTCTAATGTATATTGGTGTATAAAGACACAGAGTTGTACTGTTAACGTAATCAGATTCAAATGCTATTTTTAGCTATTTTTCATTCATCAGTTGTCATAAGAATTTCATATGATTTTTTGCATTATTTTTGGTTTTTAAGCAAAATTTTAATCAATGTATTGAACCCCAAAAGTATACATTATATGTATACAAAAAAGGTAGAACTGAAGGAAAAAATGTTGGCAATCGACAAATGCTGTAATTGGAGTCCAATCCTGCAAATTGTTGAAGGTAAAATGCTGGCTCCATTGAGGTTGCAAAAACTCCCCTTGTCATCAGTGGAGCCAGGATTTCAATACAACTCCCACTGAAGAAAACACTTTACAAGGTGAAGCCTCAGAGGAAAACAATCTAGTAGTTTTAACATTGTGTGTTCTTTGTATTATATATTATGACACTGGAATTCATTTTATTAATAGGGTTATTTTATTAATGTTAACATATATTTTCTCCCCTAGCAAAAGCAATTCTGTTATACTTGCTTGGGACTGGTGGTGCCTTATTGCCCAAAACACCCCATTCTCTTCAGAAGTCTTACTTGTTGTGAAACGTATGACTCAACATGAGCAGTCTTATTGACATTTTGGCCTTCCCCTATGTAGGTTTCAGGGTGAAATCCTGCCCCAGTGAAGATGATGGCAAAGGGGAGGGGAGGCAGGATTTCTCTTATTTAAAAACCACAGAAACAGCTGAAGAAAAGTTGAGAGACTTACTTTGAGAAGCTCCTTCCTCCCACTCACAAGGAAAAAATCATCAAACTGCAGGTTGTGGCATCTGCATACACTTCTCATGCCAACTCCTAAAACACAGGGCTAAAGTTTGCCAACATTACTCACACTGAAGGGGATACTGACATCAGTGGGATTACACATGGAGTAAGGTACCCTTCATCATGAATAAAGGTGGCAGAATCTGGCCTATAGCACAATACCAGATGTATACTTCCATTACCACTGTGATATCTAGCTATCTACATGTGCATGCAGATAGCTTCTTTATTCACAGTGGAGAAGACCAGAAGACTCCTTGAAGCTCACTGGAGACCTCACCATGGGAGGTATTTAGATGCAACAGTGGTAGGGCTACAAAGAATGATGGGGATATGAATATAAAAACATTTTGAGAATTTGTACTGTTTTCTAGCCCTTTGGGGGCAGTGGTGGGCAAGAGGCAGCTAGCGGGCCGGATCCAGTCCATGACCACTTCGCTGGCACCCTTACTACACAGCAGACCACATCAGTGGCTGCTAATTGTTCCGGATGCTGGGGAGGGACAGGGAAGCTTCATTCACTATCCCCACCCTGTAGCAAAAACCCTCAGCTCCCATTGGCCAATTTCCAGCTAATAGGAGGGGAGAAATTTTGCTGGAGGCAGGGGCAGCAAGTGAAGCCTCCTTCCCTCCCTTCTTCACTCCCTCTTCCCTGTGCTGGAGCAAAGCCATGCAGAGCAGCCAACCCAGCAGACAAACATGAAGCCTGTCTCAGGTTCCTTCAGGGCTGCTGGCTAGGAGCTGCCTAAGTAAGCGCATCCCAGCCAAAGCCTGAATATGGCACCCCACCTTCTCTCTCCCCCCAACTTCCTACTCCAGGTCACCACCCAAATCCTCTCTATACCCTCTCCCCACCTCCTCCAGGTCACAACTCCCTCCCAGACCCTGCACTCCCTCCTGCACCCCTCCCCCAAGCCAGAATCCTCTCCTGCACCCATACGCCCTCCCAGATCCTGCACTCCATTCCCCTGCCCCAGGTCACCACCCAAACCCTCTGTACCTCCTTTTCCCCTTCTCCCAGGTCACAACTCCCTCCCAAATCCTACATCCCTCCCCCAGGCCAAAATCCTCTCCTACACCCATACCCCCTCCTGGACCCTGTACCAGATCATAACCCCCTCCTTTACTCAAACTCTCTCTCAGACCCCACACTCCGTCCTGCACCGCAGTCCTCTATCCCAAGCTCCCTTCTACACCCTACCTGCTGTCCCAGACCCTGCACTTCCTCCATAGAAGTGCAGTCCTTGACCACTTGCTTTGGGGTCTTACTAAATTTTGCAACTGTGGGTTATCACATAATATACACTTTATTAAACAAAATAAAAATTAAAAGGAACACTTAATGGGTTATTTAAGAATTTCAAATAAATTTAGCCAGACATTCAGCTGCTGTAACTTAGCACAGCTCCATTGACTTCCATATCATCTCATCATTGATTTCAGTGCAGCTGTGCCAATTTGCTGCCTCTCTAAGTGTAATATTTTTCTCAAATAAAAGATTTCCCCTAGTTCCTATTTTAATGCATTTTGCATTGTGCTAGATAAAGTTAGAATTAACTGTCCTGGAACCTAGACTGGATCTCAGAGGTGACTCATTTTGATTCTCATGTCAATATCTTTGGGACTGGCTCCTTCTCCTTTGGAATCAGTGGGAGTTTTTATCATGGATTTCAAAGGGAGACTGATCAGGCTTTGTGCCTCTGTATCAAAACATGTGAAAAGTAAGATTTCCACACACCATAAATATTTGTGTAAACCAATCAAGGAGGACTGGAATTATATATACCTGCTATAGAGCAGCAGAATTTATTAAAAACGTATCAGAATTTAAGGTTGACCTAGGATAATACATATTAAATAGAGAAATAGCACAAAATGATGTTGCTCCAATCCATCCACATTTTAGGATCCTATGGTGAAAACACTTAATAAAGGAACTTAGGAGAATGAGATTACAATAATATAACACACAATAAATACTAGGTTGAAATTCTGGCTCATTGAAGTCAGCCGTGAAACTTCTTTTGGGTTCAGTGTAAGATTTAAACCCAGAGCTTCTAGTAGCACAATTAGCACCGGGGAGAAGAATAGGATCACGCTACTATGTGCCAACATTATACTTGCTGTGAAATGGCTCAGAAAAAAGCTTGGTTAATGCACTTTGCAAAACCATTCTCTTCCTCACATTTTTTTCAGTGATACTAGAAACCATACTGTGATGTTAATATACATTGATCACTCTACCCAACAGCTGGGAGAAAATTTTTTAGCATAATCCTATGTCCATTGAAGTCAGTGGAAAAATCCTCATTGACTTCAGTGGATATGGGATTAGGCTCTTTAAATCTCTCATCCTCCAACTCTCATGCCCAAATATAATACATAAAAGATGGGCTAAATCTTGAGGTGTTTGCTCATACACTATTGGGACAATGTTCTGTTCCAATCAAAGACTAAAAATATACAATACTATGTTATTAGTTTTTTGTGGAATCTACATCTTATGGGACAAATTTTGCTCCCACTGAATCAATGGAGAAAATTTTCATTGACGTCAGCAGGAAGACTATGTATTAGCACTGGGGAGAAGTGCTAATGGGAGTAACAAGGCCACCCACGGTCAGATCATGCAGAGTTTGCATGAAGGACATGTGGTTGAATGGAGCAATTGTCTTAAGTGTAAGCCCCTGCATGAGGAAAGTCCCCATAAGATTGGCCAAACTGAATGCCACATCCTGTAAGCGCTGTTTGCTGAAGGTGGTCTATAGAAACAGCTTCCAGGAAGTAACGGTTAGAATGACTGTGGTGGTTTCATGAGAAATGCATACCCTTCCTGTCCTATGAGCTATTTGGTTGAACAGAGGCCCATTATGGTCTAAGTTAGCCTTAAAATAGGGGGGAATCATAAGATTTTATTTGATAAAAGGTATAAGCTATTAAGGCCATTTCTGTAGCTTGAAGGTACTTGGTATATTCATGCTCCCTTTTTCAGTGAAAGTAGTTCAGTCCTAAATACTGTGGTCTTTTTTTGGCTTGTCTATTAAAGAAAACCTGACCATTGAGAAAATATGGAATTTTGGCCATGGAATGGCACAAAATCTTTTTACGGAAGCATATAAGCATGTGGTATAAGCTTGTGGCTGAACAGTCTCTTTGTATCTTGAGAGTAGGCATTAGATGGGGGATTCAGGAAGGGCCTCTCAACAATACTTAGATTTCAGGGACTGGTGCCTTACATATTAAGGAGTAGTTATATTAAGAAAACTGAAGATGAAATAGCAATTTTTTTTCAAAATGCTGTGTCTTTTATTCACTACTTAGATTTATTTACCTATATCTGTGGGAAATTAATGATGATTCAGGGATATTATAGTTGGAGATCAAACAATAGTATTATTTTGCTGGTAGCCCTGGTTTATGGTATTCTTTTATACTGATTTAGGATTCTTGAGATGTTTTGCACATCAGAACTTGGCATCACCAAAGGTAAAATTGGTCTAGTAGTTACATTATCACTCAAACACTAGCAAGGAATGCTTTTTAACACTTAGATTCTCTTTGCAAAGAACTAGTATTTGAACACTTCTCTCCAGTTTACCTGAAATTGTAGAAAACAGTCATTTTCCCATACAATATTTAAAGGGATGATTAAAGTTTACATCTATGTGATTTCAAGATGGACATGAATTAGGGTTAGAATAATACATGAAAAAGGGAAACTAATATAGCTTGTCCATTTTTTTCTTTCAATTTTCACCAGAATCCAAGCTTAGATACATTACAAAAATGCTTTTATTCATAACTGTGAATGTAGTTGGAATCTAAATTAGAAGAAAAAACACATGAGACCTACATTATTTTCTCTCTGTATTATGGTTACAGAGTGAAGAATAATTTACACTGAAGATCCCATTGCAAATAAAACATACAATCAAATAAGGTGATTATATGCAAAGATTTGAGTATAATTTCCACATTGATCAGACTGAGAGGAAGTAAGTACAGTTTACAGATAATGTAACATTAAAGGTATTATCTGCCATATTACTGCAGTCTCTGTTATTATTACTGCAAAGTTACTATGCTATATTTGTCTACATATACCAGTCTTCGTACCATGGCATAATGTTCAACTTATTATCATCTTGGAATATGTTACTGTAATTCTTCAATTTGGTATTATGCTTCATCGTACTATCTCTGTGCTTTTGCAGGTTTCTTGTTGCTAAGTTTGATAACAGATGAAATGTACATGGAGAGGAAATGAAAAGGGAGATAGGAAATGCAAATAATGGTAATTTAGTGATTGTTTATTATTGTATTTACTAAAGTGTCTAATTTTCGTAATTGACAGGTCTCAGAGGGGCAGCCGTGTTAGTCTGTATCTGCAAAAATCATAGAATGATAGAACACTATAACTGGAAGGGACCTCGAGAGGTCATCGAGTCCAGTCCCCTGCCCTCACAGCAGGACCAAGCACCATCTAGACCATCCCTGATGTCTATCTAACCTGCTCTTAAATATCTCCAGTGATGGAGATTCCACAACCTCCTTATTCCAATGTTCAACCACCCTGACAGTTAGGAAGTTTTTCCTAATGTCCAACCTAAATCTCCCTTACTGCAATTTAAGCCCACTGCTTTTTGTCCTATCATCAGAGGCCAAGGAGAACAATTTTCCTTCTTCTTCCTTGTAACACCCTTTTAGATACTTGAAAACAGCTATCATGTCCCCTCTCACTCTTCTCTTTTCTAAACTAAACAAGCCCAGTTCTTTCAGTCTTCCCTCACAGCTCATGTTCTCTAGACCTTAAAATATTTTTGTTGCTCTTCTCTGGACCTTCTCCAATTTCTCCACATCTTTATTGAAATGTAGTGCCCAGAACTGGACACAATACGCCAACTGAGGCCTAATGAGCACAGAGTAGAGCAGAAGAAATAGTAACTCACCTTGTGCAGTAACGAGGGTTCTTTGAGATGCGTGTCCTGTGGGTACTCCACTCTAGGTGTCAGGCTTGTCCTGGAGCCGCAGATCAGAGATCTTAACAAGGAGTCCTGTGGCACTTAAGACTAACAGATTTATTTGGGCATAAGCTTTTGCTGGTAAAACCACTTAATCAGATACATTGCCATCTTACACCTGTTAATCTTAAGATGACACAGGACTCTTCATTGTTTTTTTTCATAACTGGTACATCGACCAAGGGTGCTGTTTCGGGAGAACAGGTAGGGCAGCAGTCGTATGTACCAGGACATGGCTTGCTTTTCTTCCTGTTCCCCTGACAATAAGGCAGCAAGGGGAAAGTACTTGGATTCTGTGCATGCCTCTCACTCCTGGCTGGTGAAGGGAGGGGGTAAAGGAGTAATTCATGGAGTCCAAGTACTTTCCCATCGCTCCCTCATCGTCAGAGGAACGGGAAGAAAAGCAAACTGCGTCCTGGTACACACGGCTTCTGCTCCCTCTGCTCTCCCAAAACGGTGCCCTTGACATCGACAGGTAGATGATTAACATTATTTATGTAAGTTTATAGTGTAAGGAGAAATTGCTATTAAAAATCTAATAATGTCAAACTCATTATAATGCACACATTGTTGTAATCATGAATTTATTAAATATGGTAGTGAAACCCTGAGTTGAATTATTGACGTATAAGGCATAATATCTGTGATGGTCAGATAATCACAAGCCTGGATGTTATAAGTTATCATGACAAGCTGACCTCTGGAAACCTTTTAGTAGGGGAAACATGTCTCTATCGGGGACTTTAAAGATGAAGCATTTGGCAGATCAAAATACTGAGCAGTAAGTTTCAATAGATCTGTGTGCCTCTCTAATCTTTATATGAGAAATAAGGAAACCACTTATCTGCTTACTTAGCATGCTTTCCCAATCCCAATAAAAGGACAATAGTTAATTCGCCACAAAAAATATCAATATTAAAACTTGGTTTAATATACAGGGACTTGTACAAATAACTTCTTCTTAAAGTCCCATGATTCCACCACCCCAGACAACCACCAATTTACATATGAAATTTGCTTCCCAAATGGCAAATTAAGGATCAAAGCACCCCATATAAAACACACCATTTTAAATGAGAAATCTTTGAAAACATAGTAATGTACAAAACAAATAGTAGGATTATACTATTATTGGGTTCTAGGGAAAAATAACAGAATTCCTTATTTTTCCAGAGTTAACTACAAATGCGGTTTTCTATAGCACTCTGCCTTCTTGACAGTGGGTGCAAGCCTCATTTTATGGTCAAGAAGAACTCTTCAAATGTTGGTAAACAAAAATCAATGTAAGATAACAAAGATTTAGGTAATTTCATTTGCCTGGGGTGGTTGCTTCCATATAGATGGGGGATCATGATGGAAGGAATTGGTGTCATAACATAGGTTATCGTTTTGTACGGTTATTGATATTTCAGCTGATGAGTTGTTATAATATGTACCAGTGTCACCAATTCTCAGAATTGAGGAATGTATTGTGTGCCACATGAAGTAACTCCGTATACCACACTTTTCTATTTCCCTTTTTCCTTTGTATAGCAATGCATCAGACTGCTTCTTCATCCTGGATTCGTAGCAATCAATCCCAAATGTACACTTTTGGAGTGATTAGAATTGTAATACATGATTGAAAACATTCAAACAAGTATGCACACCTACCTGGATTATTCCCCCTATCATCCTCTATTAGCTTTCATGAGACAATGTTTTTTTTTTCATAAAATGAAAATCAAACAGGTGTTAGATTATTTATATATGACAAAATTCATATCGTTTAAATAATTAAAACTAATTTGTGTTCAGAGCTACAGTTGCATCTTTATTAGAGAAACAAATACAAATAGGCATCTCTATTGAGCTGTTTATTCAATGAGTTTAAATAAAACATATTCCATAACCTCAGTTCTCTCACATGAATATAGTAACCCAGGGTACTAATTTCCTCTGCTCTTGTTACA